>SJYW01013929.1:0-11992 GCA_006410735.1 Raphicerus campestris | reverse complement strand
ACCCGATTCTAGCGAAAATCCCTGAAGCCTGCGTTTCCCCGCGGCCCGCTTGTTAGAAAACTGCGGCTGGCGGGTCCTGCTCCTCCCTGCCCAACCCCCACTCGCGTTTGCGCTGCCTATCCGCCAGGGGACCCGCTGCTGGATTCGTAATCCCTTCGTTTTAATCACCCATTTTTCCTTCCTGTCATGTTGCCGTCCGTGCTTCCCAGGTTCGACATAGACACAGCTGCGAGAGTGTTTCCTGGAGGTTGGAGACCTCTCTTTTTAACAGTCTCTTCCCAGGACAGGATTCCCTTCCCGGGACGGGGCTCCCTCCCTACCTCCTTTGTCTCTTTTCTCATCCCTTATATTTATTCCTACCTGTTTTTTAAGCCAATGATCTGCTTTGCTGGATGCCTGATGTCCTCTGCCAGCATTCAGAAGTTGTTTTGTGGAGTTTATTCAGCTTGAAATGTTCTTTTGATGAAGTAGTGAGGGAGAGAGTGTTCTCCCTGTCCTATTCCTCTGCCATCTTTTTTCCACCCAGTCCATTCTGAAGGAGATCAGCCCTGGGATTTCTTTGGAAGGAATGATGCTAAAGCTGAAACTCCAGTACTTTGGCCACCTCATGCAAAGAGCTGACTCATTGGAAAAGACTCTGATGCTGGGAGGGATTGGGGGCAGGAGGAGAAGGCGATGACAGAGGATGAGATGGCTGGATGGCATCACGGACTTGATGGACGTGAATCTGAGTGAACTCCAGGAGTTGGTGATGGACAGGGAGGCCTGGCGTGCTGCAATTGATGGGGTTGCAAAGAGTCGGACACGATTGAGCAGCTGAACTGAACTGAACATTCAGCTCACAGGGAAGGGGGTCAAGTGCTTTCATGTTATTGTTTGTATTTGTGAAATGCGCATATTATTTTATTGAATTATATTTGTATTTTATAAAAGTGGACAAGGGAAGTAAAATGATTTGTCAAAGTGAGGCTAATGTAGTTTACAATAAAGTAAACAGGATAGGGAGTACAGTTGTATATCTGTCAGGATAAATGGATTTGCGAGTGTGTTATTTCCATCTTGCACGCCCAAAGAAGAGTTGACATAGAATATATGATGATGAACATCTGAAAACTGGATCTTGACTGAGCATCTAGCTACTTGCCCTGACACACTGGCAGTAGTTAAACTATCAAACATTGCTTGACATCCTGAAAGTTTTCACTTAAGTTTTCAAAAAAGAAAGCATAGTGTTCTCTTTGTAAAGCAATCAGAACTGTCTTTCAGGGAATGGGTAAAATAACATCTTTCATAATAAAATGGATCATTTTTTGTCATGAAAGGCCAAAAAGATTCTAAAAGTAAAGTGGCATCTTTCAGAGCTGAAGATATCTTTGCCAAAACAAACATCTTTATTTCTGCTAAGGTTGTAAAGCTAGTTGTAAGCCTAATAACTGACACAAAGTAAAGGAAAAGTATTTTCCTTGATCAAAGGACTGCTGGTTGTCCTGTCATATTAGGCATACAGTGTAAAGATTGTAATCATGTATACGTCTCCTTAAACAGATGATGTTATAGGTCTTTTGAAGTAGAATAAGAGTTGTGTGCTCTCTATATGCGTGCTATCACTCCAGTCCTGTCCAACTCTTTGCAGCTCTGTGGACTGTAGCCCAACAGACTCCTCTGTCTACAGGAGCGCATGACAACTGACTTTATCTCCTCAGNCAAATATGCAGAATATATCATGAGAAATGCCAGGCAGGATGAATCCTAAACTGGAATCAACAGTCCCAAACTGGAGAAATATCAACAACCTCAGATATGCAGATGGCAGAAAGTGAAGAGGAACTAAAGAGCCTCTTGATGAAGGTGAAAGAAGGTGAAAGAAGAGAGTGAAAAAGCTGGCTTGAAACTTAACATTCAAAAAACCAAGATCACAGCATCCAGGGGAAAAAAATGGAAACAGTGGCAGATTTTCTTTTCTTGGGCTCTAAAATCACTGTGGAAGGTGACTGCAGCTGTGAAATTAAACGTTGCTTTCTCCTTAAAAGGAAAGCTATGACAAACTTAGACAGAATACCAAAAAGCAAAGACATTACTTTGCCAGCAAAGATCTGTATAGTCAAAGTTATGGTTTTTCCAGCAGTCAAGAATGAATGTGAGAGTTGAACCATAAAGGCTGACTGGTGAAGAACTGATGCTTTCAAACTGATGCTGGAAAAGAATCATGAGAGTCCCTTGGACAGAGATAAAACTAGTTAATCCTAACCCTGAATATTCATTGAAAGGATTGAGGCTGAAGCTCTAATATTTTGGCTACCTGATGCAAAGAGTCAACTCATTGGAAAAGACCCTGATGCTGGGAAAGATTGATGGCAAAAGGAGAAAAAGGTGGCAGAGGATGAGATGGTTAGATGGCATCAGTGACTGAATTCACGTGAATTTGAGCAAACTCTGGGAGATAGTGAAAGCCACAGGAACCTGGCATGCTGCATTCCACAGGGTTGCAAAGAGTTGGACACAACTTAGCGGCTGAAAAACAACAACAAATATAACAGGTGGGTGATTTATTTTTTCTTTTTCTGCATCTGACATAGTTTGTGAGCAAGAGAATGGAGACAGCTGAATGGCAGTATCAGTGTGAGACAGTCTCACAAGCACCCACAGGAGAGGAGGTGAACTCAACCCATGAAGAAAGACAAGATGCCTGAGAGAGCCCCGTATTCGTATAAGCCTTGTATTCACAAACAAGGTGCACCACATTAGCAGTCTACATGATAGAAGCGAACTGAATGGGGAAATGGATTGGCCAGAAAGTTCATTCAGGTTTTCCTATAAGAGACTGTGGCCAACCCAATACATCTGAGCAGATACCAGTACCATCAGCAGTAACCAAAGCCCAGTACCCTCCCACGCTGTCTGGATACTATGTGAACCACCCTCAGTCCTTAGAATCCCAGGCAAAGGGATACTTTTGACTTGCTGAGTTCACCAGGAATTAACTAAAATTTAGATTCTGCTTTCACCAGGTTTCATTTGCTTTTATTTATCTAGTTCCTTAGGTGGAAGCTGAGATTACTGATTTGTGACATTTCATCTTTTGTAACATAAACACTCACCATCATAAATTTTCCTCAAAATCTTCCTTTAGGTGCGTCCTGAAAATTCTGATATGCTACACTATCATTTTCATTCTGTCTGAAATATTGTCTAATTTTCTTTGGGGTTTCTTCTTTCACCTATAGATTACTTAAAAGTATGTTGTTGAATCTTTGAATACTAGGGGAATCACCAGATAACTTTCTCTTATTTGATATCTTAATCCTTTCAGTTAGAAAATATCCTTTGTAAACTATATGTTCTTCTCACAGCTACATAAACTTTAAAAATCCCACCAGACAGCGCTATAATTTTTCAAGAGTCATATATATTTTAAAGAATATAGAAGATGAAAAGTAGTTTATTTATAGTTTCCATTTCTCCTTTAGTAAAGGCCCAAATTTCCTCCTAGTACCATTCCTCTTTGAGCTTTCCTGGTAGCTCAGGCAGTAAAGAATCCACCTGCAATGCAAGAGACCAGGGTTCAATCCCAGGGTCTGGAAGATCCCCTGGAGAAGAGAATGGCAACCCACTCCAGTATTCTTGCCTGGAGAATTCCACCAACAGGGGAGGCTGGTGGGCTACAGTCCATGCGGTCACAAAGAGTTGAACACAACTGAGTGACACACACACACACACACACATTCCTCTGAACATTCCTGAAGAACTTCCTTTGGCATTAACTTTAGAGCAGGTCCAGTGGAAAATAATTCATAGTCTTTCTTCATCAGATAATGTCTTTATATTATCTTCTTTCTTGAAAGGGTATTTTTCAATGAATATACAATTCTTTCAACATTTAAAAAAAAAAAAGAAAAAAAGTACTATTGTTAGGGACCTCCACTGTTTCTGAGAACTCTGTACAGTCATCTGAATCATCGTGTGTTGTTTACCTCCAGCTGCTTTCAAGATTGTTTTGTTCCAGAAGGCTCATTATGTGTTTTATAACATTTTTAAATTTTAGCTTGTTTGGGTTTTACCATGCATCTTGGTTTGTCACCAAATCTGGGAAACTTTTAGTCCTTATTTTTCCAAGTAGTTTTCTTCTTTGACAATTTCTTTCTTTTCTGCTTCTATGATTTCAGTGACAAAAAGAAAAATCTAATTTTTTAGTATTGTCATCTTCTACTCTGTTTTTAAGATATGATAATTTCTATTAATCTTTAAACTCATTGACTCCTTCATCTGTATCTGCATTCTGTTCTTGAGCCCACCCAGTAAATTTTTATCACTTATTAAATTTTTTAGTTCAAATCTTTGCATTTTTTTCTTTTTAAAAGAACTAAAGTTACTCTTCCTCTGCTTGGAATATCTATTTTTCCATCAATCCATTAATCTATTCTCCATTAATCTATTTTTCTATCAAAAGTATTTGCATTTTCTGCATAGAGCATTGGTTATAATAGCTGAAAGCTCTTAACTTCAACATCTGACTCAACTGAGTTGACATCTGTTGACTTTTTCCTCTTAAAACATGTCCAATTTTCATCATTTTTATATGTAATTTTGCATATAAAAGTATCTTATTTCAGGCTGTATCGTGAATATTTTAATTATGTTGTGAGGTTCTGGATCCTACTAAAATCTTCTGGAAAATGTTGTATATTATATCATGCACTAAACCCTATTAGACTCAGACTATGAGCTTTGCTTGCCTTCTCACCAGTGATTCCATTATCAGTTAAGTTTTCAAATTGTTCTGTTCCTTTGGGTCAAATCTGCATATGGGTAGCATAGGGATTAACCTGGGACTTGCACTGTAGCTTATATCACACTTCACTTCTTAAAGACTTGGTCATGGCACTTTGCATATGTGCTTCACGTTCACAGCTTGACAAAGAATTAAGTTCACACAAAGATTTAGGACATCACACCAGATGTCCTCTCTGGTATTTCCCTCACTCTTATTTCCAACATCCCTTTATTTTTGATTCCTCTAACCTGAAAATATCAGTGCCTCTCAACATTTCATCCTTCTGCACTTTGCATAAATACATGAGGCTTGAGCCATCTTTAGGACACACGTATCAGGAAAATGAGAGAGGGAAAGTAGTAGTGGAATTTCACACACACTTGGACCACCGGGGCCCTTTCCACACTGCTCCTCTGGCCAACAAGAAAGGCTATCCACCAAGAGTTTTAGGTTCCTCTCTGCCAGCACAGCCAGCACACAGCAGCAGGGCAGCTCCACGACTGAGACTTGCATTCAGTTAAATCTAGGAGATAAAAGAATGGGGAAAACAGAGAAACTCACCCCTCCTATTGTCCATTTCCATCTGCATTCTGCCTTTTATTGTTTTTCAGAGCGCTCAGATGGTTGTGTTTTATACTCTCACTCGAGTTTTTCATGAAAGAGATCATCCATAATGATTTATAATGAAAGAAATTCACCTTTTTGACCAGCACTGGCAACTCACATGAAGCTTGTTTTTTAGATACAAAGAACCATGAGCCCTGGCCTGACCCAGAATCTGCATTCTAACAAGATACTGGAGTAATGGGTAAGCACACTAAGACAGGACATATCCTGAGCTAGAAGACAGGAATAAGATTTACAAAGTTCTTGGATGCTAAGAAGATTCAAGTAAAGTTCCTCATTGAGGGCCAGAAAAATCAATTCCGAGACACACACACACACACACACACACACGTATTTTCGAAAAGGATAGATAAGTATCATAATTAAGTGGGAAAATAAAGCCAAAAAAAAACCCCAAATTAAATGATATATCATATGGAAATAGTAAAGAAAATTATGGATGGCAGTTATGATAACAAGAAGGGTGGGAACTACATTTGATAACTTGTAATAAAATACAATGGAAAAGACTCTGAAAAGGAAAATATGTATGTAGTTGTATATGTATATATATAGATATAAATAAAATTGAATCATTTTGCTGCTTTGCTCTACAATAGAAATGCAGCATTGTAAAACAACCATATTTCAATAAAAAATAAAACAAAATGGGTAAAAGAGTAAAATCAAATAAAAATTTTAAAAAGAAGAGTTACAGTAGAAACACTTGATTAGGTATTTATAAAGCCATAAAATAATTATGAAGACTATTGNTGTATATAGATATAAATAAAATTGAATCATTTTGCTGCTTTGCTCTACAATAGAAATGCAGCATTGTAAAACAACCATGTTTCAATAAAAAATAAAACAAAATAGGTAAAAGAGTAAAATCAAATAAAACTTTTAAAAAGAAGAGTTACAGTAGAAACACTTGATTAGGTATTTATAAAGCCATAAAATAATTATGAAGACTATTGAGGAAATCTTAATAATGATTTTAAATGAAAAAAGCACAATTCAAAGTTATAGGCAAACTATGATGATAACCTTATATATAAAGTATGCCAGGTACCATATTTTAGAAAATAACTTAATTAAAAGAGAATAACAAGGATGTCAAGGGAACTGGAAACTAAGAATGACTGCCTAGAAGGGGGAACTCCAAATAAGTCAGCTGATGGACCCCCCCTTTGCCTCCCTGAGAGCCATGTTCCCGTTCCCATCTCATCAGCTTGCTAATGTTCTTTTGGAGACCTCATCAGTATATATACAAACATAACTGGCTACACATAGACTTTCTGAACTCCACCAAAAACTCAGGAGATATTATAGTATAAAACCTAAAATCACTTAACTTATACTGAAAAATATAACTCAAATATCCCCAATATTGGCAACAGTTTGACCAGTACATTCTCTCTCTTTGGTCAATTTATGTAAGAACCCAGATAATCAAAAAGTGACCTGTTAAACATGGGTTTAAAGAGGGCCTGATAAACCCACGTGATCAAGTTATGACATCTGGCTCACCTGAATGGAAACAACCATCAGGAAACACTAAGTTCTTCATCATTATAACAGCATGTTATTTTACCAGCACTGCCAGTATGTGTATCTTTAGCTCATTTTTTCCATGGCTGGCCAAACACCACTTATTATTATTATCTATATTAGTGCGTAAAGCGCTTGTTATCCTTAAAGCTATTCAGTTAACAATCAAAAAATTTAAAGTTGGAAGACAGTGAATACATTACATGCAAATGTCAACATCAAATTTTCATTTATGTAATATATGCTAACATATAATTATTTGCTAAATTTGTGATAAGACAAAGATGTCTTCTTTCAGTGTGAGTCGACTGATTGTGACTTTCAGTTTCAGTTACTTTAAAGTAAGTTATTACTTGTAATACAGGCTATGCAGAAACCTGTTTTCTTTTTTCCCTATTTTTTCTAATTGTACTTTTTAGCAATTCACATTTATTTTGAGCCTTTCTAAAGCACTGAATTTACATTCATGCATTCAGTTCATCAGTTCTGAAATATTTAAATGTCATAATTATGATAATTGAAACTCACATAAAAGATGTGGGAAAATGCAACCAGTAATATATACACAACTCAATTTTATGTGTACAAGGTACAGGTTACTACAGCATAGACTATTTTGAATGAACAATCCACACTCTGGGAAGAGAGTTTTGATTAATTCATTAGTTAGTGAAGCTCTATTAAGAGATTTTTTTATTATACTTTCAATCAAAATACCATCTAGTCTTGAAAATCCCATCTAATTAGGTCAATTGGTTAGAGCATAGTGTTATTATGACCAAACTAGACATTAGATCCTCATATGTGCCACTTATCTTTGCCCCATGTTCCTAGATTAAACCCCTAAAGCCCTCCAGCCATCTGGCAACTGCAGTCGGGTCCACCTTTAAGTGTTGTCTCTGTACCCCTTCAGCCTGGCCCCCCACCAAAATAAAAAAAAAGATAACTTAAAAAATATTGGCCAACCTTATCTCAGTGACTACTATCTTTATACATAATGACGAGGCCCAAATATTCAAATAATATATTCTGAAAACATATAACTTTAAAAAAGGAAGAACTAGCAACAAAAACACCCTTTCTCTGTCAGACAAGCTACTCCTTTGTATCACCAAATGAAGCTTCCAACTTCCTGAACTTATATTCTGAGTCTCCTTCGCAACCTTCCAGTTTTCTAACAGTGCCAAACACTTGAAAAATCTGTAACTCTGAGAATAACTAGCACAAATGAACACTTGATTAAAATTAGGAAGAGTAGAACATAAGAGGCTCTTGAAAAAACCTCAGATAGAAAGAGAAAATAATCAAAATAAAGATTTTCTCTTCTCAACAGAGAGAGGAAAATGATTCCAATTCCTGTTAATATCTTAACAGAAGATATACCTATTATTGTTATTATCTATATGCTAATTCCACAAATATTAAAGTCTCATTTAAAATGTATAATATTATAATAAAATTATTTTAAAATAAAGTTATAGTACGGTTAGTGCTAATAAATGATATTGCTGCATATTGTTATTTGTCACTATGCAGTCAAAAAATTCTTAAACATACATTAATATAATGATGTGTATAATGCTCTATTTTAATAAATACACTCCTCAATCTCCGTCCTTCCTGAAAACCATAAAACAGTAAACCACTTCATATTCTATAAAAAAGATAGATGGAATATAATGAAATAAAATATTTTAATTAAAAATAGAAAAATCAAAATAGTACATAGTAATAAGTCAATATATATATACACAAATATATCTAATGTGATCAATAACTATCTTGAGTAAGGTGTTAGAAATTATATATTTTACTAAATTATGGACCATCTCATCAAAAACGATTAAAATGGCAACACAGTAGGCATTAGCAAAATGCCATTCAAATTATTCCCAGCTGCATCTTAAACCACAATTAGTCAAATGTGCTTTTTAGAAAGTTGTTTTAACTGAGCAAATGCTTTTTGAAAAATTTAGACCAAAAAACTATGTATTATTTTCTCTCGCTGTATAATTACAAATTGGGTGGCTTAAAGCTTCACAAAGTTATATTATCTAACAGTTTCTATGGTTCCAAAGTCCAGCATATCTTGTGCTCAGGTTCTTATAAAGCTGAAATCAAGGTGGAAGACAGCTATATTCTTTCCTGGAAGCCCAACTGGAAAAAGCTTCCTTTGGTCAGAATTTATTCCTTGTGTTTGTAGGACTTAGGTCCCCGTTGTTTTGCTAGCTGTTGGCAAAGCATGCTCTCAGCTCCTAACCACACAGCCCCCTCCATCTCAGCAACAGAGAATCTCCCTTACAATGAATCCAACTCAGGTTTTCAAATTCTCTGCCTGCTATTTCTGCTATAAAAACTCTCTGCTTTTAAAAGGTTAATGTGATTAAGTCAGACCCACCTAAAAGAGCCCCCTTTCTTCAAGTTAACTGTTTCATATAACATAACCATAGGAATCAGAGATCATATGCACACTTTCCACTCACACTCAAAGATAAGGAAATTAAACACATGTGAGAGTCATTTCGGAGTCATCTTAGAATCCTGCCTATCACAGTACACAAAGATTGAAGAATCACAGTGACAGAGACAGGCACGTGGATTGAAAATCAAACAAGTCTGAGGAATAAACAACTTGGAATAAGATTTAGAATACTGCCTTAAAGTATAAACCCCATGTTCTAAGCAATATTTGAAACATTACTTTGAAAAGGTCTGTGCTTGAATAAGTATTCTATTAATATAGAGAAATCTCCCATGGGTTTTAGAACAATTTCTCTGGTAAATCTTTGTAGCTATAGATGTAGTAATAAGAGGTCAAAAATTATTTCTCCTCAACTCTAAAAACAGAAGGGAAAAAAAACACATTTTATTACAAGATGATTTCATCCATATTCCTTTTTCTTTGCCAAGTTTTTGTTTTAATTTTTATAGATTTAAATTCTTGCCACATTTTGTCAAATGTTCATAATACATTAAACAAGTTAGACATCAAATAGTCAAATGTATCATCAGCAGGATGAATGAAATTTTGATACATTCATTCTAAAGAACACTAACTACAGCTACATACAACATGGGTGAATCTCACAACAATATCCAATAAAAGTACAAGACACAAAAGAGTATTTAGAGTATCATTCTTTTGTAGAAGTTTTAAAACCAGGAACAACTAAACTGCGTTGTTTAGGGATGCCTTGTTGGGTCATTAAGTTGTGTCCTTTTAAGTGTCTTTAAATTTCTTACATTTCAAACAATCTTATTTTTAACACTGTATTGGAATTAATAAAGTCTGACGTTTGTACAGCATGATTCAATTACACAATGTCAAGCTACTGAATTATATTGATTTACTGCTTAACAATTTGATTTTGGTATCTGTGTAATATTTATAACTATAATATTTCAAACAAATATTGAGGCAAAAGGAACTATTCAACTTTTATTCTTTATTCATTTGATTTATAATCAGCATAAACCAAGGAGAAATCTCAAGTCCCTACCCATAAGACCTAAATCATAACGTCTTTGCTCAAACACTTCTGATAGCTGGCATTCCCTATAGAAGGAAGGTCAAACTTTGCAACATGGCAGTAGAGGCTTCCCATAATTTTGCCCCCACCCACTTTTCCAACTTCCTCTTCCACTGTACCCTGCACTTCAGCTATTCTTGACTGTGTACCATCTCAACTTGCCTTTGATGAAATAAAATCTCACCTCCACCAAACCAATACTGAAAGAGTACAATGGTTTTATGGATATCATGGATTTTTATGGCTAAGAAATTATTTGTAATATTGTGTTAAGTACAGAGGCACTCCCCTGTAATAGAGAAGGCAATATTTTAGCTGAAGTGTAAGGTCTTAACTAAAATGATTTACTGTGAGGTAATACTAGGCTTCAACAATAGTTTCTGCCTTCAACAATAACTCAGTCAGTAAATCATCTGCCTGCAATGCAGGAGACCTGGGTTTGATTCCTGGGTTGGGAAGATCCCCTGGAAAAGGAAATAGCAACCCACTCCAGTATTTTTGCCTGGAGAATCCCATAGACAAAGAGGCCTGGCAGGCTACGGTCCAGGGGGTCACAAAGAGTCGGACACAACTAAACGACCAAACACAGACTCACAATATTATCCTATGGATTAAAGTAACTGTCTCCAAATTGGTATGTGCACACCCCAGGAAATGCATGAGATGATCTACTGAGATGAATAAAAACATTAATTTATGTTTGTATACATTTAATAATAGTTGGTCATGGACAGGGAAGCCTGGCGTGCTGCAGTCCATGGGGTCACAAAGAGTTGGACACAAGTGAGCAACTGAACTAACAGTCCTATATATTTACATTTTTGAATATGTGCTATGTATTAAGTATTGATACAGAACTATATGTAATTTATAAAAATACACATGTTGGGGGAATATTCAATTTGTTTTAATCACTACAGTGCATTATTTTAAAAGTTTGGAAACCAAAGCAAGGACTTTGGAATCCAACTGAAATAGTTTCCTGTGCCAACACTAATACTTAGAAGCTGTGTGACTTTAGAAGTGAAGTGAAGTGAAGTCGCTCAGTCATGTCCGACTCTTTGCGACGCCATGGACTGTAGCCTACCAGGCTCCTCTGTCCATGGGATTCTCCAAGCAAGAATACTGGAGTGGGTTGCCATTTCCAAGTTATCTTAATTTAAACCACAATTTTATCAAGTATGTAATGAAAAATGTTCATCTGATAGGATTATTGTGAATGTTAAAGGGAACATTTTGTTTAAAGTGATTATCTCAATCCTTAACCAATATATATTACTAAGTTGATAAATGCAAGGCATTTTTATTAATTGTGTTACATTCAAAACTTTCTATTGCCTAAAGAAGCAATGTACTCATTAAAGAACTCTAAATGACAAGCAAAGTCACCAGTTTCACAGCTTTAAAAAAAAAAAAAAAAAGCCCATCTTTTCCTGCTTCTGATGGGACTACAAATGGCATAACTGCTAAGGAAAACAGTATGGAAGTTCCTCAAAAAATTAAAAATAGAACTACCATGTGATCCAGCAAT
>SJYW01013926.1:0-11592 GCA_006410735.1 Raphicerus campestris | reverse complement strand
AGACTTTATTTTCTTGGGCTCCAAAATCACTGCAGATGGTGATTGCAGCCATGAAATTAAAAGATGCTTGCTCCTTGAGAGAAAAGCTATTACCAACCTAGACTGCATATTAAAAAGCAGAGACATTACTTTGCCAACAAAGGTCTGTCTAGTTAAAGTTATGTTATTTCCAGTAGTCATGTACGAATGTGAGAGTTGAACTATAAAGAAGGCTGAATGCCAAATAATTGATGCTTCTGAACTGTGGTGTTGGAGAAGACTCTTGAGAGTCCCTTGGACTCAACCAGGAAATCAGTCCTGAATATTCATTGAAAGAATTGATACTGAAGCTGAATCTCCAATACTTTGGCCACCTGATGAGAAGAAGTAACTCACTGGAAAAGATCCTAATGCTGGAAAACACTGAAGGCGGGAGGAGAAGGGGATGACAGAGGATGAGATGGTTGGATGGCATCACCGACTCGATGGACATGAGTTTGAGTGAACTTTCAGGAGTTGATGATGGATAGGGAAGCCTGGCCTGCTGCAGTCCATGGGGTTGCAAAGAGTTGGACACAACTTAGTGACTGAACTGACTGAACTGAAAGAATGTGGATTTCTTCCACAGTCTATTAGGTTAATTTTGGCCCTTGAATTATTACAGGTCACAGTTTTCTATGTGTGATTGAAAACTACCAAAGTATTATGTAACTCATGATGCAAGTAGATTCAGTTCAGTTCATTCACTCAGTAGATTAAAGCAATTTTAAAAAGGATTTATGAAGAAAAGAGGAAAATTGTATAATGACAAATAGGGTTTTTTTCACAGTACATTACAAAGTAATAGAATATGACATCATTTGATTTACTGCAAATGAAGTTAATTGATGATCCACTTTAACCATCTGACAAGTCATCCCTAAATGTATCACTATCCAAAGATTTTAGACTCACTTCTCAAGTCATATCATCAGCAAAAACTTGACGCTTACTGGCTTCTGGTTTCCATGTGAATAGTTAACCCCCCACCCCGCCAAAAGACAATATCTGAATATAATTAACCTGAACATTTTAAAAATTATGAAGAAAATGAATAATATTGGGGTATATTTATAGTCTACAGATATGGCATTCGCTGCACATGAATGATAATTTAGAAGGAAATAGTGAACTTGTAGGAAGAATGAACTAGACTGGTGTAATGGAATAATATGAGAAACTTCTTACCTCAAGAGCTATAGAACGGAAGGTAAAGATGATGATTTCTGTGTTTTTTTCTTTAGCTTTGTTTTCTGTCCTTTCCCTTTAGGTAGTATATTCATTCTCTTAAAAATGAAGTAAGAATCATACTTTAATGTCATATTTAAAAACCATCCTACAAATGTGGTGGAACTCACTTATAATGATTAAAATGATGATTTTGGATAGAGTTACTGGGGAAGCATTTCCTTAATCTAAAAAGTAATTTTTGGCAACAGAACAGAAATAAAGACTTCCCTTAAGAGCCCTATAGAAAGAAGCAAATGAAGGTTTAAAACCTATATGGTTTATTTCCTTAAAAAAAAAAAAAAGCTAATGCATGGATTTGGAACAAATCCTGAGCATAAAATGGAAGGAACGATCATAAAATAGGCCATTCATTGAGTTATGTGCATTTCAATTAAACACCGTTCAATACTAAGTAAGTCAGATCATATGTGTGATTTGATAATTGCATAATAATACTTTTAACCTCTTCTCCCTTTTACGAGGCAGAATTGTTGATTTAGTGTATTAATTTGATTGTCAAATACCTCTACTTTCATTTTCATTTTTGGCTTTTCATTATTCAATTTGTTGGCCTTTTTGCTCTGACTGTGTGTGATGAATTAGAAATTTTCTTACTCAGACTTTCATTCTCAGTTATAAAAGACATTTGCTAAGTGTTTTACCTCTTTCTCTGATGAGATTAGCTGAACTGTGAAAATCAATGGAAAAAAAAAAAACAGAAGTTTCAAACATTAAAAAGATCAATTATTTTGACATTGATTCTCAATTTAGCCCATTCCTTAGCAGAACAATTCTTTTTTCCAACTTTGTAGAAAGTTAGAAAACTAAATAATTACTTTACGTACTTACATGTTGTTGCTGTTTAGTCACTAAGTAGTGTCAAACTCTTTGCAACTACATGAGCTGAAGCCTGCCAGGCATCTCTGTCCATGGAATTTTCCAGAAAGAATACTGGAATGGGTTGCCATTTCCTCCTCCAGGGATCTTCTTACATGGTATATTATAATTATATTGGATTTTGTTTTTTTTTTCAGTTCAGTTCAGTTCAGCTGCTTAGTCGTGTCCAACTGTTTGCAACCCCATGAATTGCAGCACGCCAGGACTCCCTGTCCATCACCAACTCCCTTAGTTCACTCAAACACATGTCCATCAGTGATGCCATCCAGCCATCTCATCCTCAGTCATCCCCTTCTCCTCCTGCCCCCAATCCCTCCCAGCATCAGAGTCTTTTCCGATGAGTCAACTCTTCACATCAGGTGGCCAAAGTATTGGAGTTTCAGCTTTAGCATCAGTCCTTCCAAAGAACACCCACAACTGATCTCCTTCAGAATGGACTGGTTGGATCTTCTTGCAGTCCAAGGGACTCTCAAGAGTCTTCTCCAACACCACAGTTCAAAAGCATCAATTCTTCGGCACTCTGCTTTCTTCACAGTTCAGCTCTCACATCCATACATGACCACTGGAGAAACCATAATGTCTTTGCTTTTGAATAACTTTCCTTCCAAGGAGTAAGCATCTTTTAATTTCATGGCTGCAGTCACCATCTGCAGTGATTTTGGAGCCCAAAAAATTAAGTCTGACACTGTTTCCACTGTTCCCCCATTTATTTCCCATGAAGTGATAGGACCAGATGCCATGATCCTAGTGTTCTGAATGTTGAGCTTTAAACCAACTTTTTCACTCTCCTCTTTCACTTTCATTAAAAGGCTTTTTAGTTCTTCTTCACTTTCAACCATAAGGGTGTTGTCATCTGCATATCTGAGGTTATTGATATTTCTCCCAATAATCTTGATTCCAGCTTGTGCTTCTTCCAGTCCAACGTTCCTCATGATGTACTCTGCATATAAGTTAAACGAGCAGGGTGACAATATACAGCCTTGACATACTCCTTTTCCTATTTGGAACCAGCCTATTCCATGTCAGTTCTAACTGTTGCTTACTGACCTGCATATAGGTTTCTCAAGAGGCAGGTCAAGTGATCTGTTATTCCCATCTCTTTCAGAATTTTCTACAGGTTACTGTGATCTACACAGTCAAAGGCTTTGGCATAGTCAATAAAGCAGAAATAGATGTTTTTTTGGAACTCTTGCTTTTTCGATGATCCAGCAGATGTTGGCAATTTGATCTCTGGTGTCTCTGCTTTTTCTAAAACCAGCTTGAACATCTGGAAGTTCACAGTTCACATATTGCTAAAGCCTTGCTTGGAGAATTTTGAGCATTACTTTACTAGCACGTGAGATGAGTGCAATTGTGCGATAGTCTGAACATTCTTTGGCATTGCCTTTCTTTGGGATTGGAATGAAAACTGACCATTTCCAGTTCTGTGACCACTGCCAAGTTTTCCAAATTTGCTGGCATATGGAGTGCAGCACTTTCACAGCATCATCTTTCAGGATTTGAAATAGCTCAACTGGAATTCCATCACCTCCACTAGCTTTGTTCGTAGTGATGCTTCCTAAGGCCTGCTTGACTTTGCATCCCAGGTTGTCTGGCTCTAGGTGAGTGATCACACCATCATGGTTATGTTGGTTGTGAAGATCTTTTTTATACAATTCTTCCATGTATTCTTGCCACCTCTTCTTAATATCTTCTGCTTCTATTAGGGCCATACCATTTCTGCCCTTTATCAAGCCTGTCTTTGCATGATATGTTCCCTTGATATCTCTAATTTTCTTGAAGAGGTCTCTAGTCTTTCCCATTCTGTTGTTTTCCTCTATTCCTTTGCACTGATGGCTGAAGAAGGCTTTCTCATCTCTCCTTGCTATTCTTTGGAACTCTGCATTCAGATGCTTATATCATTCCTTTTCTCTTTTGCTTTTTGCTTCTCTTCTTTTCACAGCTATTTGTAAGGCCTCCCCAGACAGCCATTTTGCTTTTTTGCATTTCTTTTCCATGGGGATCGTCTCTATCCCTGTCTCCTGTACAATGTCACGAACCTCTGTCCATAGTTCATTTAGCACTCTATCTATCAGATCTAGTCCCTTAAATCTATTTCTCACTTCCACTCTATAATCATAAGGGATGTGATTTAGGTCACACCTGAATGGTCTAGTGGTTTTCCCTACTTTCTTCAATTTGAGTCTGAATTTGACAATAAGGAGTCTCTTTTAGTATTCAAAAAATTTCTATAAGTAAGCAGAAAGAGAAACCAAGTTCAGAAACATAATTATTTATTCCCATTTTCTTTTGTTGACCATTTTTTTTCTAAATTAGCTATTATTTCTTCATTAACAGAGGATGTGAGTCCTGACTTGGCACGTAGAGTTGTGCCATGTGCATACTCCACAAAGGTGGATATCTTACAAGTGTTCCCATAGTTCTTTTCAAAATATTTGAAACCCAAATCCTATGGCTCCCTGAGAATGCCTTAAAGAATGTAAACACTTGGCTTTACCAAATGATACCAGTTCAAAAGTCTTCAAACTAAAGAACTGAATCATATAACAGCATATGCTTTGGAATAATTTGAATACATTTGTAAATCTCTAGTATTTANCTCCCTGAGAATGCCTTAAAGAATGTAAACACTTGGCTTTACCAAATGATACCAGTTCAAAAGTCTTCAAACTAAAGAACTGAATCATATAACAGCATATGCTTTGGAATAATTTGAATACATTTGTAAATCTCTAGTATTTAGTGTATAGACACATCCCCCTACATTTAAAACTTTTCTTAAAAACATCATAATCCCATTAACGGTAAGCAGTAAGGTCAGCAGTAATAGAAAATATATTTTTTATTATGCTCAACTTTTTATTAAGTACCTACCAGAGAAGTATGGGCTCACCAAGGAACAAAATACAATTTATATTTTGTAAACTAATTTGGGTGACAAGTAACTCACATATTAGATCAGGATCCTGGAAGCACTTGACTCTTGGAAACAATAGGAAATTCTGTTAGAAAGTTGATGGAGACAAGTAATTCAGAATGCTGATCAGAGAGTATGGGGAGATTTTAGTTTTGATTCCTAAGAGGCTTATACTTATAATACTTGTGAGTATAATCAGTCACTCCATCAGCTCAGTCACTCAGTCGTGTCTGACTCTTTGCGACCCTCATGGATTGCAGCACGCCAGGCCTCTTATAATAGTTATAATAGCAAGGTTGATGTCAAGGGCAGTTTTATATTATTATCTCTATATACATCCACACAATGGAATTTTGGCCTGTAAAAATGCATATGTTATTAGTTCATGGTCTCTTTTATTTCCTGTTTGGATCCACCCTTTGCCCTGTATGTTTCATAAATCTACACCATGAGTTCCCAGAGATCCTCTTTAAGAAACTGCTCTAAGCTCAGAATTCACCTTCAGAAGGTTTAGCCTTTGTTATTACCTGTTACTCAAGGTAGGGATTTGGGGCTACATATATTTAAGATGATGCTCAGTGTCTTCTTAATGGAATGCTAGAGCCATTTTCTCTAATGGGAAAATTTCCTTTGTTTAGGAAAACATAACTCTGAATCTGTCCATAGGGAACTTCCTTAGATAATTTTATTATCCTTAAGAATGTTGATAAGATATCTAGAAATCTAATGTTACTATCCAATAAACTTTTATATTATATTATTATCTGTTAGATTTATTCTCTAGTATTTTGAAAATACTTCAGAGAATGTCTGAATATTTTAGAATAATTTCATTAGCTATAGAGACTTTCAAAAGCCATCTAAAACTAATTTTGAAAAATGATTTTTTTTTTATTTAAAGGACTGTGGGCTTATCTAGTGTGTGTCTGGACATGAGCAACTGAACTGCTTTTAACCTTTAAAAAGAAAAAACAAAAACAAAAAAATGAATTGCAAATCTCGATTTATTGCCAAAGTTCAGATTTTCAACTTGACAAGAATCTATAATCTAAAGTAAACAGAACTATGAAAAAATATTTCTTTTAAAAAAGACAATAACCTCCATGGATTGAAATTAATGTCACTCAAAGCCAGTTCTAAATAACCAGATGTGCACTACCTTGTGATATGTTAGATACTGCCTGGAAACTCTAGTAATAAAGAGTTTTTACTTTACTTCTAGCAGTAAAGAGCTTTCACTTCCAAATCAAAAACTTTTCATTTGGGGGGCCTGTTTACCAGATCACATAAGATTCCTTGTGGCTACTACTCTCCTCCATTACCCCTTGTATCTCTAACTCCAAACAGGGCTTCCACCTAAGGCTCTATGAGTTGTACTTGTGTGCAGGGCAAGAACAGGAAGGGTCTGGGGAGGAAACTGGCTTAAGTCCAGCCTACGCTGCAGCCACAGAACCTCTACATTGAATCAGGCCTATATACACCTGGATTTTTTTGTTTTTTACCAGTTAATGGTGCCTCTCCCTAAAGATAATGCTTTTTCAATTTTGCATGGAGGCAACCTAGTGATCCTGATTCCACATACCTAAATTTCCCTCTACAGTTTACCAGTAATTCATTAAGTAGATATTTATTGAGAGCCTACTGTGCTCAAACTTTATGCAAGATACAAAGGCAAGTTCTGCAAAAGTGGACATTTGCACTCTAGGCTGGTAAGGGACTTAGTAATAACTGTAATGCAGACAGGAAGAAAACTAGCTATCAAAGATGTTCCCCATGCATCAGCTAAAGCCACACTGCCCTTGAGATCTGGATAAATTCAACTCAACATCCTATTCTATACCACATGAGAATTTAAAGGACATCTCCACCGTCATGCCCAAAATTTCATTCTGGAGGACCCTGGGCTCAAATTCACTTATGGCTTCCAGTTTCTGTCTCCTTTGGGATTCATATCACACATGTCTCATCAGCCAGAATTGTTCCCTTCTCTCTGCTCCATGCCAACTCTTTCCTTGGATTATACAAAAGAAAATAATATTAAACACCCCAAGGCATATGTGTAAAAGACAATATAAGCAAAATTGAATATTTGGTATTTCTAACTAAGAATATTTTACTGGCCACTTTTTTTCTATGTGACCCCTACTATGTAACATCTTCATCCTCATTTTGTCCCTCCCTGTAATCTTTTCTTGCGCCCTACCCCCCTGCCCTGGCCAAAGTCGTTTCTTCATTTCTCTGATTGTGAAGTCGCTCAGTTGTGTCCGACTGTTAGTGACCCTGTGGGCGGTAACCTACCAGACTCCGCAGTCCATGGGATTTTCCAGGCAAGAATATTGGAGTAGGCTGCCATTTCCTTCTCCAGGGGATCTTCCCAACCCAGGGATCAAACCTGGGTCTCCTGCATTGTAGACAGACACTTTACCGTCTGAGCCACTATAGGCTGACTTAAATCTTTCTAAAAGTTGCCCTTGGGGCCTCATTTCCTATCTCTAAGTGGCTCACCAGGGTATTCTCCTAAACAAAGATGGTGATCTTCCTGAGAGACATTTGAGAGAAAGCAGATAAAATAACATATTTTTTCACCTTCTTTCAGACTAGTATAGATTAAAATGCTTTATGAATTTTGAAAACTGAGAAAGTTTATTTAGGATAGAATTTAAACAGGACCTTAAGGTATCAAAAGAATGATTGTATGACATGATTGAATGGCAGAGAGTTTTTCAGAGAAAATTGATAGCTTGACCAAGAGTGCTTGAACCCTTGTAGGAGCAGTCTGATTTAGTTTAAATGGAGCCTAGGTTAACTAATGTATGAAGAAAGCTAAAATAAGAAAAAATTGGAAATATAAGGAAGAAATGGATCATCGAGGCTGGTATGTTCCATATTAGGTCTTTTGGAGAGCCTGGGAGATTTTAAAGTATCTTAATTAGGAAGTGATAGGATACAAATGACAGTTTAAAACTATGAATCTGGCAACAGCATGTTGGATAAATTTTGCCAAATGGTTAAAATTTGAGTACAGTACACTAGCCAAGTAACAGAGGCCTGAGGTTTTTGTTTGTTTTTGAGGTCTGAGTTATTTTAAGTTGCTGTGGGAATGGAGAAGAGGAATATATATTAGATATTTTTCAAGTATAGACTCAATAAAACTTGATAATTGATCATTACAGATGATAAGGAGGACAAGTAAGAGAAGATGTCTAAAAAGAAGCATATTGGGGAGGTGAGAGAAAGAGCTCATGATTGTAAAGCTTTTATATTGTAGAGCCAGTGGTCAGGTAGAGGTGCCCAGCAGGCAGTGAGAGGTAGAATTAAAGCTTGGAAGAGAAGTCAGGTTAGAGGTCACAATCAGCCCCATAGTGAAGACAGTATCTTGGCTCACACCTTTACAGGCAAGTAAAGCGTCCTCCTCTAGTTCAGTTCAGTTCAGTCTCTCAGTTGTGCCTAACTCTTTGCGACCCCATGGACTGCAGCTCACCAAGCTTCCCTGTCCATCACCAACTCCCAGAGCTTGCTTAAAGCCCTGTCCATTGAGTCAGTGATGTCCTTTTCTAACGACTCCACAAAATCAACAGTATCCACTTCCAGTCAAGGCAAAGGGCTAGAAATATTCTTCAGTCCCATTGCTCTGGGGAAAATCATATTTGTCTATTAAAAACCATGTTGTCAATAGGACATTAGCAAAATACAGATCAATACCAATAGGAGAAAGAACACAGTTTCAAAACTGAATTGAACAAAATATTTATTTACATTGACAATCTTATAAAATTGTTTTAAATCTGGGAACTACTTGGTATAGCCAAGATTAAACAAAGTTAATGTTTTGTGGAAATATGATCTTAATATGCTTGTTTTTACATTTTATTTATGAAAAGACTAGCTCAAATGCATTGCAAGTTATTATCACTCACATAGTCCTTTTATATACTATCTTGGCCTTGCAAAACACCATATGGAGCTTCATGTTTGATGGTGATTATTTAGCCATATTTGGAGGTATGAATTAGATCCTTGTGCAATCATGAAACTCTTATTTCACAAACATTTCTTACGTACTTACTAGGTGCAAAACACTGTGCCCTTTCAGTTGTAGTAGAGCTCAGTTGCATCTGAATCTTTGCAACCTCATGGACTGTGACCCGCCAGGCTCCTCTGACCATGGGAATCTCCAGGCAAGAATACTGGAGTGGGTTGCCATGCCCTCCTCCAGGGGATCTTCCCAACCCAGGGAGGGAACCTGCATCTCCTGTGGCTTCTGTATTGGCAGGTGGATTCTTTAGCACTAAGCCACCTGGGAAGCCCACTAGTTACCAGAATATGACTCAAAACTAATTGTAGTAATTATACAGGCTTTCAGAGAATGTAAACAAACAGTGAGAGTAATCCAAATAGGACAAAGGGAACTCAGGTTGTACAAAGAGAGTTGAACTGAAATGAGATATAATGATATTCATATAAATCTTACATTTATGAGAACTGTTTTGAAAAATACTTATTTGCATTCCAAGAAAATGGCTAGTGAGGGCAAATTTTTATTTTACTGAGTTATTTTATAACGATGGCAAATTGGAAGCAAGCTAAATGTACAACCATAAAGAATGATTTAAATGAATTAAGGCATATTTATACAGTATAAAACCATTGAAAATCATGTTTATGAATATAATACTTTTTACATACTTAGTATTATATCACAATATATATCACAATATAATACTAAGTATGTGATATAATACTATTGTGATTTGATACTAAGCTTTCCTGATGGCTCAGATGGTAAAGAATCCGCCTGCAATGCAGGAGACCTAAGTCCGATCCCTGGATAGGGAGGATCAGCTAGAGAAGGGAATGGCAATGCACTCCTGTATTCTTGTCTGGAAAATATCATGGGGTCTCAGGAGTGCATGGGTTACCAAGGAGTCGGAAATGACTGAACAACTAACACACACGTACACAAAGTAAAAAGCTATGAATAGATAAAATTTATAATAATTTTAAACATTTATATGTATTGGGTCCATTTTATCTTCAAGGAAGATGTAAGCCTCTAACAATATTTTAAGATACCTAAAAATATCAGAGGAAAATATTAATCTAAAATATTTATTGTACTGTAAACACATATATTAAGGTAACTGTGTGGGTATTAATTTTCATTTTTTACTTAGTTTTTGTAGATTGGAAAAAACTCACTGAACTTTCCTGAAATTGTCATTAACATAATATTAATTTCAAATTTTAAAAATCTAAACATTGTGAATATTTTGACTATATATCATGTAATGAAATAGTCTTGCTTAAAGTGGGACTTCATTTTGGAATTACATAGCTATATAAATGAATTGTTGCCTTTAAATGGAACAGTAACACCTACTTTACGAAAGATACCTAAACTCCCTGGGCCTCAGTTTCTTTACCTGAAAAGCTGTGTTGAGAGCATGTTTTCAAAACAGAATGATCATTCAGTAATTATTAGCAATCATCATTATTTACCTTGTGAAGTTTTCTGATGACTAAAATACTGTAGATAGGCAAAATAGGTAGTTATTTATACCAAAAAATATATCAATATATGGCCATTTCCCCATCACCTTTTCCATGGAGCTGCTTTGATGAATGACTTCTAAAAATCTTTCTTGATTCTTAGGGGTATATTGTTATTTAGGTACTATTTCTGCCTGCATCTTTTATTTCTAAAGTTAGTTATAAAGAGCATAAACTAAGCAAATGGTTAAAAGTAACTAATAAATGAAAGTAAAATATGTGGTCAAGCCAGATAAAGAGGAAGGACTCTTCAACTGATGGCAACAGGTGCCATCTTGAAAACAGTCCCTATGAACCTGGGAAAGCGAAGATTATAAGGAAAATATTCAGGAGTCCATGTAGTAATAGGGTGCAAATAGAGGCAATTTCCTTAATATGAATCATGATGCATATACCTCCTAGCAATAACTTTCTGCTATGAGAAGAAATATATTCTCCTAGGAGTAGTCAGTGAAGAATAATATGCCTACAAATTAAAAGAGAAAGAAAATTAAATTTCATATAGTAGATCGTTAAAGATCTCTAAAATTTCCATCCAAAAATAAGTTGAGAATGTGTTTCCTAGTTGGATGTTGTCATCATTTTTTCTACAGTATGTATTTATTTCTCAAGAGAGAGAACATGAAAACATTGGTAAATTTTCTTTCATTAAATGTTCTTAGGAAATTTACAGACTAGAACCCAAGTCTCAATTTGATTGTAAAGCGTCACTAGAAGCTTTAAACTTGTCTTAGTTTCAGTGCCTTCAATCATAAAAAAGGAAATCATCTGCCTCAAATGAAGACTTTTTTGTAAGAATTAAATGAGATAATGCATGTTAATATCAAGATCAGCAGTTATTCCTCAAAAAATATTCATTTCCAGCTCTTCTTTTCTTCTTTTTCCTACCCTTTCCTTCCTCTCTACTTTCCTTCTAATCCTTCAATATAAATTCTTCCTAATTTTGAATACCATATAAGATAAATAATATGTATATATGA
>SJYW01013922.1:29504-42885 GCA_006410735.1 Raphicerus campestris | reverse complement strand
TACACCTATGGCTGATTCATGTCAATGTATGGCAAAACCAATACAGTATTGTAAAGTAGAATAAAGTATTAAAAAAAAAATTCAGAACATACCAAAGGAACATTTCATGCAAAGATGAGCACAATAGAGGATAGAAATGATAAGGACCTAACAGAAGCAGAAGATATTAAGAAAAAGTGAAAAGAATACACAGAAGAACTATACAAAAAAGTTATTCATGACCCAGATAACCATGATGGTGTGATCACTCACCTAGAGCCAGACATCCTGGAATGTTAAGTCAAGTGGGCCTTAGGAAGCATCACTATGAACAAGCTAGTGGAGGTTATGGAATTCCAGTTGAGCTNTATTCATGACCCAGATAACCATGATGGTGTGATCACTCACCTAGAGCCAGACATCCTGGAATGTTAAGTCAAGTGGGCCTTAGGAAGCATCACTATGAACAAGCTAGTGGAGGTTATGGAATTCCAGTTGAGCTACTTCAAATCCTAAAAGATGATGCTGTGAAAGTGCTGTACTCAATATATCAGCAAATTTGGAAAACTCAGCAGAGGCCACAGGACTGGGAAAGGTCAGTTTTCATCCCAATCCCAAAGAAAGTCAACGCCAAGGATTACTCAAACTAATGCACAATTGCAATTGTCTCACACACTAGCAAAGTAATGCTCAAAATTCTCCAAGCCAGGCTTCAACACTACATGAACCATGAATTTCCAGATGTTCACACTGGATACAGAAAAGACAGAGAAACCAGAGATCAAATTGCCAACATCGGTTGGATCATGGAAAAAGCATAGAGTCCCAGAAAAACATCTACTTCTGCATTATTGACTATACCAAATCCCTTGACTGCATGGATTACATCAAACTGTGAAAAATTCTTAAGGAGATGAGAATACCAGACCACCTTACCTGCCTCCTGAGAAATCTGTATTCAGGCCAGGAAGCAACAGTTAGAACTGGACGTGGAACAACAGACTGGTTCCAAATCAGGAAAGGAGCACGCCAAGACTGTATATTGTCACCCTGTTTATTTAACTTATATGCAGAATATATCATGAGAAACACTGGGCTGGATGAAGCACAAGCTGGAATAAAGGTTTATTGGAGAAATATCAATAATCAGATATGCAGATGATACCATACTTAGGGCAGAAAGCAAAGAAGATCTAAACAGACTCTTGATGAAAGCAAAAAAGGAGAGAGAAAAATCTGGCTTGAAACTCAGCATTCAGAAACTAATATCATGGCATCTGGTCCCATCAAGTCATAGGAAATAGATGGCGAAACAGTGGAAACAGTGAGAGACTTTTTTTTGGGGGGGTGGTGCTCAAAAATCACTGCAGATGGTGACAGCAACTATGAAATTAAAAGATGCTTGCTCTTTGTAAGAAAAGTTATGACCAACCTAGACAACGTATTAAAAAGCAGAGACCTTATTTTGTCAACAAAGGTCTGCATAGTCAAAGCTATGGTTTTTTTTAGTAGTAATATATGGATCTGAGAATTGGACTATAAAGAAAGCTGAATGCTGACTAATTGATGCTTTTAAACTGTGGTGTTGGAGAAGACTCTTGAGAGTCCCTTGGACTGCAAGAAGATCCAACCAGTCCATTCTAAAGGAAATTAGTCCTGGAAGGACTGATACTGAAGCTGAAACTCCAATATTTTGGTTACCTGATGTGAAAAAGTGACTCATTTGAAAAGACCCTGATGCTGGAAAAGATTGAAGACAGGAGGAGAAGTGGACTACAGAAGATGAGATGGTTGGAGGACATCACCGACTCAACGGACATGTGTTTGAGTAAACTATGGGAGTTGGTCAAAGACAGGGAAGCTTAGTATGCTGCAGTCCATGGGGTTGCAAAGAGTTTAACATGACTGAGTGACTGAACTGAACTGAACTGAACTGACAGTCAACCTCTAGTACATTTTTCATCTTCTTAAACTGAAACACTGTACCCTTTAAATGCTAATTCTTTTATCTCCCCCATGTGTGGCAACTACCATTCTGCTTTGTCTTGATGAATTTGATTAATGTAGGTACACCATATAAGTAGAATCATTCAAAATTTGTCCTTTTGTGGTTGGTTTATTTCAATTATTATAATGTCTTCAAAGTTCCTCCATGTCATGGCATTTGTCAGAATCTCTTTCCTTTCTAGAAGTGAAAATTCCATTGTATGTCTATTCTATATTTGGTTTATCCATTGATCTGTCAATGGACACTTGATTTGTATCTATCTTTTGGCTCTCGTCAATAAGGCTGCTATGAAGATTGGTTTTCAGGTATCTCAGACTCAATTTTTGTATATATACTCAGTAGTGGAATTGCAGGATCTTATGGTCATACTATTCTATGGTATTTGAGGAAATGTTTCATTTTTAATTTTTTCTTATTTATTCAGTACATTGAAAAGACCACAATGAAACAAAAAATTTGCCACATTACAATGGATTTTCAGCACCTGGTTTATAGTATGTATCCAATAAATACCTGCTGAATGAATGTGTCAGTATCATTGTGGGCCAGTGTACTGTGTGCTGAATGTAAGTGTAAAACATAGAGGTTCAAATCCAAGCAGTCACCCAACCCAGCTTTGTGGTCTGGCTTCTGAATACTTTAGTCACTGAACTTTCTGGTCTTCACTATTATTTCATGTGTAAAAAGGAAAAGGAGAAAAGCCCTGTCATGAGAAACAAATGAGTAAATTTCCGTGAAGACAATCTTAAGTGCTTTGAAGAAACTATGATACTTTAGTCAATTTTTAACTATTATTTGTCAAAACCAGATGTTTCAGCATTTTCACAAAACACATGTATTGTGGTTTGACATTGCTTACACCACATTTTTGTAAAGCATATTTCAAAATTACTTCTTGAGAAAATGATGAATCCTAGTTCTGCTAACTTACGTATTTCAAGCACTTCAAAGTATCTTAAAAAATCAAAATATTATTTTTTTGGTTTCAAATTTTCCGGAATATCAGGGTTGTGGTTAAATTAAGTATGTGAAAATGCTAGGGGGAGGGAAATCTACATAATAATAGAGTTTGAAAAATATATAAGAAGATGAATAATGAAGAAATAATTTCTTGCAACTATGCAAGAAGGATAAAATACAAGCTGTCTCTTCATTGCTAGATTTGGAAACTCTAATGTGGAATGCTAAGGCACTCTGCAGGTCCTTCGCAGTAGTAGCACTCAGCTGTAGGTAAAAGAAGCTTAATTGTAATGATTTCAGAGAGAAAATTGGGAGGTAATAGTATGCTGACTTCCAGACTTCAAGTAAGGGACAAACATATGAACTACAGATAGGAATAAATGTTGACTTCATGAATGACTGGAATCATCCCCTCTTAACAGGGCATTGCAGGTCACATTTTAGAAGGGTAGGCCATATTTGGAAAAGTATAATCTGTCACACTACTACAAACTCTTCCCCTCTTTCCTGCCTATCTCTAACCAAATAATTTCTAAGTGCCTGTAGAAACTTAGCTCAGAAACTAATCTTGGCTGCAAAATCTTAGAGGAATTCACTGATCCCATGAATATTCCTGGAAATATATGGTATGAGTCAGAGTCAGTTTAAGTTAATTAATTAAATAAAACTACAATTGTCCAAATTATACTTGTAGTTTCATTCACTGGACACTTGTTTTGTGACAGAAATTTCACTGGAAATATTACGCATACTTATTTTTCAATTTAATCTTCATGACAAATCCTCAGAAATAACGGCTTGTAACCTCCTTTCACAGGCTGTAAGAGTACACATAACTTTGTGATGTATCTAAGTCATGAATACAGGTCTGCCTGCCAGTGAAGTTTATGTGCTATATTTTATCAACGTGTGTATGTGTGCCTAGAGGGGGACATATCTGAGACTGCGGGATTTGGCAGCAGCCCTCTCCAGCTCTCACATATAGCATTGTCCTTCCTGGTCTCTCACATCAAACCCCTGTTTTTGACATCAAATCCAAAATCCCATGTAATTAGTGCCCATCCATCAAGATCTTCTTACTCCCACACCACTCGCATATGTAGACATACATAGATTTTAAGATCAGAAGTCATTTTTTATGAATTTATACAGTGCCCCAATTGCCATCGTTATCTTTGTAGGCAGAAATATAAAGCTACATAAGCCACTGCTTTAGTTATCTTTGTCACAAATACAAAGAGTGCCTTAGATAAAACAGAATTCAAAGTATTAGGATGGAGAGGAGATGTAATACCAGGGCAAGGAATATTGGCCAATGCCGCAGTCCGCCTTGGTCCAGGCTTAGTTTGGAGTAAGCCTATGGCTTGATATAAACTTACTCAATCCCATTTGAACATTCTTACCTTATTAGGCCTGACAAATCTCTTTCTAGAAATTATCAGCAAATTCTGTTATGCCTGCCATCTATACAGGTTTCGTGACTGGTATTTTAGCACTATCATTTCTATACTATACTATATCATTTCTATACTATGTACCATGCTATTTATATGCAGAGTACATCATGAGAAATGCTAGGGTGGATGAAGCACAAGCTGGAATCACAATTGCCAGCAGAAATATTAATAACCTTAGATATGCAGATGCTACTACGCTTATGGCAGAAAGCGAAAAAGAACTTAAGAAACCTCTTGATGAAAAGTGAAAGAGAGTGAAAAAGTTGGCTTAAAACTCAACATTCATAAAACTAAAAACATGGCATCTGGTCCCATCACTTCATGGCAAATAGATGGGGAAACAGTAGAGACAGTGGCTGACTTTTATTTTCTTGGGCTCCAAAATCACTGCAGATGGTGACTGCAGCCACGAAATTAAAAGATGCTTACTCTTTGGCAGTAAAGTTATGACCAACTTAGACAGCTTATTAGAAAGCAGAGACATTTCTTTGCCAACAAAGGTCTGTCTAGTCAAGGCTATGGTTTTTCCAGTAGTCATGCATTGATGTGAGAGTTGGGCTATAAAGAAAGGTGAGCACCAAAGGATTGATGCTTTTGAACTGTGGTGTTAGAGAAGACTTTTGAGAATCCCTTGGACTGCAAGGAGATCCAACAAGTCCATCCTAAAGGAGATCAGTCCTGGGTGTTCATTGGAAGGACTGATGTTGAAGCTGAAACTTCAATACTTTGACCACCTGATGGGAAGAGCTGACTCATTTGAAAAGACTCTGATGCTGGGACAGATTGAGGGCAGGAAGAGGAGGGGCCGATAGAGGATGAGATGGTTGGATGGCATCACCAACTCAATGGACATGAGTTTGGGTGAACTCCAAGAGTTGGTGATAGACAGGAAGGCCTAACATGCTGCAGTCCATGGGCTTGCAAAGAGTCTGACATGACTGAGCGACTGAACTGAACTGAACTGATTTATGTTTTTATGTTCTGTACTCTGCCACTCAACCCATCTATATAAAATTATAAAAGTCTATTTAACAAAATACTTTTAAGGATATTGGATCTATTTTATATAATTCCAACTATTCATTAAACTTCTTATTATTCCTAATAGCCTGAGGATACTCAAATATAATATTCTTTTCTATGAAAATTATTCTGATGCTCAGGTTTTATAAAAAACAGCAAAAATAAGAAACAATTTAAAGACAATAGAAAAACAGAGAGTTTTCTAATGTCATGGTACTAAGTAATAATAATAATGTTCATTAAACACCCCCAGACATGTATTATTCTTATTATTTAATCTATCTTTAAAGGTGAAGCTATATATAGAGAAAAATATTTAAATTTTTGAAATAATATTTTAGGTGATTATTTAGAGTTTCATAATTTTTAACTACAGAATATTGAATAAAGACTATTACCTTCTTAGCATATTTGACATGCTTTCTATTTCTAGGATGTGAAAATAGCTCAAAGGAATTTTTACTTTCCTTTTTCCTAGGCCATAAATGAAAACTGAAGTTTAGTTAAAGGAACACAGCTTCCAGGAAGAAAGATATTCTATAGAAATCCAAACGGCAGCCTTCACCAAAACCCAGACCCAGAGACAACTCCAGCAGGGACCATGAAACTGCGTCTGGAGCCCTGAGGGGCAGTAAGCCCCTCTCCTGCAGCCAGTGCTTGGCTCTGTGACTTATTTCCAAAGAAGAGAATGGTTGCATCGTTTCTCTTATTGATCACCAATGATGGACTATCACGGTTAGAAGTTCAGAATATTGCCAAAAAAAGAACAAACTAATACTCTCACTTGCTTAGTTTCCGTTCTGTGGGCTTTCCGCCTCTGTTAATTATTGTGATCACCTTTATTGGGACCTCATGTTCCCTGACTGCCTTCTAGGAAACCTTCACATGTTCATCAAGGAGTATGTTGTGGCAGGAATTAGTGAAAAGAAAAATAAACCTAAGTACAAGACCAACTCCTGTATGATAAATGTCACTCCACGGCCTCACGTGGTTAAAACTAAACATTACCTTACATTTCTACCAAAATACTCTCTAGTCTACAAAGTACTGAAATTGTGAGTTCAGGAATACCAGGAGCGTTCAGGTCATTGGAGATGCTTCCGCTAACAGTGATTTAAAGCATTGGTAGGAATTTGTAGTGCAAATAATAAATTCTGCAGTGTAATATGTCCTTTCTTCTCTGACTCAAGCAACTCTGAGCAGAAAGGAAATGCCCACTCTACCTGCACTGAATTTTTGTTGTTGTTTAGTTGCTAAGTCCTGCCTGACTTTTTGCAACCCCATGGATTGTAGCCCCCAGGCTCTTCTGTCCATGGGATTTCCCAGGCAAGAATACTGAAGTGGGTTGCCATTTCTTTCTCCAGGGGATCTTTCTTACTCAGGGATTGAACCCACATCTCCTACATTAGCAGGCTGATTGTTTGCTGCTGAGCCACCAGGGAAGCCCTCATTAGATCTACACGTAGTTTTTGGCTTAAATATTCCTGGGCAATTTACTTAAGTGCAGATTCCTCTTTTATAAGTTAGGAAGACTATACCATCTTTATGTAGTCAGTCATACTCAAAAGTAATTAAATGATGTAAGTAAAGCACACAGTGTAACTGCATTTAGAGATAAGACCTTTTAAAACATAATAAATGTTAAATGATATTATAAGGATGGGCCCCTAGTTTGATAAGACTGGTGTCTTTATAAGTAGAAAAGACACCAGGAGTGCATGTGCCCAGAGAAAATACCTTGGAGGGCACAGTAAAGGTAGAGAAGTCTCAGGACAAACCAACCTGTTGGCAGTTTGACCTCAGACTTCCAGTCTCCAAAAAACTGTAAGAAAAGAATTTTATATTGTTTAAATCACACAGTCTGTGCTTTTGTTTAGTTCTGTTTTTACCACAGCTTGAGCTGATTAATATGTACAAATACATCAACAACTACTTAAAATCAAAGGTTCTCTCTATTCTGTCTCCAGAATTTCCATTTCCTTGTGAAAGGCTGGTAAAACTGCAATTTCAATTACTAGAAGCAACTGAGTGACATGGCTGAATTAACACAGCACCCCTCAAAGGGAGCTAAAGCAGTATCAGAAAATCCTATGTCAGACTGTGAACCTCCTTCCCCACTTAGACTTGCATAAAAGAGTGAAAATGAAAAAGTGAAATGAAAGTGCTAGTCATTCAGTCATACCAGACTCTTTGTGACCTCTTGGTCTGTAGCCTGCCAGGCTCCTCTGTCCATGCAATTCTCCAGGCAAGAATGCTGGAGCAGGTAACCATTCTCTTCTCCAGGGCAACTTTCCAATGCAGGGATCCAACCCAGTTCTGCATTGCAGGCAAATTCTTTACTATCTGAGCCACCAGGGAAGCTCTTTTGCTGTGAGTTGTCAATGAAGTTTTGGTGTGTTCATCTGGCATGTATACACAGCATATTGTTATATGGGATAAATTTGGAAATGGAAAGAGAAGTAGGACATAATGGGGATTAGAAACAAGAGGCTGAAACACCTAGGAGTTTGAAATTATCAGTTTGAGTCTGGCCTTCAAGATCATTTTGAAAGTATGTGTTTATAGGCTGGAGGAGATAATGGAATTATTAATGGAATGTTAGCTTCTGTTTTAACTATTTAGACATATAATAGTGGCCCTTCATTTGTCCTTTGCCTTTGGTCCCTGAAAGGTTAGAAGAGGCCTAACATTTCTATATTCTATGGGGAGAGAAAAACTGAAATATTCATCTTTATGTAGAGTGTGTACTTGTAGTTCTATTTCTCCCAATCAGTAGTGCTCAAACTGCATTTTGGGATTTCTGTGCAGGTGTTGTGTAGAAGTTGGGCTAACAGGAATGGGTGAGAACAGAGGATGGGTCTGGGCATCTTGTTCCATCAACATTTCCATCTTCTTTAGGCTATTAGTTCTCACATCCTAGAGGAGACCCTCAACAAAAAGACTATTATGCCTTTATAGTTTTGATAGAAAACACTTACAGGTTTTCTATACATATACATATATATACACACACACACACCACATATACGTTACTGCATGGCAAGTAGAAGGGGAAGTAGTGACAGATTTCATCTTGGGCTCCAAAATCACTGTGGATGGTGACTGCAGCTATGAAATCAAAAGATGATTGTTTCTTAGCAGGAAAGTGATGACAACCATAGACAGCGTGTTGAAAAGCAGACATTACTTTGCCAAGTGTCCCTGTAGTCAAGGTTATGGTCTTCCCAGTGGTCATGTACACCAAAAAATTGATGTCTTCAAACTGTGGTGCTGGAGAAGACTCCTAAAAGTCCCTTGAACAGCAAGGAGAGCAAACTAGTCAATCTTAAGGGAGCTCAACACTGAATATTCACTGGAAGGACTAATGCTGAAGCTGAAGCTCCAGTATTTTGGTCATCTGATGTGAATAGAAGACTCATTGGAAAAGTCCCTGATGCTGGGAAAGATTGAAGGCAGAAGGAGAAGAGGGCGTCAGAGAATGAGATGGCTGGACAGCATCACTGATGCAATGAACATGAACTTGGGCAAACTCTGAGAGATGGTAAGGGACAGTGAGGTCTGGCGTGCTGGTGTGCTGCAGTCCATGGGATCACAAAGACTTGTATACAACTGAATGACTGGACAACAAAGACAATCTATATATATATAGATAGATAGATAGATATAGGGAGAAGGCAATGGCACCCCACTCCAGTACTCTTGCCTGGAAAATTCCATGGACGGAGGAGCCTGGTAGGCTGCAGTCCTTGGGGTCACTAAGAGACAGACATAACTGAGCGACTTTCCTTTCACTTTCACTTTCATGCATTGGAGAAGGAAATGGCAACCCACTCCAGTGTTCTTGCCTGGAGAATCCCAGGGATGGGGGAGCCTGGTGGTCTGCGGTCTATGGGGTCGCACAGAGTCGGACATGACTGAAGTGACTTAGCAGCAGCAGCAGCAGATAGATATAGATACACACACACATATAATGTATTCATGTTAAGTCACTTCAGCTGTGTGACCCTGTGGACTATAGCTTGCCAGGTTCCTCTATCCATGGGGATTCATCAGGAAAGAATAGTGGAGTGAGTTGTCATGCCCTCCTTCAGGGGCTCTTCCTGACCCACGGATCAAATCTGCATCTCTTATCTCTCCTGCATTGGCAGGCGGGTTCTTACCACTAGTGCCACCTGGGAAACCCACACACATATATAATACATATACAGAATTATGTATGAAAGTATATTATATAATCATGTGAATATATACATAATCATATATGTATATAAATATAATCATAAAATTCATGGACCTTAACATTTTGAAAAACTTAGCACACAACTAATTCTTAAATGTATTCAAATTATTATTCAAGTGATTATGCAGTTCATCTAGAAAGTAGTAGTTACACCATACCCTATAATTAATACCAGACTGCCTACACAGAATAAAATTAACTAAGTTTGTACTCTAACCAATTTTCATTTCAGCACTGTTACTAAGAAATTTAAATAACTTCAACAGTAGGTTTTGTAATACTCTTCTACTATAAGGAGTTGATGGAAGCATCTAGTTAGTCTTCAAGGTTTCACTGAGCTTGTGGAAATCAATGTGAAATATCCCCAAATGCTATTTTAAGTGCATAAAACAAAAGGCATTGTATACTGTGACAATGATAGATTTGTTTCTGTAATTCATTGAATTATTTTGATGAGAACCTTATTATTTTGTAAGCCCTCTTCACATTACTATAAGATGGGTAAAAAATTTTTTTTAATTATTAGATCACATGAAATCAGTGGTGAATGGTGGACAGTAACATAATTATTGATATACAGAGTTTATGCACTGAGCATCTGAGAGGTTCTACAAATTACATGCTGTGAGATCTTTTAATAAAATACCTAATTTTTTGTAATAGGCTATTACCCAAAATATCAGTTCTAACTATTGGAAACTGTAATTGTTACCCAATAAGGAAAAGAAGTATCTTACAGATGCTATTAAGTATTTTAAGACAGGATAGCCTGGATTTTTCCCTTTGGGCAGTAATCATAAGATCCTTTCTTGTAAAAGAGGCAGAAGAAAATTTGATACAGACAGAGAGAGGAGAGACAAACATGCAAAGGGGAAGGTGATGTGAAAATGGAGGCAGGAATTAGAGGGAAGTTCCAAGGCAAAGAATGCTGGAAGAGCCACCATAGCTGGAAAAGTCAACAAACAATTCTTCTCTAGAATCCGGGTGGAAGTTCAATTGTGATGACACTTTAATGGTACTGGTTTTGGGCTTCTGACCTCCACAACTATGAGAGAATAAAATTTCACTTAGTTTGTGGTTATTTGTTGCATCAGTAAAAAATAAATAAGTAAATAATCCAAATGTACCTGTTTTATTTCTTCAGTGATAAGTCCAAGGTAAAAATAATAGTACTTATTTCATAAAACGGTTAAGCACATTAAGCAGCTGACCCATATAATGAAATGCATGTAAAATAATAACCTGAACATATTTAACATAATGATGTTTATGGGATCTCTACTTCTTAATCTCCCTATCTCTCCCCTTCTCTTCCCATTGTATCTATTCTATATCTCTTTCTGTCCATGCTAGATACAACTGTGCTATACCAGTTTGCACATGTGTTACTTGCTCAATTGTGTCTGTCTCTTTGCAACCCCATGGACTATAGACGGCCAGGCTCTTCTAACCATGGGATTCCCCATGCAAGAAAACTGGAGTGGGTAGCCATTTCCTTCTCCAGGGGATCTTCCTGACCCAGGGATTGAACCTGGGTCTGCTGCATTGCAGGCACATTCTTTACCATCTGAGCTCCCAGGATACCTACCTATATCATCTATCTATATTTTCTGGAATTTTCAATTATTACTCATTTCTATTCTACATCTCACACTAAGATTATGAATATAAACAAAAACTGTTGAAGATGAGAAAATATGTTTCCACCAAATGACAATACACAAAGAAACTCTAAAAATATAAAGCTTACATTATTCAAAACATTTTCTTTCATTTATTTTTTTTTACAATACTATGAAATAAGTAGCAGAACACAAATTTGCTTTTATATTTTTCAATAAAAAAGATAATTTGCAAGGACAAAGAAAATCCTAAAAATGCTGATTTTTATTTTTATTTCATGTANCTTACATTATTCAAAACATTTCCTTTCATTTATTTTTTTTTACAATACTATGAAATAAGTAGCAGAACACAAATTTGCTTTTATATTTTTCAATAAAAAAGATAATTTGCAAGGACAAAGAAAATCCTAAAAATGCTGATTTTTATTTTTATTTCATGTAACATAAAGTTTTACCAGATGATCTCAGATGGACTTTCTCTCCCCTCTTTCAAACCGACATCAAAAAATCTGATTAGTTTATCACTGTATCCTATTTTATGGTATACTACTTATTTGGTTGTAATGTCTTCACTCAACTCTATATTCCTTAAGGATAAAGATGATATCTTTGCATCTGCATTCTCTCCATAAGTCCATAGTGCTCCCTCTTTTCCCACAACTTCTAAACTCACAGAATGCCTGGCAAAGTGCATGCCACGACCACATTTACACACACACACACACACACACACACACACACACACAGCCTTCTTTCCTTTCTTTGATGTTGAGAGGGAATGCTTAAACCAAATAAATAAATGTGTTAGACAAAATAATCCTTAAGTTTCTTTTGAATTCCAGCTCTCTAAAATTCTTAATTATTTTAGATCTTTTGTACTTCCAACTATTTTTCTCTGCTTAGTCATTAGTTTATTTAAGATTATTGTGCATAAAAGAAGTATTGAAATGACTGAACATACTGAAAAAGTAATTGTTGGCATTTTGCAAAAAGAAAAATCCCTCACATACATTAAATGCACTGAGAGGACTAGGCTGAACATATCGATCTGTTTCCTTTCAGACTCGGTACTAACACTAATTTACTGAATTTTCAAGGGTAGCATGAGTGATGACCAACTGACAATAAAGAGGAACAAAACAGTTGAAACTATCCTGATCCTGTCAGGTAGTAGTCTGGAAGGCCCAAGACTATCTTTCCTAATGTTATAGACCTAATATTTTAATTTTGCCAACAGATTTTTTTTGACAATCACATATCGGTAATTGTAATCACCTATTTATTTCTGTTTCCTCTCAGATTTCAACAATTTATTGATGACAATCCCTGGATCCTTCCTTTTCTAAAATCTGGAAGAATATGCAGAAATAAACAATCTTACAACAAATATTTCTGGGATACATGAATGAATAAAGACTGACTAAAATTAAGGGTAGTTCCTTTTAGAAAAGTTGTGTGTTAATGTAGGAACTAAGTTTATTTTGAGTTACTTTATTACTAATAACATTTTCAGTTCAGTTCAGTTCAGTCACTCAGTTGTGTCCGACTCTTTGCGGCCCCATGAATCGCAGCACTCCAGGCCTCCTTGTCCATCACCATCTCCTGGAGTTCACTCAGACTCCAGTCATTGAGTCCATGATGCCATCCAGCCATCTCATCCTCGTTCGTCCCCTTCTCCTCCTGCTCCCAGTCCCTTCTAGCATCAGAGTCTTTTCCAATGAGTCAGCTCTTCACATCAGGTGGCCAAAGTACTGGAGTTTCAGCTTTAGCATCATTTCTTCCCAAGAAATCCCAGGGTTCATCTTCAGAATGAACTGGTTGGATCTCCTTGCAGTCCAAGGGACTTTCAAGAGTCTTCTCCAACACCACAATTCAAAAGCATCAATTCTTCAGCACTCAGCCTTCTTCACAGTCCAACTCTCACAGCCATACATGACCACAGGAATAACCATAGCCTTGACTAGACCGACCTTAGTCAGCAAAGTAATGTCTCTGCTTTTGAATACACTATCTAGGTTGGTCATAACTTTTCTTCAAAGGAGTAAGCGCCTTTTAATTTCATGGCTGCAATCACCATCTGCAGTGATTT
>SJYW01013922.1:0-28880 GCA_006410735.1 Raphicerus campestris | reverse complement strand
ACACACACACACACACACACACACACACACACACAGCCTTCTTTCCTTTCTTTGATGTTGAGAGGGAATGCTTAAACCAAATAAATAAATGTGTTAGACAAAATAATCCTTAAGTTTCTTTTGAATTCCAGCTCTCTAAAATTCTTAATTATTTTAGATCTTTTGTACTTCCAACTATTTTTCTCTGCTTAGTCATTAGTTTATTTAAGATTATTGTGCATAAAAGAAGTATTGAAATGACTGAACATACTGAAAAAGTAATTGTTGGCATTTTGCAAAAAGAAAAATCCCTCACATACATTAAATGCACTGAGAGGACTAGGCTGAACATATCGATCTGTTTCCTTTCAGACTCGGTACTAACACTAATTTACTGAATTTTCAAGGGTAGCATGAGTGATGACCAACTGACAATAAAGAGGAACAAAACAGTTGAAACTATCCTGATCCTGTCAGGTAGTAGTCTGGAAGGCCCAAGACGATCTTTCCTAATGTTATAGACCTAATATTTTAATTTTGCCAACAGATTTTTTTTGACAATCACATATCGGTAATTGTAATCACCTATTTATTTCTGTTTCCTCTCAGATTTCAACAATTTATTGATGACAATCCCTGGATCCTTCCTTTTCTAAAATCTGGAAGAATATGCAGAAATAAACAATCTTACAACAAATATTTCTGGGATACATGAATGAATAAAGACTGACTAAAATTAAGGGTAGTTCCTTTTAGAAAAGTTGTGTGTTAATGTAGGAACTAAGTTTATTTTGAGTTACTTTATTACTAATAACATTTTCAGTTCAGTTCAGTTCAGTCACTCAGTTGTGTCCGACTCTTTGCGGCCCCATGAATCGCAGCACTCCAGGCCTCCTTGTCCATCACCATCTCCTGGAGTTCACTCAGACTCCAGTCATTGAGTCCATGATGCCATCCAGCCATCTCATCCTCGTTCGTCCCCTTCTCCTCCTGCTCCCAGTCCCTTCTAGCATCAGAGTCTTTTCCAATGAGTCAGCTCTTCACATCAGGTGGCCAAAGTACTGGAGTTTCAGCTTTAGCATCATTTCTTCCCAAGAAATCCCAGGGTTCATCTTCAGAATGAACTGGTTGGATCTCCTTGCAGTCCAAGGGACTTTCAAGAGTCTTCTCCAACACCACAATTCAAAAGCATCAATTCTTCAGCACTCAGCCTTCTTCACAGTCCAACTCTCACAGCCATACATGACCACAGGAATAACCATAGCCTTGACTAGACCGACCTTAGTCAGCAAAGTAATGTCTCTGCTTTTGAATACACTATCTAGGTTGGTCATAACTTTTCTTCAAAGGAGTAAGCGCCTTTTAATTTCATGGCTGCAATCACCATCTGCAGTGATTTTGGAGCCCCCAAAAATAAAGTCTGACACTATTTCCACTGTTCACATTTTAGAACTGTTTTATCGGATTCACTGTACAAATAAATCCTGCCGACACAATTATGTTGACTTCTGATCCCACCAGGGGTTCATTAGTTTTTATAAAAGACTTTGTGGAAAAACGTATCATTTCCCTGCATAAATTCAAAATCCCATCTCAAAAATTATAGCATACATTTTTTAATGAATATTTTGGGCTAATTGTTGACCATGGGCTTGGGTTCAGGTGATGTTCTAGACAAACAGAGAGACAATCTGAACTTAAGCTGTTATGGTTCAGAATGTATAGTTCAGTTAAAAAAAAAAAAAAAAAAAGCTTTTCAAACTAAGGCTGAAACCCTGCATCTAGGAATGAATATGCTGTTTTCTTATAGTTCAAAGCATATTTAAAAATTAAAGTCAATATAATAAAATTAGAACAATAGAAGAGATTAAAATTTGTTTAATCTTGTCTTTCAATCAAACTTCATTTACCATGAGAAAGGAATAAAGCATAGTGCAAAGTATCTGGAGTTTTATATTCTCATGTAGTCACTGACTTTGGGTAAATCACTCACTTTTTAGTATTGGCTTTGTTTTCCTATCTGTGCTGCTGCTGCTGCTGCTGCTGCTGCTGCTAAGTCGAGTCAGTCATGTCCGACGCTGTGCGACCTCATAGATGGCAGCCCACCAGGCTCCCCCATCCCTGAGATTCTCCAGGCGAGAGCACTGGAGTGGCTTGCCATTGCCTTCTCCAATGCATAAAAACGAAAAGTGAAAGTGAAGTCGTTCAGTCGCGTCCGACCCTCAGCGACCCCATGGACTGCAGCCTTCCAGGCTCCTCCGTCCATGGGATTTGCCAGGCAAGAGGACTGGAGTGGGGTGCCATTGCCTTCTCCTTTCTATCTATAAGAGTGTACAAATATCTATATATCTGAATTGTTCTGGAATTATACAAAGTAATATAAATGAAAAGCTTTGGGAAATGCCCAGCATATAGCAATTACTCAAACAATGGAGCTCATGGTTACAGGTTTTACAGTTTGCTCCATTTTTTCTTTATTATTCCCATCTCTGTTCTCAGGACCTTAGACAGTACTTTTAGTGACTGGAATTATAGTTCTTATATACCTTGATTCCTGTATAGTATTTATTTTTCATATATCATTTTATGGTAGACATCAGTTCAGTTCAGTTCAGTTCAGTTCAGTTACTCAGCTGTGTCTGACTCTTTGCGACCCCATGGACTGCAGCATGTCAGGCCTCCCTGTCCATCACCAACTCCTGGAGTTTACTCAAACTCATGTCCATTGAGTCGGTGATGCCATCCAACCATCTCATTCTCTGTCGTCCCCTTCTCCTCCTGCCTTCAATCTTTCCCAGCATCAGTGTCTTTTCAAATGAGTCAGTTCTTCACATCAGGTGGCCAAAGTATTGGAGTTTCAGCTTCAGCGTCAGTCTTTCTAATGAATATTCAGGACTGATTTCCTTTAGGATGTACTGGTTGGATCTTATTACTGTACAAGGCATTCTCGAGTCTTCTCCAACACCACAGTTCAGAAGCATCAATTCTTCTGCACTCAGCTTTCTTTATAGTCCAGCTCTCACATCCATTAATGACTACTGGAAAAACCATAGCCTTGACTAGACGGACCTTTGTTGGCAAAGTAATGTCTCTGCTTTTGAATATGCTGTCTAGGTTGGTCATAACTTTTCTTCCAAGGAGTAAGCGTCTTATTTCATGGCTACAGTCACCATCTGCAGTGATTTGGGGTAGACATAAGTGTTGTTGGTTTTTTTTTATATATAGTCTTAGAAATCATTTTTAATCATTTCAAACACTGTCTCTGTTGAACATGGATTCTTGATGGACATGTAGGCTTTCTAACTCAGGTCTTCAAAAGTGACTTCTGAATAAGGGGCACTAAGCTTTGACTAGAAATAGCTGTTTGTTCTTTCCATATGCACTTGATGAGGAAGTTGTGGCCTCTATTTTCACTGATGTGGATTTTACCATCATTATCCATGCCACTAACCTGCACCCTTGATTACTATAATACTTTTGACTTTGGGCTACTTCTAAGTTTTGGCTGGTGAGGAATGCAGCAATCTATTTGCTTGTGGGTAGCCACTGCAGGAAGCATATTGTACCAATGTTTCATCGTAAAATGCAATGGAGCTGTACTTTAATGAAGCCACAGCAAGTTTGAGTATATTTGAGGAATCGCTTGAATATTTAATAAGCCTAAATGGAAAGGAGTTTTGTTTTGTTTTTCACTTCTTGCACTATTTTCCTATCAGTGGTTGAACAAAAGACACTTAATGAAAATATCTTCGCCGAATGCTATCATTTCTAACACCATAGGCATTACACAGCCAAAATGTTACATTCACAGCAATCCTCGAGGGCCTCTGTGTTCAAGCTTAGTGTAAAATGGTTGTTAAGAAGCCAAAACCACCATAAAAGGATATACATCCCTGCCTTTAGGTGATGGAACCATCTTCATGGAAAGTGATGATGCAAAACACAGAATATGTCCAGTAATGAGGGTAGGGAGATCACTTACACGTCAACAGGAAGAAAAATTTGCGAAAGTCATGTCATGGCGTTACCTAAGGCATCCAGTGTGTAAGACATAAGAAAAGGTATTCATGGTGATAGTCACACAAAGGGAAAGGATAAACAATTAGCTCATCTCAGGCACTCTTTAGACATGCCCACATGTATGTGGAGTCTATATTGTTTATTAGTTTCCATATAAAACACACACTCAGGCACATAAAACACAAGCAAATATATACTTCTTTTAGTTGACATTCCATTTCTTCTTTAAGATGTATCTGGAGCCATTATTATATTATCCAAGTATCTTAATTATCTGGAAATATTTCACCATATCTTATTTCCTGATTGAATCTTTTTCTAATAAAATGGAAATATCACGATTACATCAGCCACCTATTTCTGCATATTCTTTTGTAACTAGTGATGCTCTGCTGTTATTAGTGACTGAAACTGACTCAGAGGCGTCTTGGATTTGGTATATCCAAGGTTCATTAACTCACATTTTACAAAGGCAATTTTTATTGAATTAAGTTTTGCTCACTTTCAAAAACCTACAAGCAGATAATTCCAACTATGGTTAGCTATTATGAGCAGATGCTGCTTTCACGAAGACTGACAGAGCATGCTGGAAATGGAGGTTTAGGATTGGAACCCTAACTCACTGACTAGTTGCCTATAAAGCTTGGGGCCTGGAAGCAGAATTCCACAGTGGTTAAACAATGGTTCTGGTGTCAGATTAACCATAATTCAGGCTTCCCTGCTCTCTAGCTGTGAAAGTTTAAGCATATTACACAACTCCAAGTCTTAATTTTCTTGTCATTAAAGTGATGTTATTAAGCGTACCTATCTCAGAGGTTTGTTGTACCTATTCAGTAAGATAATTTCACTTATGGGTTTACACTTAGCATTCAATCATCTTGGTTATTAGTGTTCATACCATTATGTGTGCAATGTGAAAAATATACTCTTTTCCTTTCTAGATCTTCCCAATATCAGTACTAGACTCAGGAGGTCAGGAAAATGAGTTAGTTTCACTGTTGTTTGAAACTGTTGTTTGAATGATTGATGTCATTAAATCACTTCTTTAAAAAATAGTTACTTGAGTGGATTCATGTTGATGTATGGCAAAACCAATACAATATTATAAAGTAATTAGCCTCCAATTAAGATAAATAAATTTATAGTTTAAAAAGGCGAAAATAACTATAAATAGTTTTTTAGCTACATCCCCCCTCTCCCAAATAATAGTTACTTGAATCACTCAGTGATTTACACTATGCAAATAATTGATGTTCTAAAGACAAATAAGGCAGAGTTTTGTCTATAGGAATCAGGCCTGTGATCTGGGGGGAGATCCAAACGTGAACATGAGTGATAGTAATGTACATTTCAATGGAAGATTCCTCCTAACACATTCCTGGCAGTGGATGGGGACAGGGCGTGAAGAAGCCTCGAAAAAAAGTTAGATCATCTACACTGTAGATACAAGAAGTAAGTTACAACTAAAGCAGACAAGAGAGGTTAACTAATCCACAGAACTTATTTTAGAGTTGAAGCTGAGTAAGTTTACATGCCATGACCACATAGCTGCAGAACTATTAATAGGAAGCCAGAGGTCCTTCTCTTACTCCAGGGCTTTTGTATAAAGTCCTGTTTTCCAAGCCACATGCTGTGTTGTTGTTCATAGATCTTTGAGTTAAGAATTGGGCCACAACCTTCAAACTTAGATTCTGGAAAGCAAAGTCCCTAAGTCAGGGAGCCAGCCCATCTGGGGAATGTTGAAAACCCTATAATTTCCACCCAACCCTACAGCAATATTTTCCTTTCATTTGATAGTAAGGTGGCAATTAAAAGAAAATGTGTACAAGAAGAGGGCAAAGGCAAAACATGAGAGACTCCCAGTGAAAAAGGGAGGAAGCATATGGTCAAGGTAATTAGCTTCTCTCTGTTAAGTGTGGGCACATAATTGAGAGCTGCATATACCATTCTGTGTATTTCTGACCTTTAGAAGAAACTCACTAATAGGCAGCTCTGACTTTCAATAAAAGTTTCAGAAATAGTATAGGTCACTATCCTACCTTACTTTGATAATTTTTTTAGTACAGCTTTATATCAAGACTTTCATTATAATCTCTACATGCAAACCAACTGGACTTCACTCAAGGTAACATATAATTTACTCCTTTAATGGTAAGTCCAACATACATTTTTTCACATCACTAAACAAGTCTCCCATTCCAAACAGCCACTGATTTGGTATTCCACAAGTGTAAGTAAAAGTCGCTCAGTCGTGTCCGACTCTTTGCAACCCCATGGAATATACAGTCCGTGGAATTCTCCAGGCCAGAATACTGGAGTGGATAGCCTTTTCCTTATCCAGGGGATCTTCCCAACCCAGGTATCGAACCCAGGTCTCCTGCATTGCAGGTGGATTCTTTACCAGTTAAGCCACAAGAGAAGCCCAAAAGTACTTGAGTGGGTAGCCCATCACTTCTCCAGGGGATCTTCCTGACTCAGGAATTGAAACAGGGTCTCCTGCATTGCAGGCAGATTCTTTATAAACTGAGCTATCAGAGAGGCCCACAGGTTTAGCCCAATTATGATAATGTCTCCCTGGAAACAGTGCCAGACCCCACAGCTTAAGGGCTCAGACCCACAAGATGGCCCCCAATTCAAATGCCAATTTCAATTTCAGCTAGTTACCTGTACTCCTGAGTCACTGACTATAAATTGGAGGTTCTCATGACTTCCTCCTTGGTTTCCATTAATTCCCTAAAGCAAGCACATAGAACTCAGGACGTTAGTGGACTTAAGATTATTGGTTTATTATAAAGAGCCTTAAAGGATACAAACAAACAGCTCGATAAAGAGATACGTAGATCAAGGTCTAGAAAAGTGCCAAACACAGGATCTTCTGTCCCTGTGAATTTAAGGTGTACCACTCTCTTGGTGATGCCAAAACATTGACCCCTTTGGCCAACTGCCAAAGCAAATCTTGGAATTTTGGGTGAAGCAGAAAATAATGGGCTTCCCAGGCGGCTCCCATGGTAAAGAATCCACCTGCAATACAGGAGACACATGTTTAATCCCTGGGTCAGAAAGAGCCCCTGGAAGAGGAAATGGCAACCCCAATAGCATTCTTGCCTGGGAAATTCCATGGTTAGAGGAGCCTAGTAGGCGGCAGTCCATGGGATTACAGAGTCGGACATTACTTAGCAACTGCGTACTCAAGAAAAGAATAGCTTTGTTGCTTTGCCAGGTAAAGAGGTACACAGTGGGTTCCTGCCCTGAAAAATTGTATGTCCTAACTTGGGAGGATTTAATGAGGGGTATTATAACAAAGGTTCAAGGCTGGGGTTGCTGAGCAAACTTTGGGAGATAGTGAAGGACAGGGAATTCTTTCATGCTGCAGTCCATGGTGGTGGTGGTTTAGTTGCTAAGTCATGTCCGACTCCTGCAACCCTATCAACTGTAGCCCATCAGGCTCCTCTGTCCATGGGATTTTCCAGTCCATTTGGGGGGGGGGTCACAAAGAGTTGGACCTAACTTTGTGACTGAACAACAACAACAGTCTTCGTGATGAACTTCTCTGGTTCTATTAATGTAGCCTCCAGTGATCTTTACCTGGTATGAATTGTTGTTGTTCAGTCGCTCAGTTGTGTCCCACTCTTTGTGACCCCATAAACTGCAGAATGCCAGTTTGCCTGTCCTTTACCATCTCCTGGAGCTTGCTCAAACTTATGTTCATTGAGTCAGTGACACCATCCAATCATCTTGTCCTCTGTCACCCCACCTTCTCTTTGTGACTTCAGTTTTTCCCAGCATCAGGGGCTTTTCCAATGAGTCAGTTCTTTGCATCAGATGGCCAAAGTATTGGAGCTTCAGCTTCAGCATCAGTTCTTTCAAAGAATATTCAGGGTTGATTTCCTTTAGGATTGACCAGTTTGATCTCCTTGCTGCTCAAGGGATTCTAAAGAGTCTTTACTAACACCACAGTTCAAAAGAGTCAATTCTTTGGGGCTCAGCCTTCTTTGGTAATAGGCTTCCCTGGTGGCACAGAGGTTAAAGCATCTGCCTGCAGTGTGGGAGGCCCGGGTTCAGTCCCTGGGTCGGGAAGATCCCCTGGAGAAGGAAATGGCAACCCACTCCAGTATTCTTGCCTGGAGAATCCCAAGGACAGAGGAGCTTGGTGGGCTACAGTCCATGGGTCACAAAGAGTTGGACACGACTGAGCAACTTCACTTCTTTGGTAACTTTCCTCATGACTCGGATGGTAAAGAATCTGCCTGCAACATGGAAGACTTGGGTTCGATCCCTGGGTTGGGAAGATCCCCTGGAGAAGGGGATGGCAGCACACTCAAGTATTCTTGCCTGGAGAATTCCATGGACATAGGGACCTGATGGGCTATAGTCCATAGGATCGCAAAGAGTTGGACACGACTGATGACTAACAAGTAAATAATAGCCTTCCTAATGGTCCAACTCTCACATCTATACCTGACTACTGGAAAAAGCATAGCTTTGACTCTACACACCTTAGTTGGCAAAGTAATGGCTCTGTATTTTTAAGAAGAATGATGATATATTAGAGCTTAAAGACATTGTTATATGTATCCCTGGAGGTGGAGCTAGGTCTCTACCCCCAAAGCTGCACCATTATTTCTTGGCTGCCCCTCTGTTGTCTTTGTCTCTCTTCCCTTCCCAGATTAGTAACTGTTCAAATCTGTCAATTGGAACTCAGGGAAGGTCATGGAGCCTAGAATCTGTTTCTTACAAAAGACAGGGGCAGAAATGCTTCCATGCTCAGGAGCCCCACAGAGTCCTGCCTCAGTTTCACTGGCTCATGGAGACATTCTGGCTCACCAATCTGGAAGCTCATCTAGAGTTTTTATAGAGTTTAATCTGTAGCTACTCCCCCTCCCCCTTCGCAGTGGTTAATGTGTAGGGCTTATAGTTCCATCTCTTTAATAACTTTTTTCTTTCTGGAAACCAGCCCCATGCAGAGGTTATCTAGGAGCCTCACCCTAGGTCACTTCTTTAGCATAAATTCAAAAAGGGCTCCTACTATGTGGCAAGACACTCCTGTCACTAAGGTAATCTCAAAACCTTGAGGATCTTTGTGCCAGGATCAAATGTGTTTCTTTTCATACCACAATAAAGACTTTCATTTAAAATGTATATCGAATTTTCAAACTCCATGGTAGCTACCCTCCTTATTTCCAATTTATCAACTCCACTGAAATCATTTTTTTCCCTTCTTTCTTTTCTTCCTCCCTCCCTACCTCTTATCTTCCTTCCTTTCTTCTTTCTTTCTTTCCTTCTCTCTCTGTTTCTTTCTTTCATCAAATGCTTTGTTCCCAGGGTATTACAGAGCAGCACAGCTCATTACACATGCATCTGTAGAGAGTATGCTAGGATATCACTTAATTCCTAGAAATCCCAACATTTGTTTGTTGTTATATCAACCCAACTTACAAGAGAAAGAACCAGAGGAAAATATCAAATGTCCAATTTACAAATCTCTTAGGTAGGTAAGAATTAGGACATAATTATGCATACTCAGGACTACACAGACTTGTGAATTATGAGTTGCTCCAATGAAATAAAAATTTAGTGACATTGTGTCTTACATTATCAATTAAGTAAACTTCTGGCCTACTGACTAAGGTTTGATTTATGTTGCCTTCCTCTTTCTTTTTACAAAAGTGAGAAATTACAGAGCTATCTTAATGTTTAAAAAGATTAATTGTCCATAACACCAATTTAGTTTGCATGAAGTCTGAACAGCTGTAATTATGCTTACCTTCCCTAGTGAATGTACCTAAGAAAATATTTCTAGNGCAGCCTTCCAGGCTCCTCCGTCCATGGGATTTGCCAGGCAAGAGGACTGGAGTGGGGTGCCATTGCCTTCTCCTTTCTATCTATAAGAGTGTACAAATATCTATATATCTGAATTGTTCTGGAATTATACAAAGTAATATAAATGAAAAGCTTTGGGAAATGCCCAGCATATAGCAATTACTCAAACAATGGAGCTCATGGTTACAGGTTTTACAGTTTGCTCCATTTTTTCTTTATTATTCCCATCTCTGTTCTCAGGACCTTAGACAGTACTTTTAGTGACTGGAATTATAGTTCTTATATACCTTGATTCCTGTATAGTATTTATTTTTCATATATCATTTTATGGTAGACATCAGGTCAGTTCAGTTCAGTTCAGTTCAGTTACTCAGCTGTGTCTGACTCTTTGCGACCCCATGGACTGCAGCATGTCAGGCCTCCCTGTCCATCACCAACTCCTGGAGTTTACTCAAACTCATGTCCATTGAGTCGGTGATGCCATCCAACCATCTCATTCTCTGTCGTCCCCTTCTCCTCCTGCCTTCAATCTTTCCCAGCATCAGTGTCTTTTCAAATGAGTCAGTTCTTCACATCAGGTGGCCAAAGTATTGGAGTTTCAGCTTCAGCGTCAGTCTTTCTAATGAATATTCAGGACTGATTTCCTTTAGGATGTACTGGTTGGATCTTATTACTGTACAAGGCATTCTCGAGTCTTCTCCAACACCACAGTTCAGAAGCATCAATTCTTCTGCACTCAGCTTTCTTTATAGTCCAGCTCTCACATCCATTAATGACTACTGGAAAAACCATAGCCTTGACTAGACGGACCTTTGTTGGCAAAGTAATGTCTCTGCTTTTGAATATGCTGTCTAGGTTGGTCATAACTTTTCTTCCAAGGAGTAAGCGTCTTATTTCATGGCTACAGTCACCATCTGCAGTGATTTGGGGTAGACATAAGTGTTGTTGGTTTTTTTTTATATATAGTCTTAGAAATCATTTTTAATCATTTCAAACACTGTCTCTGTTGAGCATGGATTCTTGATGGACATGTAGGCTTTCTAACTCAGGTCTTCAAAAGTGACTTCTGAATAAGGGGCACTAAGCTTTGACTAGAAATAGCTGTTTGTTCTTTCCATATGCACTTGATGAGGAAGTTGTGGCCTCTATTTTCACTGATGTGGATTTTACCATCATTATCCATGCCACTAACCTGCACCCTTGATTACTATAATACTTTTGACTTTGGGCTACTTCTAAGTTTTGGCTGGTGAGGAATGCAGCAATCTATTTGCTTGTGGGTAGCCACTGCAGGAAGCATATTGTACCAATGTTTCATCGTAAAATGCAATGGAGCTGTACTTTAATGAAGCCACAGCAAGTTTGAGTATATTTGAGGAATCGCTTGAATATTTAATAAGCCTAAATGGAAAGGAGTTTTGTTTTGTTTTTCACTTCTTGCACTATTTTCCTATCAGTGGTTGAACAAAAGACACTTAATGAAAATATCTTCGCCGAATGCTATCATTTCTAACACCATAGGCATTACACAGCCAAAATGTTACATTCACAGCAATCCTCGAGGGCCTCTGTGTTCAAGCTTAGTGTAAAATGGTTGTTAAGAAGCCAAAACCACCATAAAAGGATATACATCCCTGCCTTTAGGTGATGGAACCATCTTCATGGAAAGTGATGATGCAAAACACAGAATATGTCCAGTAATGAGGGTAGGGAGATCACTTACACGTCAACAGGAAGAAAAATTTGCGAAAGTCATGTCATGGCGTTACCTAAGGCATCCAGTGTGTAAGACATAAGAAAAGGTATTCATGGTGATAGTCACACAAAGGGAAAGGATAAACAATTAGCTCATCTCAGGCACTCTTTAGACATGCCCACATGTATGTGGAGTCTATATTGTTTATTAGTTTCCATATAAAACACACACTCAGGCACATAAAACACAAGCAAATATATACTTCTTTTAGTTGACATTCCATTTCTTCTTTAAGATGTATCTGGAGCCATTATTATATTATCCAAGTATCTTAATTATCTGGAAATATTTCACCATATCTTATTTCCTGATTGAATCTTTTTCTAATAAAATGGAAATATCACGATTACATCAGCCACCTATTTCTGCATATTCTTTTGTAACTAGTGATGCTCTGCTGTTATTAGTGACTGAAACTGACTCAGAGGCGTCTTGGATTTGGTATATCCAAGGTTCATTAACTCACATTTTACAAAGGCAATTTTTATTGAATTAAGTTTTGCTCACTTTCAAAAACCTACAAGCAGATAATTCCAACTATGGTTAGCTATTATGAGCAGATGCTGCTTTCACGAAGACTGACAGAGCATGCTGGAAATGGAGGTTTAGGATTGGAACCCTAACTCACTGACTAGTTGCCTATAAAGCTTGGGGCCTGGAAGCAGAATTCCACAGTGGTTAAACAATGGTTCTGGTGTCAGATTAACCATAATTCAGGCTTCCCTGCTCTCTAGCTGTGAAAGTTTAAGCATATTACACAACTCCAAGTCTTAATTTTCTTGTCATTAAAGTGATGTTATTAAGCGTACCTATCTCAGAGGTTTGTTGTACCTATTCAGTAAGATAATTTCACTTATGGGTTTACACTTAGCATTCAATCATCTTGGTTATTAGTGTTCATACCATTATGTGTGCAATGTGAAAAATATACTCTTTTCCTTTCTAGATCTTCCCAATATCAGTACTAGACTCAGGAGGTCAGGAAAATGAGTTAGTTTCACTGTTGTTTGAAACTGTTGTTTGAATGATTGATGTCATTAAATCACTTCTTTAAAAAATAGTTACTTGAGTGGATTCATGTTGATGTATGGCAAAACCAATACAATATTATAAAGTAATTAGCCTCCAATTAAGATAAATAAATTTATAGTTTAAAAAGGCGAAAATAACTATAAATAGTTTTTTAGCTACATCCCCCCTCTCCCAAATAATAGTTACTTGAATCACTCAGTGATTTACACTATGCAAATAATTGATGTTCTAAAGACAAATAAGGCAGAGTTTTGTCTATAGGAATCAGGCCTGTGATCTGGGGGGAGATCCAAACGTGAACATGAGTGATAGTAATGTACATTTCAATGGAAGATTCCTCCTAACACATTCCTGGGAGTGGATGGGGACAGGGTGTGAAGAAGCCTCGAAAAAAAGTTAGATCATCTACACTGTAGATACAAGTAGTAAGTTACAACTAAAGCAGACAAGAGAGGTTAACTAATCCACAGAACTTATTTTAGAGTTGAAGCTGAGTAAGTTTACATGCCATGACCACATAGCTGCAGAACTATTAATAGGAAGCCAGAGGTCCTTCTCTTACTCCAGGGCTTTTGTATAAAGTCCTGTTTTCCAAGCCACATGCTGTGTTGTTGTTCATAGATCTTTGAGTTAAGAATTGGGCCACAACCTTCAAACTTAGATTCTGGAAAGCAAAGTCCCTAAGTCAGGGAGCCAGCCCATCTGGGGAATGTTGAAAACCCTATAATTTCCACCCAACCCTACAGCAATATTTTCCTTTCATTTGATAGTAAGGTGGCAATTAAAAGAAAATGTGTACAAGAAGAGGGCAAAGGCAAAACATGAGAGACTCCCAGTGAAAAAGGGAGGAAGCATATGGTCAAGGTAATTAGCTTCTCTCTGTTAAGTGTGGGCACATAATTGAGAGCTGCATATACCATTCTGTGTATTTCTGACCTTTAGAAGAAACTCACTAATAGGCAGCTCTGACTTTCAATAAAAGTTTCAGAAATAGTATAGGTCACTATCCTACCTTACTTTGATAATTTTTTTAGTACAGCTTTATATCAAGACTTTCATTATAATCTCTACATGCAAACCAACTGGACTTCACTCAAGGTAACATATAATTTACTCCTTTAATGGTAAGTCCAACATACATTTTTTCACATCACTAAACAAGTCTCCCATTCCAAACAGCCACTGATTTGGTATTCCACAAGTGTAAGTAAAAGTCGCTCAGTCGTGTCCGACTCTTTGCAACCCCATGGAATATACAGTCCGTGGAATTCTCCAGGCCAGAATACTGGAGTGGATAGCCTTTCCCTTATCCAGGGGATCTTCCCAACCCAGGTATCGAACCCAGGTCTCCTGCATTGCAGGTGGATTCTTTACCAGTTAAGCCACAAGAGAAGCCCAAAAGTACTTGAGTGGGTAGCCCATCACTTCTCCAGGGGATCTTCCTGACTCAGGAATTGAAACAGGGTCTCCTGCATTGCAGGCAGATTCTTTATAAACTGAGCTATCAGAGAGGCCCACAGGTTTAGCCCAATTATGATAATGTCTCCCTGGAAACAGTGCCAGACCCCACAGCTTAAGGGCTCAGACCCACAAGATGGCCCCCAATTCAAATGCCAATTTCAATTTCAGCTAGTTACCTGTACTCCTGAGTCACTGACTATAAATTGGAGGTTCTCATGACTTCCTCCTTGGTTTCCATTAATTCCCTAAAGCAGCACATAGAACTCAGGAAGTTAGTGGACTTAAGATTACTGGTTTATTATAAAGAGCCTTAAAGGATACAAACAAACAGCCCGATAAAGAGATACGTAGATCAAGGTCTAGAAAAGTGCCAAACACAGGATCTTCTGTCCCTGTGAATTTAAGGTGTACCACTCTCTTGGTGATGCCAAAACATTGACCCCTTTGGCCAACTGCCAAAGCAAATCTTGGAATTTTGGGTGAAGCAGAAAATAATGGGCTTCCCAAGCGGCTCCCATGGTAAAGAATCCACCTGCAATACAGGAGACACATGTTTAATCCCTGGGTCAGAAAGAGCCCCTGGAAGAGGAAATGGCAACCCCAATAGCATTCTTGCCTGGGAAATTCCATGGTTAGAGGAGCCTAGTAGGCGGCAGTCCATGGGATTACAGAGTCGGACATTACTTAGCAACTGCGTACTCAAGAAAAGAATAGCTTTGTTGCTTTGCCAGGTAAAGAGGTACACAGTGGGTTCCTGCCCTGAAAAATTGTATGTCCTAACTTGGGAGGATTTAATGAGGGGTATTATAACAAAGGTTCAAGGCTGGGGTTGCTGAGCAAACTTTGGGAGATAGTGAAGGACAGGGAATTCTTTCATGCTGCAGTCCATGGTGGTGGTGGTTTAGTTGCTAAGTCATGTCCGACTCCTGCAACCCTATCAACTGTAGCCCATCAGGCTCCTCTGTCCATGGGATTTTCCAGTCCATTTGGGGGGGGGGTCACAAAGAGTTGGACCTAACTTTGTGACTGAACAACAACAACAGTCTTCGTGATGAACTTCTCTGGTTCTATTAATGTAGCCTCCAGTGATCTTTACCTGGTATGAATTGTTGTTGTTCAGTCGCTCAGTTGTGTCCCACTCTTTGTGACCCCATAAACTGCAGAATGCCAGTTTGCCTGTCCTTTACCATCTCCTGGAGCTTGCTCAAACTTATGTTCATTGAGTCAGTGACACCATCCAATCATCTTGTCCTCTGTCACCCCACCTTCTCTTTGTGACTTCAGTTTTTCCCAGCATCAGGGGCTTTTCCAATGAGTCAGTTCTTTGCATCAGATGGCCAAAGTATTGGAGCTTCAGCTTCAGCATCAGTTCTTTCAAAGAATATTCAGGGTTGATTTCCTTTAGGATTGACCAGTTTGATCTCCTTGCTGCTCAAGGGATTCTAAAGAGTCTTTACTAACACCACAGTTCAAAAGAGTCAATTCTTTGGGGCTCAGCCTTCTTTGGTAATAGGCTTCCCTGGTGGCACAGAGGTTAAAGCATCTGCCTGCAGTGTGGGAGGCCCGGGTTCAGTCCCTGGGTCGGGAAGATCCCCTGGAGAAGGAAATGGCAACCCACTCCAGTATTCTTGCCTGGAGAATCCCAAGGACAGAGGAGCTTGGTGGGCTACAGTCCATGGGTCACAAAGAGTTGGACACGACTGAGCAACTTCACTTCTTTGGTAACTTTCCTCATGACTCGGATGGTAAAGAATCTGCCTGCAACATGGAAGACTTGGGTTCGATCCCTGGGTTGGGAAGATCCCCTGGAGAAGGGGATGGCAGCACACTCAAGTATTCTTGCCTGGAGAATTCCATGGACATAGGGACCTGATGGGCTATAGTCCATAGGATTGCAAAGAGTTGGACACGACTGATGACTAACAAGTAAATAATAGCCTTCCTAATGGTCCAACTCTCACATCTATACCTGACTACTGGAAAAAGCATAGCTTTGACTCTACACACCTTAGTTGGCAAAGTAATGGCTCTGTATTTTTAAGAAGAATGATGATATATTAGAGCTTAAAGACATTGTTATATGTATCCCTGGAGGTGGAGCTAGGTCTCTACCCCCAAAGCTGCACCATTATTTCTTGGCTGCCCCTCTGTTGTCTTTGTCTCTCTTCCCTTCCCAGATTAGTAACTGTTCAAATCTGTCAATTGGAACTCAGGGAAGGTCATGGAGCCTAGAATCTGTTTCTTACAAAAGACAGGGGCAGAAATGCTTCCATGCTCAGGAGGCCCACAGAGTCCTGCCTCAGTTTCACTGGCTCATGGAGACATTCTGGCTCACCAATCTGGAAGCTCATCTAGAGTTTTTATAGAGTTTAATCTGTAGCTACTCCCTCTCCCCCTTCGCAGTGGTTAATGTGTAGGGCTTATAGTTCCATCTCTTTAATAACTTTTTTCTTTCTGGAAACCAGCCCCATGCAGAGGTTATCTAGGAGCCTCACCCTAGGTCACTTCTTTAGCATAAATTCAAAAAGGGCTCCTACTATGTGGCAAGACACTCCTGTCACTAAGGTAATCTCAAAACCTTGAGGATCTTTGTGCCAGGATCAAATGTGTCTCTTTTCATACCACAATAAAGACTTTCATTTAAAATGTATATCGAATTTTCAAACTCCATGGTAGCTACCCTCCTTATTTCCAATTTATCAACTCCACTGAAATCATTTTTTTCCCTTCTTTCTTTTCTTCCTCCCTCCCTACCTCTTATCTTCCTTCCTTTCTTCTTTCTTTCTTTCCTTCTTCTCTCTCTGTTTCTTTCTTTCATCAAATGCTTTGTTCCCAGGGTATTAAAGAGCAGCACAGCTCATTACACATGCATCTGTAGAGAGTATGTTAGGATATCACTTAATTCCTAGAAATCCCAACATTTGTTTGTTGTTATATCAACCCAACTTACAAGAGAAAGAACCAGAGGAAAATATCAAATGTCCAATTTACAAATCTCTTAGGTAGGTAAGAATTAGGACATAATTATGCATACTCAGGACTACACAGACTTGTGAATTATGAGTTGCTCCAATGAAATAAAAATTTAGTGACATTGTGTCTTACATTATCAATTAAGTAAACTTCTGGCCTACTGACTAAGGTTTGATTTATGTTGCCTTCCTCTTTCTTTTTACAAAAGTGAGAAATTACAGAGCTATCTTAATGTTTAAAAAGATTAATTGTCCATAACACCAATTTAGTTTGCATGAAGTCTGAACAGCTGTAATTATGCTTACCTTCCCTAGTGAATGTACCTAAGAAAATATTTCTAGGTTACAAGTTCCATCATGTTACATTTAAGAGACCAAATTAAATACAATGAAAACTGCTTATTTCCCTTTTTTCTTGAGTGCCCTCCTACAGCTCACATTCAAATTTCAAAGTCTTAGCCAAAACTTTCCAAACTGCTGGGTTGCCAACATTTAACATTTTTTCTTCTCCTCTACATCTTTGAAAAATGATGAAGTTTTTTTCTGCCTTGATAATTATTTTTTTTGATTACTATCTTCCTTTTCAACTGCATACAGTCAGCTAATAAAAAGACATAAGGAAAGGTGAGATAAATTTTAATTTCAATTTCTCCTTTTAATCATAGCTTTTGAACTGACCTCAATGATGTTATCTATGGGCATCCATTCCTTCACAAAAACTCTAATATTGTAATCATCCTAAAGTAGTGAAGTTGAAAATACTAGCTCAAAGCTAATGCTGGGAGGGTAGAATTTTTTATGCAAGCTCATTAGTGAGTACTTTAAATCTTCATGTAGATATTATTCTTTACTTGAAAAAAAGATATTTTTTAAGTGTTCTTAATTATCAAGGAGAGGCTTTGGGTATTGATATCATTTTAAAAATTTTATTCTAATCTCCTTATAAATGGAAAGAAAATGCCCAAACATTATGCATTCTGTTCAAGAGACAACAAGATCAAAATGTACTTCAAATGCTTGCAGGAGGTTTTCTACCTAGAATTCTTAAAATCACTTTCTTCTTGAGGCTTATATTCTACAAAGCGGCCCCTTTTAGCTCTGTTGGTGCAAAAGGAAGAAGAGAAAAATTTGAAAGGAAAAGGAAAATGGAAATGTAAATTTTAGAGAGTTTGTACCTTAATATATACCAGAATTAGGCATCTGCCAGAATAAACCCAAAAGTTTAAAGATATCTCAGAGATTAATACAGAAAGGAAAGAGACCAGAGGCCATAGTGTTTACTTAATTGCAGACAATCACAGAGAAAAAAATGCATGTCACAGTAAAAAAGACAGTATTTAGATTCCAGTTTTTCAATTAATGCATGATTTTGAGCAAGTTATTAAAAATCTCTGATCTTCATTTGTCTTTTTAAAAATATATATATAATAATATTGTATAAATATTTACAGGATAACTTCCAGCAACATGTGATATCATTTATCTTAGAACTTCCCATGCTACCCTCTCCCCAACATTAAGTGTAGAGTTTGATACCCATGTTTGTATGATTTGATCCTATCTTCTCTGGAAATAGATAGTGCATCACCTTTGCCCAAGGTGAACTAATCCATTTTTATTCTTGAGAGGTTGGGATTTAGTCTAAGGCATTAAACTTAATCTGGTTTAACTCTTGGAGTAAAGTAGTACAAGACAGCCATGTTTGGTGTACAGGAAAACAGAAAGCCATCTAAGAGAAAAAATTTGAATAGATCATCAATGAACGGTGTCAGTGAGAGACCAAGAGAGACTGGAGTAGAGGATATATGGGTTCTGGATGGTTACTGGGGTCAAACAGACACATATGTAGTATTGTAACACATTACTTGGTGGGTGACCTCACAGTAGAAGAGGATATCAGAACCCAAGGGGTCCTCCTAGAGGAGTGAGGGCTTTGAGGCCCACATTGGATATTCCAGCCCTGGGTAACAGTGCCTGGAAAACAAACCTCATCCCTCAATGAATTTTAGAAACCAGTGAAGTTCACAACCTGGAGAACCAGAAGGCTGTAGGGAACTGAGACTCTACGCTTAAAGGCACAGGCACAAACTTACACACCCCTATGGGGTCGCACAGAGTCAGACACGACTGAAGTGACCTAGCAGCAGCAGCAGCAGTGCCAGCACAGAGACAGAAGAATGAAAAGTGCCTGATGCTCTGGCTGACCTGTCAAACCACCCCAACGTGTCCCTCAGCTTGCACCAGGCTCTTGATACAGGTAATCATCCAAAACCCACAGGTCCTCTATTCCAGTCTCTCTTGGTCTCTCACAAGCACCTCTCACTAGTTTCTAAATAGGTACAGAGAGGTACAGTATAGTGAATACAGTTACTAAAACTGTAATAAATGTGTATAATGTGTAATTTATGAAAGTATTGAACCACTGTGTTGTACACTTGAAACTGATATAGTATGTAAGTCACCAATATTTTAATAGGAAATAATAAAAAGCAACTAAAATTTTCTTGGCTATTTTCCGGGCTAAAAGATATCTGACAAAATTTATGGCTGATTTTTCACTACTTCAGATAATTTTAAGAAAGAAACCTTTGTGTGTCCTTATGTTAACAAAAGCTGACTTTAAATTGAACTGTGTGTATTTGTGTGTGCTTAGTCACTCAGTCCTGTCCGACTCTTACGACCCATTGGACTGTAGCCCGCCAGACTCCTCTGTCCATAGAATTTCCCAGGCAAGAACACTGGAGTGAGTTGCCATTTCCTTCTCCAGGGAATTTTTTTTTGACCCAGGGATCAAACTCCTGTGTCTTCTGCATCGCAGGTGGATTATTTATCTACTGAGCCATTGAGGAAGTCAAACTGAATTGTTGTTGCTACATGTCAAACATTATTACAAGCACCTACCATTTTTTACTTAATTCTCTTAATATATCCATGTGGTATTGTTTCCAACTTTCTGATATTTTAGCAGATGACATAGAGTTTGTCAAAAATAGAGACTGGTAGAGTGGTAGTGTCAGGTGATGGAGTCAAGATTTGAACACAGGTAATATGATAGCAGAGCCTACTCTCTTAACCACTATTCTATATTCCCTTGGGAAAAAAAACGACAATAATTCTACTAACTATACCAGTTATTATATACCTAATGAATACATATTATATGCAAAGTTATTGCTAAGCCTGTTATTTACTATTTTATTTACATTCCAGTAATATAACAGAACTAAAGTTCTATCACTGTAAATAGTTTTAGAAGAAACTTCATATAGCAAAACATATCCTAGACCTTGTCACTCCTCTCTTATTTCAAGCTGTTTTTAATACTTTTCAGTTCTATTGAAACAGTACCTTAATTTTAGTAAAATATGACTTCTTATCTTTGATCAAAGAAAAAAGGTTTTAATAAAATTGCAGAATACTGGTTGGATAATATTTGAACATTTTTTAAATTAAATACTATTCAGGAGGGCAGTCCCAAGATGGCAGAGGAATAGGACAGTGAGACCACTTTCTCCCCAACAAATTCATGAAAAGATCATTTGAATGCTGAGCAACTTCCACAGAACATCTTCTGAACGCTGGCAGAGGACACCAGGCACCCAGAAAGGCAGCCCATTCTCTTCAAAAGGAGGTAGGAGAAAACATAAAAGACAAGAAGAGAGACAAAGAGTTAGGGATGGAGACCCATCCTGGGAAGGGAGCCATGAAGGAGAAGTCTCTAACCACAACTCCAAGCAGAGAAGCAGTCCAGATGCTTGTGTCTGCCACCAGCAAGCAGGGGCTGGACAGGGAGGTGAGAGTTGGATGCTTAGGGTAAGGACCAGGCCTGAATGCCCTGAGGACAATCTGAGGGAGCTAATGTGAGATGGCAACCCTAACTGTGGGATAGACACAGAGAGAAAAAAAAAAAAATAGAGGGAGATAACTCTCCAACAAAAGGCTTTAACCTACCGCGGCCCCGGCCCACTCACAGAACAAAGGATTGAGGGAATACCAAAGGAGAGCTAGCCAGCTATGTACAGGCCCCTCCCACTTCCCACCAGAGGCAGAGAGGCAGGAGTGAGACACCAGAGCCAGAAGGCAAGGGGCAATCTCGGCCCCAGAGACCAGCATCCTCCATCAAACTGTGAGCAGGCTCCCAGTTGCTAACCAAGTCTCCCTGGGATGCTGAATGGTTGACGTCTGCCAGGAGGACTTCAGCCTGAGATCAGCTTCCCAGAGGAGGCACACGGCACACCTGAGATGGTGCACTCACCAAGCATCTGGGCACCTGAGCTGCTCGGACCTTGGAAGGGCACAAAATGTACACCCAACTGAATCTGTGCCCTGTGGAGTACCTGAGAACCTGAATCTAAGCAGCTCAGACCTGGGGAGTGCACAAAATGAAAGGCTGGGGAGTGCACAAAATGAAAGGCTGGCTTTGGACAGTACCCCTGCAGAGCAACCTGGAGCCTGAGCAGTGTAGACCGGGAAAGCACATGCAGCTGTGAGCTGGGGCAAACCCGGTGTGGTCCATACACTGAGATCACTCCCACACATGCCTGTGACATTTTGCAGTGTTCCTCCCTCCCCACAACACAAGTGAACAAGTTAGACTAAATAAGTGACCACTTTCACCCCCTTGTGTCAGGGTGGAACTTAGACACTGAAAAGACTTGCGAACAGAGAAAGCCAAAATAAACAAAGAAGAGGGGACCACTCTGAAAGTGACAGGTGCAGCAGATTAAAACCCTGTAGTTAACATTGACAAGCATTGGAAGGGCCTATAGACCTTGAGAAGAAGTTCAAGCTGGAACAAGGAACTATTTGAAACTGAACTGAACCCACACTGCCCACAACAGTTCCAGAGAAATTCCTAAATAAATTTTTACTATTATGATTTCTAAATTCATTTATTTTTAACTTTTAAGTTCTTTATTAGTCCTTTAATTTTCATAACTTACTATTACCTTACAAATTAAAAAAAACCTAGTTTCAAAGCAAATTTCATATATATATATTATAATTTTGTGATTGATTTTGTTTTATATTTTTAATATTGTATTTTTGAGAGTCTAACCTCTACTCTTGGAGAAGGCAATGTCACCCCACTCTAGTACTCTTGCCTGGAAAATCCCATGGACAGAGGAGCCTGGTGGGCTGCAGTCCATGGGGTTGCTAAGAGTTGGGCACAACTGAGTGACTTCGCTTTCACTTTTCGCTTTCATACATTGGAGAAAGAAATGGCAACCCACTCCAGTGTTCTTGCCTGGAGAACCCCAGTGACGGGGGAGCCTGGTGGGCTGCCATTGATGAGGTCGCACAGAGTCAGACACAACTGAAGCGACTTAGCTACAACCTCTACTCCAGATTTTTAATCTTTACTTTTTGGTATTTGTTATCAATCTTGTACCTTTAAGAATCTATCTTCAGTATCCATTTTCACTTAGGGGTGTGATTACTGGCTTAATTGCTCTCTCCTCTTTTGACTCTCCCTTTTCTCCCCCAGGTCATCTCTATCTCCTCCCTCCTCTTCTCTTCTCTTCTCTACTTTTGAATCTCTCTGGGTGTTCTGGGCTGTGGAGAATACTTAGGGAACTGATTATGGGCTAGATTGATCTCTCTTCTTTTGACTCCCCCTCTTCTCCTCCTGGTCACCTCTATCTCCCCCCTCCCTCTTATGTTCTCCATGTAACTGTGAATTTCTCTGGGTGTCCCTCACTGTGGAGAATCTTTTCACCATTAACCTTTATGTTTCATCATTTGTGCTCTATGGAGGAAGAAGTCTTGAGGCTACTGTAAGAATAAGACTGAAAGCCAGAGGCAGGAGGCTTAAATCTAAAACTTGAGAACACCAGAAAAGTCCTGATTCCAGGGAACATTAACTGACAAGAGCTCATTTGCCAAACCCATAAACACCCCAAAATTCACTACTGGACACTTCATTGCACTCCGGAGAGAAGAGATCCAACTCCACTCACCAGAACACAGAAGCAAGCTTCCCTAACCAGGAAACCTTGACAAACCACTAGCCCAACCCCACCCACAAGGAGTAACCTCCACAACAAGGACGAACCACAAACTTCCAGCCTACAGAAAGGCCATCTGAAACATAGCAATCTAAACAAAATGAAAAGGCAGAGAAATATTCAGCAGGTAAAGGAACATGATAAATGCCCACCAAACCAAACAAAAGAAAAGGAGATAGGGAGTCTACCTGAAAAAGAATTCAGAATATTGATAATAAAGATTATCCAAAATCTAGAAAACAAAATGGAGTTACAGATAAATAGTCTGGAGACAAGGATTGAGAAGGTGCAAGAAATGTTTAACAAAGATCTAGAAGACATAAAAAAGAGTCAATCAATAATGAATAATGCAATAACTAAGATCAAAAACACTCTGCAGGGAACCAACAGTAGAATAACTAAGGCAGAAAATGGGATAACTGATGTGGAATATAGAATAGTGGAAATAAATGAAGCAGAAAAAAAAGAAAAAATGTATTAAAAGAAATGAGGACAACCTCAGAGACCTCTGGGACAATATTAAATGTCCCAACATTTGAATCATAGGCATCCCAGAAGAAGAAGACAGAAAGGCCATGAGAAAATACTTGAGGAGATAATAGTTGAAAACTTCCCTAAAATGGGGAAGGAAATAGCCACCCAAGTCCAACAAACCCAGAGAGTCCTAAACAGGATAAACCCAAGATAAAACACCCCAAGACACATATTAATCAAATTAATGAAGATCAAATACAAAGAGTAAATATTAAAAGCAGCAAGGGAAAAACAACAAATAACACATAAGGGGATTCCCCTAAGGATAACAGCTAATCTTTCAATAGAAACTCTTCAGGCCAGAAGGGAAATGCAGGACATACTTAAAGTGATGAAAGAGAAAAACCTACAACCCAGATTACTATACCCAGCAAGGATCTCATCCAAATATGAAGGAGAAATCAAAAGTTTTACAGACAAGCAAAAGCTGAGAGAATTCAGGACCACCAAATCAGCTCTTTCACAAATGCTAAAGGATTTTCTCTAGACAGGAAACACAGAGAAGGTTCATGAACTCGAACCCAAAACAATAAAATAAATGGCAATGGGTTCATATTTATAAATAATTACTTTAAATGTAAATAGGTTGAATGCCCCAACCAAAAGACAAAGATTGGCTAAGTGGATATAAAAACAAGACCCCTATATATGCTGGCTACAAGAGACCCACCTTGAAACATACAGATTGAAAATGAAACACTGGAAAAAGATATTTTATGCAAATGGAGACCAAAAGAAAGCAAGGGTAACAATATTCATATCATATAAAATAGTTTTTGAAATAAAGACCATAAAAAGAGACAAGGACACTACATAATGATCAAAGGATCAATCAAAGAAGAAGATATATGCACCCAACATAGGAGCACAGCAATATGTAAGGCAAATGCTAAGAAGTACGAAAGGGGAAATTAACAGTAACACAATAATAGTGTGAGACTTTAATACCCCATTCACACCTATGGATAGATCAACCAAACAGAAGATTAACAAGGAAACACAAACTTTAAATGATACAATGGGCCAGTTAGACCTAGGGTATCTGTAGGATATTTCACCCCTAAACAATGAATTTCACCTTTTTCTCAAGTGCACATCGAACCTTCTCCAGGATAGATCATACCCTGGACCATAAATCTAGCCCAGGTAAATTAAACAAACAAACAAACAAATAAGTCATTTCAAGCATCTTTTCTGATCACAATGAGGTAAGATTAGATGTCAACTACAGGATAAAAACTATTAAAAATATGGAAGCTAAACAACACACTTCTGAATAACCAACAAATCACAGAAAAAATAAAAAAGAGATATCAAAATATGCATAGTAAAAAATGAATATGAAAACACGAGAACCCAAAACCTATGGGATTCACTAAAAGCAGTGCTAAGGGGAAGGTTCATAGAAATGCAACTTACCTCAAGAAACAAGAGAAAAATCGAATAAATAACCTAACTTTACACTTAAACCAACTAGAAAAAGAAGAAATGAAGAACCCCAGGGTTAATAGAAGGAAAGAAATCATAAAAATTAGGGTAGAAATAAGTGAAAAAGAAACAAGGGAGACTATAGCAAAAATCAACAAAACTAAAAGCTGGTTCTTTGAGAAGATAAATAAAATAGAAAAACCATTAGCCAGACTCTTCAAGAAAAATGGGAGAAAAATAAAATCAACAAAATTAGAAATGAAAATGGAGAAATCACAACAGACAACACAGAAATACAAAGGATCATAAGAGACTATTATTAGCAAGTATATGAGAATAAAATAGACAACTTGGAAGAAATGGACAAATTCTTAGAAAAGTATAACCTTCCAAAACTGAACCAGGAAGAAATAGAAAATCTTAACAGACCCATCACAGGCATGGAAATTCAAACTGTAATAAAAAATCTTCCAACAAACAAGAGCCCAGGACCAGAAGGCTTCACAGGTGATTGCTACCAAAAATTTAGAGAAGAGCTAACACCTATTCTTTTCAAACTTTTCCAGAAAACTGCAGAGGAAGGTAAACTGCCAAATTCATTCTATGAGGCCCCCATCACCTTAATATCAAAACTAGACAATGATGCCACAAAAAAAGAAAACTACAGCTCAGTATCACAGATGAACATAGATGCAAAAATTCTTAACAAAATTCTAGCAAACAGAATCCAACAACATATTAGAAAGATCATACATCATGACCAAGTGGGCTTTATTCCAGGATGTAAGGATCCTTCAATATTCACAAATCAATCAATGTGATACAACCATATTAACAAATTGAAAGATAAAAATCATATGGTTATCTCAATAGATGCAGAGAAAGCCTTTGACAAAATTCAGCATCCATTTATGATAAAAAATGCTCCAGAAAACAAGCATAGAAGGAACATACCTCAACATAATAAAAGCCATATATGATAAACCTACAGCAAACATTATCCTCAATGATGAAAAATTGATAGTGTTTCCCTTAAAGTCAGGAAGAAGACAAGGGTGCCCACTCTCATCACTATGATTCAACATAGTTTTGGAAGTTTTAGCCACAACAATCAGAGAAGAAAAATAAATAAAAGGGATCCAGATTGGAAAAAAAGAAGTTAAAACTCTCACTGTTTACAGATGACATGATCCTTTACATAGAAAACAATAAAGATACCACCAGAAAATTACTAGACTTAGTCAATGAATATAGTAAAGTTACAGGATATAAAATTAGCACACAGAAATCCCTTACATTCCTATACAGAAAGAGAGAAATTAAGGAAACAATTCCATTCACCATTGCAACGAAAAGAGTAAAATACTTAGGAATAAATCTACTTAAAGAAACAAAAGACCTGTAAATAGAAAACTGTAAAACACTGATGAAAGAAATCAAAGATGACACAAATAGATGAGGAAATATACCATGTTCATGGATTGGCAGAATCAGTATAGTGAAAATGAGTATTCTACCCAAAGTAATCTATAGATTCAATGCAATCCCTATCAAGTTACCAAAGGTATTTTCACAGAACTTGAACAAATAATTTCACAATTTGTGTGGAAATACAAAAAATCTCAAATAGCCAAAGCAATTGTGAGAAAGAAGAATGAAANCCCAAAGTAATCTATAGATTCAATGCAATCCCTATCAAGTTACCAAAGATATTTTCACAGAACTTGAACAAATAATTTCACAATTTGTGTGGAAATACAAGAAATCTCAAATAGCCAAAGCAATTGTGAGAAAGAAGAATGAAACTGGAGGAATCAATCTGCCTGACTTCAGACTATACTATAAAGCTACAGTCATCAAGACAGTATGGTACTGGCACAAAGACAGAAATATAGATCAATGGAACAAAACAGAAAGCCCAGAGATAAATCCACACACCTATGGACACCTTGTCTTTGACAAAGGAAGCAAGAATATACAATGGAGAAAAGACAAGACACACTTTAACAAGTAGTGCTGAGAAAACTGGTCAACCACCAGTAAAAGAATGAAACTAGATCACTTTCTAACACCATACACAAAAATAAACTCAAAATGAACTAAAGATCTAAGTATAAGACCAGAAACTAAAAACTCCAGGAGGAAAACAGGCAAGACATATTCTGACATAAATCACAGCAAGATCTTCTATGACCCACCTCCCAGAGTAATGGAAATAAAAGCAAAAATAAACAATGGGACCTAATTAAACTTAAAAGCTTTTGCACAATGAAGGAAACTATAAGCAAGGTGAAATGGCAGCCTTCAGAATGGGAGAAAATAATAGCAAATGAAGCAGATGACAAATAATTGATCTCAAAAATACAGAAGCAGCTCATGCAACTCAATACCAGAAAAACAAATGATCCAATCAAAAAATGGACCAAGAACTAAACAGACATTTCTCTAAAGAAGACATACAAATGGCTAACAAACACATGAAAAGATGCTCAATATCACTCATTATCAGAGAAATGCAAACCAAAGCCACAATGAGGTACCATCTGATGCCAGTCAGAATGGCTACTATCAGAAAGTCTATCCACAATAAATGCTGGAGAGGGTGTGGAGAAAAGGGAACCCTCTTACATTTTTGCGGAAATGCAAATGAGTGTAGCCACTATGGAGAACAGTGTGGAGATTCCTTAAAAAACTGGAAAGAGAACAGCCATATGACCCAACAATCCTACTGCTAGGCATACACAATGAGGAAACCAGAATTGTAAGAGACATGTGTACCCCAATGTTCATTGCAGCACTGCTTACAATTGCTAGGACATGGAAGCAACCTAGATGTCCATCGACAGACAAATGGATGAGAAAGCAGTAGTATATAGACACAATGGAATATTATTCAGCTATTAAAAAGAACAAGCTGGAATCAAGGTTGCTGGGAGAAATATCAATAACCTCAGATATGCAGATGACACCACCTTTATGGCAGAAAATAAAGAAAAACTAAAGCGCCCCTTGATGAAAGTGAAAGAAGAGAGTGAAAAAGTTGGCTGAAAGCTCAACACTCAGAAAACTAAGATCATGGCATCTGGTCCCATCACTTCATGGGAAATAGATGGGGAAACAGTGGAAACAGTGACAGACTGTTTGGGGGGCTCCAAAATCTCTGCAGATGGTGACTACCGCTGTTAAATTAAAAGATGCTTGCTCTTTGGAAGAAAAGTTATGACCAGCCTAGACAGCATATTAAAAAGCAGAGACATTACTTTGCCAACAAAGTTTCATCTAGTAAAAGCTATGGTTTTTCCAGTAATCATGTATGGATGTGAGAGGTGGACATAAAGAAAGCTGAGCTTCAAAGAATTGATGCTTTTGAACTGTGGTGTTGGAGACAACTCTTGAGAATCCCTTGCACTGCAAGGAGATCCAACCAGTCCATCCTAAAGGAAATCAGTCCTGAATATTCATTGGAAGGACTGATGTTGAAGCTGAAACTCCAATTCTTTGGCCACCTGATGTGAAGAACTGCTTCATTNTGTTTGGGGGGCTCCAAAATCTCTGCAGATGGTGACTACCGCTGTTAAATTAAAAGATGCTTGCTCTTTGGAAGAAAAGTTATGACCAGCCTAGACAGCATATTAAAAAGCAGAGACATTACTTTGCCAACAAAGTTTCATCTAGTAAAAGCTATGGTTTTTCCAGTAATCATGTATGGATGTGAGAGGTGGACATAAAGAAAGCTGAGCTTCAAAGAATTGATGCTTTTGAACTGTGGTGTTGGAGACAACTCTTGAGAATCCCTTGCACTGCAAGGAGATCCAACCAGTCCATCCTAAAGGAAATCAGTCCTGAATATTCATTGGAAGGACTGATGTT
>SJYW01013921.1:0-13708 GCA_006410735.1 Raphicerus campestris | reverse complement strand
TGGGTTGAAAATAGCTTTGGGCGCGGGTCCCACAGAGCCACCGAAAAGTGGAAGCGTTAGTCACCCCGTGTGTCCGACTCGCCAGGCCCCTCGGTCCATAGGATGCTCCAGGCAAGAACACTGGAGTAGGTTGCCATGCCATCCCCTCCTCCAGGGGATCTTCCTGACTCAGATACTGAACCCAGGTCTCCAGCATTTCAGGTGGGTTCTCTATCATCTGAGGCACCATNCTCGCCAGGCCCCTCGGTCCATAGGATGCTCCAGGCAAGAACACTGGAGTAGGTTGCCATGCCATCCCCTCCTCCAGGGGATCTTCCTGACTCAGATACTGAACCCAGGTCTCCAGCATTTCAGGTGGGTTCTCTATCATCTGAGGCACCATGGAAGCCCATGAGAGCTGGAGGCAATGGCAATAATCCAGATGAGCCGCACGGGAAATCTGAGAGGAACCTGGGAGAGGGGTGCGGCTCCAGGGCAATTTCCTGAAGGTTAGAGAAGGAGAGGTGTCAGGGAGGCCCAAAGTTTGGGCGGAGGCAGAGGGATAGCTGGAGCTTCTATCCTCTGGGATGGGGAGGCTGGAGAGGAGGCTGTCTGGGGAGCCTGGGGGACCCCAATGGTGGCAGTAGGCTCAGCTCGGTGGAGGACTCGGACAGATGGGTGTGTTGGGGACCCAGGCTCAGCACAGGAGGAGGACCTGCCTGGTGCTGGCTGAGATGTTTGAATGGCCAAGGAAGTGTGCACTTGGAGCACTTGGAGTCCCTTGGCTTGGTTTGCCCTCAGGCTTCTCATCTGTGAAATGGGCACTCTGTCACTTGGCCTGAGGCTGGTTTATCTCTGTGGGGCAGGGACTGTCTCCAGCAGGAGCTGCTGAGGCCCGTTTGAGGCCCCAGTGCTGGGCTGTTGCTGGGGTGTTGAGTGTTCTCATGGCCTTTAATTACTGAATGCTAACGAGCCCTGAAATTAAATTAAGAAGAGGAGCTGACCGCCAGCATCCCTTCTCCCCCGCCGTGTCGGAGTTAATGGGGATCCTGGGGACAGGTCGGGGCGGGGGAGTGGTGTTAATGAGGGCAGGGGAGCCAGAAGTTTGCAGGGTGTTCTGACATTCAGGCTCAGGTCATTCTGCCGGCTCCTGTGGCCCAAGAAGAGAGGGCAGGGCCCGCCCCAGAGCGTCCCAGCCCCAGACCAGGCCAGTCCCCTCGTCCCCCAGTCTCCCAGCTGGGGAGACTCAGGTCTGCCACCATAGTGGGCAGAGAAACCAGCAGGTTCCGGTTCAGTGTCTGTGCTTCCCCTGATGGCCCTGAGCCGAGGCCAGCTGAGCTCGCTGACCTCTCTGGTCCCTGGTCTCCTCGTCTGTGGGACAGAGGGATGGTGCACCGTGTAGGGTCAGCTTGTAACTGGAGGAAAGGGTGGACGTGCGTCCGAGCTTAGCTGGGCTCCATCTGCAGGATGGCCGGTCTCTCCTGGCCACTGAGGGCTCCCGCCTGGAGCCCCAGGCACCTGGGTCTGTGGTGGGCAAACGTTCCTGGAAGGGGCCTGCATCCTCTGACCCCAGCCCGGTTATCAGTCCCTGGCCACACTGGCCTCCGTTGGTTCCCAGGCCCGAGAACGCTGGAAGAAGCCCTAGGAGCACCCGCTTCCCGTTCCACGCGTTTGTCACAAACCCATGAATATGCCATCTTCGCCCACCCCCTCCAGGCGAACTTCCTCCACTTCTGCAGCGAGGTCTACATTAATCACCGCTAATTGCTAGCGGGAGTCGTTTATGTCAAGAGCCATTATTCCTGGGAATAAAGAGGGAGAAAATACGCTGCCTTCCAGGAAGCCTGGCGTTGGCCCCGGGCGAACAACGCCGGGCCCCAACGAGGGCCCCAGCTGGCCAGGCCCACTTCCAGTGGCTCCAAACCACATGTGATAATCGCGGGCCTCTGCCCTCTGCTGAATATTCAGGGGAATGAACACATTCATCATGTTCACCCGGTTTTCTGAAGTTGTTGTGAGTTTCCTTGAAACCAAGGAGAGGTTTTTTTTTTTTCCCCTTTTTGGCAACAACAGCTGGGAATAAGTTGACACTTTCTAAAAACTGCCACTTCTTGCTTGGGGTGGGAGCAGAGGAGGGAGATCTCTGGTCGCCGACCCCCCAGGCCCAGCCCGGAGCTTGCCCACCAGGAACAGCCTGTTCCAGGTTCGTTACTGGGAGGTCGGGCTGGGCGGTGTATCTGGAAGGTGAGGGGTGGACCTCAGCTGTGGGCTCGAGGGGCTCACCTCCCCGGACCCACGTGTTGAATGCTGTTTCTGTGCTTTCATTTTTATTGGGCCTGAAATCAGCTTATTAACTGGAATATTTGATCGGTATTTTCTTAAAGTACGGTGTCTGATGTTTGTTAATCCTGCCTGGGGCCACACCTGTGAAGACTGGGGCGTGAGAACAGGTGGGCACAGGCTGAACGCAGACGTGCCTGCGTGTCCATGCCCGTGTGTGAGTGAGCAGATGTGGGCCCGTGTGCATGCTCATGTATGCGTGTGTGCACATGCATCCGTGTGTATGCAGGCTTTTGTCTGAGTGTGCCTGTGGTCGTTGTACACAAATAACACAAAGATCTTCAAAGTTCCTGAAGCCCCCCTACTCCCTCTACCCGCCCCCCCGCCCGCCGCCAACTCTCTGAGCTCTGTGATTTTAGGCCATTTTATTGATGAGGACACTGAGCCTGTGAGGGCTTAAAGGGCTCTCCTGAAGCTCCTGAGCTGAGAACCAGCCCAGCTGGGACTGTGTCCACAAGGTCCCCTTGAAGGCACGGAATTTGCTGCTTGGAGGGGCTGGGGGCTGGGGGCCAGGACACAGGCCCTGTGGCCCTTCCTGCATCCTCCCCCNAAGGGAGAAGTGCTGGTCTAGAAGGATCGCTTTGCTGCAATGGGTTGAAAATAGCTTTGGGCGCGGGTCCCACAGAGCCACCGAAAAGTGGAAGCGTTAGTCACCCCGTGTGTCCGACTCGCCAGGCCCCTCGGTCCATAGGATGCTCCAGGCAAGAACACTGGAGTAGGTTGCCATGCCATCCCCTCCTCCAGGGGATCTTCCTGACTCAGATACTGAACCCAGGTCTCCAGCATTTCAGGTGGGTTCTCTATCATCTGAGGCACCATGGAAGCCCATGAGAGCTGGAGGCAATGGCAATAATCCAGATGAGCCGCACGGGAAATCTGAGAGGAACCTGGGAGAGGGGTGCGGCTCCAGGGCAATTTCCTGAAGGTTAGAGAAGGAGAGGTGTCAGGGAGGCCCAAAGTTTGGGCGGAGGCAGAGGGATAGCTGGAGCTTCTATCCTCTGGGATGGGGAGGCTGGAGAGGAGGCTGTCTGGGGAGCCTGGGGGACCCCAATGGTGGCAGTAGGCTCAGCTCGGTGGAGGACTCGGACAGATGGGTGTGTTGGGGACCCAGGCTCAGCACAGGAGGAGGACCTGCCTGGTGCTGGCTGAGATGTTTGAATGGCCAAGGAAGTGTGCACTTGGAGCACTTGGAGTCCCTTGGCTTGGTTCGCCCTCAGGCTTCTCATCTGTGAAATGGGCACTCTGTCACTTGGCCTGAGGCTGGTTTATCTCTGTGGGGCAGGGACTGTCTCCAGCAGGAGCTGCTGAGGCCCGTTTGAGGCCCCAGTGCTGGGCTGTTGCTGGGGTGTTGAGTGTTCTCATGGCCTTTAATTACTGAATGCTAACGAGCCCTGAAATTAAATTAAGAAGAGGAGCTGACCGCCAGCATCCCTTCTCCCCCGCCGTGTCGGAGTTAATGGGGATCCTGGGGACAGGTCGGGGCGGGGGAGTGGTGTTAATGAGGGCAGGGGAGCCAGAAGTTTGCAGGGTGTTCTGACATTCAGGCTCAGGTCATTCTGCCGGCTCCTGTGGCCCAAGAAGAGAGGGCAGGGCCCGCCCCAGAGCGTCCCAGCCCCAGACCAGGCCAGTCCCCTCGTCCCCCAGTCTCCCAGCTGGGGAGACTCAGGTCTGCCACCATAGTGGGCAGAGAAACCAGCAGGTTCCGGTTCAGTGTCTGTGCTTCCCCTGATGGCCCTGAGCCGAGGCCAGCTGAGCTCGCTGACCTCTCTGGTCCCTGGTCTCCTCGTCTGTGGGACAGAGGGATGGTGCACCGTGTAGGGTCAGCTTGTAACTGGAGGAAAGGGTGGACGTGCGTCCGAGCTTAGCTGGGCTCCATCTGCAGGATGGCCGGTCTCTCCTGGCCACTGAGGGCTCCCGCCTGGAGCCCCAGGCACCTGGGTCTGTGGTGGGCAAACGTTCCTGGAAGGGGCCTGCATCCTCTGACCCCAGCCCGGTTATCAGTCCCTGGCCACACTGGCCTCCGTTGGTTCCCAGGCCCGAGAACGCTGGAAGAAGCCCTAGGAGCACCCGCTTCCCGTTCCACGCGTTTGTCACAAACCCATGAATATGCCATCTTCGCCCACCCCCTCCAGGCGAACTTCCTCCACTTCTGCAGCGAGGTCTACATTAATCACCGCTAATTGCTAGCGGGAGTCGTTTATGTCAAGAGCCATTATTCCTGGGAATAAAGAGGGAGAAAATACGCTGCCTTCCAGGAAGCCTGGCGTTGGCCCCGGGGGAACAACGCCGGGCCCCAATGAGGGCCCCAGCCGGCCAGGCCCACTTCCAGTGGCTCCAAACCGCATGTGATAATCGCGGGCCTCTGCCCTCTGCTGAATATTCAGGGGAATGAACACATTCATCATGTTCACCCGGTTTTCTGAAGTTGTTGTGAGTTTCCTTGAAACCAAGGAGAGGTTTTTTTTTTTTCCCCTTTTTGGCAACAACAGCTGGGAATAAGTTGACACTTTCTAAAAACTGCCACTTCTTGCTTGGGGTGGGAGCAGAGGAGGGAGATCTCTGGTCGCCGACCCCCCAGGCCCAGCCCGGAGCTTGCCCACCAGGAACAGCCTGTTCCAGGTTCGTTACTGGGAGGTCGGGCTGGGCGGTGTATCTGGAAGGTGAGGGGTGGACCTCAGCTGTGGGCTCGAGGGGCTCACCTCCCCGGACCCACGTGTTGAATGCTGTTTCTGTGCTTTCATTTTTATTGGGCCTGAAATCAGCTTATTAACTGGAATATTTGATCGGTATTTTCTTAGAGTACGGTGTCTGATGTTTGTTAATCCTGCCTGGGGCCACACCTGTGAAGACTGGGGCGTGAGAACAGGTGGGCACAGGCTGAACGCAGACGTGCCTGCGTGTCCATGCCCGTGTGTGGGTGAGCAGATGTGGGCCCGTGTGCATGCTCATGTATGCGTGTGTGCACATGCATCCGTGTGTATGCAGGCTTTTGTCTGAGTGTGCCTGTGGTCGTTGTACACAAATAACACAAAGATCTTCAAAGTTCCTGAAGCCCCCCTACTCCCTCTACCCGCCCCCCCGCCCGCCGCCAACTCTCTGAGCTCTGTGATTTTAGGCCATTTTATTGATGAGGACACTGAGGCTGTGAGGGCTTAAAGGGCTCTCCTGAAGCTCCTGAGCTGAGAACCAGCCCAGCTGGGACTGTGTCCACAAGGTCCCCTTGAAGGCACGGAATTTGCTGCTTGGAGGGGCTGGGGGCTGGGGGCCAGGACACAGGCCCTGTGGCCCTTCCTGCATCCTCCCCCCCAACCCCATCTCCCCCTTCCCTCCTGGCTGGTCCCAGAACCTCTCACCAGCCCCACCCAGGTCTGTCTTCCACTCTGAGCCTGTGCTTCTGGGTGAGCAACTCGGAGTCCTCCGAGGCTCAAAGGTGAAGGGCAGCTGCTGTCCTCCTGGGCCCCATCTACTGAGGGCCCTGGGGGGTCGGTGACTCGTCTCTCACCCCCACACCCCCACTGGGCATCCGGCACCCCTGTCCTGTCCACCTCTCTGGCACAGGTGATCTCCCCGTTGCACTTGCTCACTTTGCACACCTCCTCCAGGAAGCCTCCACGGATCCTCCTGAAGTCCAGGTTGGGATCCCTGGGACTGTTGTCACTCTAAGAAATCTGCTCCGCCATGGCTGTCTGCTTCTGGCAAGGCTGGGTGCTGCGTGTCCGCATGCGTGAGGCCAAAGAAATGCTCTGAGGTTTCCTACATTGGACTAGAACCTCAGGCCCAGGTCGGAGCCCCACCCTCTGCCCTCAACGCTGACCCATGCCCCATCCCTGGGGGGACTGCAGGCAGATTCCTCACTGCGGCTGATGCTGCCCATGGGTGCAGGCCTGCTCTGCTGATTCTGAAGCGAGTGCTCAGCGCAGCCAGACGTGTGCCCTGGTGGCTTGGTGATGTCTGCTGTGGGTGTGGGCAGGGAGGCAGTGGCCCGCACCACCCCCCTCCGCTCCCGGACACCACCTGCAGGCTGAGTCCTGGGGGCAAGGTTGGGAGTAGCTGTCACGTCCGTCCGTAAGAAGAGGAAGAAGAGGGCCTGGAGCCGGGAGCTCCCCTAGTGGCTGACAGAGGCTGGAGGGGGGTGCTGGGCAGGGCAGAGGGAGGAGGGAGCAGGCCAAGGAGGGCCGCAGGGGCTGGCCCCAAGGGTGAGAGGGCGGGCAGCCGGCCCTGCTCCCACCTGGGCTGGTTTCACCTGGCTCCCTGCTCCTCCTCCAGCTGGCGTGCTGGGACTCGGGCAGCCTCAATGCTCAGCTCTCCTGCAACGGTGCCCCGGCCCCAGCCATTCTGGAGCCAGAGAGCCAGCAGGTAGGACGAGAATGCAAAACCTCCTGCCCGGGTGCCCAGCAGAGCCCGCCAGGCATGGCCCAGGTCCCAGATCCCCAAGGCCGCTCCAGAGGCCTGGCAGCCCTCTCCATGCTGGGGCACCCGGTGTGGACAGTCAGCCCATGGCCCCAGGCGGTCGTGTCCCTTCTTAAACGCCTTGCAGCCTGACGATGACGGCCCAGCTTCTCCGCCTCCATCCTCCTCTCCCCCTGGTCCACATGCTGCTGGGGTGGCCCGGCTCCTTCCTCACCTCCTGCCTCCCACACGGAGCCCCAGCCCGAGAGACTGAGGCTCACACCCAGCTGTGTCCCTTACTAGCTGCGCCATCTGGGCGAGGTCTCCCGGCCGCCGAGCCTCTGTGAGATGAGGGTGGTGTGGGACCAAGAGAGGCAGGGATCTGAGACTGCCGACTGGGACCCCAGAGAACTCGGGGAGCTGGAACCGGTCCTGCCCCATCCCTGCTGGGAATCTCCAGGTCTCCAGGCGTGTGGGGCCACCTCCGCAATGCTTTGGAGTCTCAGTGAAGGACCAGATGGTGTTTTGAGCATTTTAATAAGAGCTATTTGCAGTGTTGTCGCCATAAAAAAAAATTCCTGCTTAATGAGCAAATGCATGTCGGTAGCGAGTTAAAGGCTCTTGGATGTTTTAAATATTATGTACGTCGTGTTCGTGTTAACAAACCTGATTTTTAATTACACCTTCCTCTGCTGCCTGGCTAGGCTGAGGGTAGGGGAAGGGAGAAAAAAAAATCAGGCAAAACAAGTGTGGTTTTCCGTGAGAAGTGACAGCCAGGCTCTGCGGATCCCCCCTTCGCAGACACGGCTGTGACGGCTCACAGACACACCAGAGCTTGGCAGGGATTTGGTACCGTGCCGCCCTCGCTGACCTTCACTTCCGAGCCCTGACCTGGGCAGAGAATGAGCGCTGATCCCTGGCTGAACACTGAATCCTGGCCACACACTGAGCCCTACTCTCCAACCGCAGGCTCAGCCCTAATCCTAGTCATACATTGAACGCCCACCGTGATCTCAGGCTGAGTCCACATCCTGGGCACTAACTGAGCTTTAACCTTGGTGTGGTCTGAGCCCTGATCCCAGACATGCACGGAACACAGAGCATGTTCACAGACTGGGCCCTTAGACCGCGACGCCCTCGCTCCCTTTGCTGGTGTCTCCGCTGGAAGGCTTAAGGCACCAGGAAGTTCCCTCTTCCCTCTTCTTCCTCCCTGATTCATCCTCAGCGCTGCCAGGCAGGGGGCCCTGTTCCCACCTCAAAACCTCCCCCTTTTGGTCTGTGAGTCCCACACTGAGCTCATCACCTGCTCGCCTCTGCCTTCTCCAAACCCGCTCTCCTCCCAGCCCTGCGGGTTGACCGGGCTGGGAATCCAGGGCACACTGTTTGGTTCGCTCTGTCCTCATGGGTCCCTGGACCCCTGCAGAAGGGACAATGCCTGTTGTCCATTTGTGGTTCTAGCTCCGGGCTATGAGCCTGGAAGGCAGGAGACTTTTATCACAAGTTTTCTGAATGCATAAGTAAGCTGGTCCAGAGTCTCAAGGCTGGGTCCCTGCTCAGGTCAGCCAGGCCCATGAAGAACTGAGCCCAGGAGCACTGGAGAGGCCGGCCTCGGGTCAAACTGAGGGTCCTGTCCAGGCAGGCTGGAGTCTAACCTAGTGCAGGATGGTGGGCTTGGGCCTTCTGTGGACATTCGTTGAGACCTGCTAAGAGCTGATGGTTCTGGGTCCTGGTGACACACCGTGGACGAGAGGCTGACCTGCATTCCAGGAGCCTGGGTCCCTAGGGCACAAGGGCAGATGCTCCTGGGTGGCAATGGGGGCTGCCAAGGTGAGGGGGCAGCTCCTACTCTTTGAAGACACAGAGATGTGACATTGCCACTGAGACTGAGGGCAAGAGAGGCGCTGGGGAAGCAGCCCTTGGGCACAGGGCTGCGTGGGGCGAGTGCCCGAGGGAGCCTGGAGACCTGGCCCAGTCTGGTGCTGTCATCTCCGGGCTTCGTGTGTGCGATGGGCTGATAATTCACTCCGTGAGCCCAGCCTGCGAGCCAGGCGCTGTTCCAGGAGGACAGTCTGCCTGCCCTCCTGGGGCTTCCACCTAAGTGCCCTAATTCTGAAAGTGGGGGTCCGTGGAACCCTGAGAGGGGTCCCCAAGATGCTGTCAGGGGAGCCACAAGGTCAAAGCCACCTTCTCGGTAACACTCAGATGCTGTTGTTTGCCTCTTCTGTGTCGATGTTTGCACAGATGGTGCAAAAGCAGTGACGGGCAAAGTGGCTGATGCTTGAGCATGGATCAGAGCGGCAGCGCCAACTCCTGCTACAGTGACGGGCGTCTCCGGGGCCGCACACCTGCAGCCAGGCCTTGCTGAAGGCAGCCAAAGTCAGCTTCCCTGAGGCTCTGGGCTCTCCTTTCAGCCATAAGCAGTCGTCTGTGCAGGCGCTCTGTGAGGGGTGGGAGGCACCACAGTGGTGGTCTCGGGAAGAGCCCCGGGCTTCTGTTTTGAGTTACAAGCTCAGCCAGCTGCATTTTTCCCTGGGAGAACACAGCCCTGATGGACGTCCTCGAGTGCGGCCTCAGCATCCCGGTGTCATCCCTGGCTCCGTGACCCCACCGAGGACCTTCCTGGGCCTGGGTCCTGGTGGCTGCAGAGGACAGACCCGCTGGGAATAGGAACAGCCCGGGGCAAGGCCGCAGCATCACGGCACACGGGCACAGACCCGACTCCACCCACCAAGCCCAGTGGCCCTGGGGGGTCTTGACCTCCCAAGATGTGTCCTCTCATTGGGAACCCAGGGTAGTTAGATCCTCTGCGAGGTCTTCTCCCAAGTCCAAGTGTTTGTAAAGTGCCGGCGTAGGCAGAGTTTCTAAAAATGGCCCAGTCATCACCGGGAAGAAGAATCTTCCAGCAAACATTAGGAGATGGGCCCCAGTAGACTGTTTTCAAGAGGAGGAAACTGAGGCTCAGAGCGGGAGCTGGCCTATCCGGGGGTGCCCACGCTGGGCACCCCACTCCTGGGGGCCACATGGTGCTTCTTCGTGCCTGCTCTCTCAGACCCTCTGCACCTGGTTTGTAGCTCAGGTCCTTCAGGGCCCATTTCTCAGGGCAGCTGTCCCGTCCAGAGCTGGCTTCCTGGGCACTATCCTGGGCACTGCCCTCTCATCACCACGTCCTGCTGATGGGGGGCCAAGTTGGGTGTCCAGAGGGAAAGAGGCGCTGAACGAGCAGGGGTGAGGGGCGGCAAGGGCGAGGGGAGACAGCTTCCAGGTGGCTGAGAACCTCTGTCCCATGGATGGGTGTGTGTCTTCCCTGTGCCAGGCACGAGTAGGGGGCCAGAGGGGCTGCAGGGCTAGCCTCGGGGAACCTGCAGGCCCCAAGGATCACAATGGGGCTCAGGGATTCTCATGGTACTATTTGATTTCAGCCAGGGAACTGGGTGTGTCCAGTGCTCCTGGCAGTTATTCAGCCCTGCTCTCTGCACGTGGTACAGCACCAGGTAAGCTGGATGCAAGCATGAGAGCAGGGTGATGACCAGGGAGCCGCTTGTCGGCAGCTGCCTGTGTATCCTGTGGCCCAGGCAGGGTTCAGTTTAGGCTGAGTCGGGGCTGGAGGCTTGGAGATGAGCCCAGGTGGTAAAGAGGGTGGCCTGCACAGCTGGGAGTGCTGGGGTAGAAGCTGTGTGTCAGAGGCAGTCTCAGGAAGGCACAGAAACAGCCTTCCGTCAGGGAGCAGCCTGTGCCAAGGTCCTGGGGTGGGAATGATCTGGTGTGTTCGGGGAAGAGGAAGGGTCTTAGGGTTGGACCGAGGAATGGGGACTTAGGGGAAGATCAAGGGAGGTCTTGGCCATGTTGCGGACCTAGGTTTTCCCATGAGTGAGATGGGGANTCTAACCTAGTGCAGGATGGTGGGCTTGGGCCTTCTGTGGACATTCGTTGAGACCTGCTAAGAGCTGATGGTTCTGGGTCCTGGTGACACACCGTGGACGAGAGGCTGACCTGCATTCCAGGAGCCTGGGTCCCTAGGGCACAAGGGCAGATGCTCCTGGGTGGCAATGGGGGCTGCCAAGGTGAGGGGGCAGCTCCTACTCTTTGAAGACACAGAGATGTGACATTGCCACTGAGACTGAGGGCAAGAGAGGCGCTGGGGAAGCAGCCCTTGGGCACAGGGCTGCGTGGGGCGAGTGCCCGAGGGAGCCTGGAGACCTGGCCCAGTCTGGTGCTGTCATCTCCGGGCTTCGTGTGTGCGATGGGCTGATAATTCACTCCGTGAGCCCAGCCTGCGAGCCAGGCGCTGTTCCAGGAGGACAGTCTGCCTGCCCTCCTGGGGCTTCCACCTAAGTGCCCTAATTCTGAAAGTGGGGGTCCGTGGAACCCTGAGAGGGGTCCCCAAGATGCTGTCAGGGGAGCCACAAGGTCAAAGCCACCTTCTCGGTAACACTCAGATGCTGTTGTTTGCCTCTTCTGTGTCGATGTTTGCACAGATGGTGCAAAAGCAGTGACGGGCAAAGTGGCTGATGCTTGAGCATGGATCAGAGCGGCAGCGCCAACTCCTGCTACAGTGACGGGCGTCTCCGGGGCCGCACACCTGCAGCCAGGCCTTGCTGAAGGCAGCCAAAGTCAGCTTCCCTGAGGCTCTGGGCTCTCCTTTCAGCCATAAGCAGTCGTCTGTGCAGGCGCTCTGTGAGGGGTGGGAGGCACCACAGTGGTGGTCTCGGGAAGAGCCCCGGGCTTCTGTTTTGAGTTACAAGCTCAGCCAGCTGCATTTTTCCCTGGGAGAACACAGCCCTGATGGACGTCCTCGAGTGCGGCCTCAGCATCCCGGTGTCATCCCTGGCTCCGTGACCCCACCGAGGACCTTCCTGGGCCTGGGTCCTGGTGGCTGCAGAGGACAGACCCGCTGGGAATAGGAACAGCCCGGGGCAAGGCCGCAGCATCACGGCACACGGGCACAGACCCGACTCCACCCACCAAGCCCAGTGGCCCTGGGGGGTCTTGACCTCCCAAGATGTGTCCTCTCATTGGGAACCCAGGGTAGTTAGATCCTCTGCGAGGTCTTCTCCCAAGTCCAAGTGTTTGTAAAGTGCCGGCGTAGGCAGAGTTTCTAAAAATGGCCCAGTCATCACCGGGAAGAAGAATCTTCCAGCAAACATTAGGAGATGGGCCCCAGTAGACTGTTTTCAAGAGGAGGAAACTGAGGCTCAGAGCGGGAGCTGGCCTATCCGGGGGTGCCCACGCTGGGCACCCCACTCCTGGGGGCCACATGGTGCTTCTTCGTGCCTGCTCTCTCAGACCCTCTGCACCTGGTTTGTAGCTCAGGTCCTTCAGGGCCCATTTCTCAGGGCAGCTGTCCCGTCCAGAGCTGGCTTCCTGGGCACTATCTTGGGCACTGCCCTCTCATCACCACGTCCTGCTGATGGGGGGCCAAGTTGGGTGTCCAGAGGGAAAGAGGCGCTGAACGAGCAGGGGTGAGGGGCGGCAAGGGCGAGGGGAGACAGCTTCCAGGTGGCTGAGAACCTCTGTCCCATGGATGGGTGTGTGTCTTCCCTGTGCCAGGCACGAGTAGGGGGCCAGAGGGGCTGCAGGGCTAGCCTCGGGGAACCTGCAGGCCCCAAGGATCACAATGGGGCTCAGGGATTCTCATGGTACTATTTGATTTCAGCCAGGGAACTGGGTGTGTCCAGTGCTTCTGGCAGTTATTCATCCCTGCTCTCTGCACGTGGTACAGCACCAGGTAAGCTGGATGCAAGCATGAGAGCAGGGTGATGACCAGGGAGCCGCTTGTCGGCAGCTGCCTGTGTATCCTGTGGCCCAGGCAGGGTTCAGTTTAGGCTGAGTCGGGGCTGGAGGCTTGGAGATGAGCCCAGGTGGTAAAGAGGGTGGCCTGCACAGCTGGGAGTGCTGGGGTAGAAGCTGTGTGTCAGAGGCAGTCTCAGGAAGGCACAGAAACAGCCTTCCGTCAGGGAGCAGCCTGTGCCAAGGTCCTGGGGTGGGAATGATCTGGTGTGTTCGGGGAAGAGGAAGGGTCTTAGGGTTGGACCGAGGAATGGGGACTTAGGGGAAGATCAAGGGAGGTCTTGGCCATGTTGCGGACCTAGGTTTTCCCATGAGTGAGATGGGGATCCTGATGGCTTCGGGTGGATATTCTTAGAGGATCTTCTGGCTTTTCATGGGCCACAGAGCAGCAGGAAGGGAGGAGTGGAGGCAAAGAGGCCTCGGCCTGGGCAAAGAGGCCTCGGCCTGAGACAGGACGCTACTGGGAGGGAGTGACCGGGCCCCTGGAGGGCGTGGGGAGGCAGATGGCAGCTGCTGGGGTCCCTCAGGGCAGGCGCAGCAGAGGCGTCAGACAGAGTCCCAGCCTCGAGCTGGGGGCCCCTCCAGGTGCTTTTTTAGTGGAGGCTGCAGCCCTCTCCCAGCAGCCCTGCTGGTGACCTGGACCTGGTGGGACCCACTGGGATGGACAGACCGAGGTGTCAGGATCTGAGGACAGGCAGACGATTGAGAGGGGGCTCACTGGGAGGAGAGGGCAGGCCTTGGGGGGTACTGCACAGGGCTTGGGGCAGACACTGGGGGGAAATGCACCCACAGTCCTAGGGGAGCCCTGGATCCCAGGTTCCTCAAATGCTGTCCTGTGAGAGGTCCCTCTCTCTCACTCCCAACCTCTGGGGAGCCCTGTGAGCCCCAGGTACCCTTGGTCACACTGGGCGTCTGAGCTGTTCTCTGAGCTTGGTGAGCCCACTTGACCCCAGACTCATTGGCGGGTGGGGGTCCTCCTCCTCGGCCCCCGCCCCAGGCTCACATGCCCGGGCTCTGCGTGGCTGTGGACTGAGGCCGCCTGGGCAGAACGTGAGCTCGAGGGCAGCCTGCATGGTGTGAACTCACTTGGTTCCCAGACTGGCCTTGTCCTTGACCTTTGAGTGACCTTGAACCCTCACTGCCTTCTCTGAGAGGCCACTTGCTAGTGAAGGGCCAGAGGATTCCCCCAGCCCTTTCAGCCTCTGTCTCCTGG
>SJYW01013920.1:0-12334 GCA_006410735.1 Raphicerus campestris | reverse complement strand
GTTTTTGCTTTGGCTCCATCCCTTCATTCTTTCTGGAGTTATTTCTCCACTGATCTCCAGTATCATATTGGGCACCTACCCACCTGGGGAGTTCCTCTCTCAGTATCCAGTATTCCTGCCCAATTTCCCCATTCTTTATTTAATCACATATTTTTTCCAGCAACAATCAAGCCTATATCATGTCTATCAGTAATTCCTTTGTCATACTTGTCCCTGTGTCCTAATGAATCTTCCTTCCTAATAATTCTTAGATCTATCCTCCTGTCCAACTAGAATCCAGTTTATGACCTAAATATATTTCAGAATTATTATATTGCTTTTCTAAAAACTGTTTCTTACTGAGTGCCAGATGTTTTAATATACGACCTCATTTATTTCTCACAATGGTTCTAAGATGAAGTACTTTTCCTGAGTTTACAAATAAACAATGTGAATCTCAAAGAGTAAACTAGAGAACTTTAACGTAGTCATGTGTAACCCAAAATTAATCTGTTTAAGCTACATTCATTCATCAACTTTTAATGAGCTCTGCCTCATTGTAGGACGTGATTTTTATGGTGGATTTACTCTTGAACATTGTAAGAGTCCTATAAAAGCTCACTATTGAAAGAACTCTTTTAGTAACCATTTAGTAACATAAAATTATTAAAGTTAATGCAGTGAGCCCAGTTTTGGGATCAAATAGGTGAGGAGTGAAATACTGCTCTCCCGCTCTGCAACTTAGGATCTGCCCCTAAAATGCTTAACTTTTCCATGTGTTCATCAGTAAAATGAGAAGAAAAACACCATCCTCAAAGTTCAGTAAATGATAAATATCCTTACTTAATGCCTAGCACAAATCCTGGCACATAGTAGGAATTTAACTGGTTTTTATTACATGAATAGGCTTCCCTGGTGGCTCAGACAGTAAAGAATCTGCCTGCAATCCAGGAGACCTGAGTTTGACCCCTACGTTGGGAAGATCCCCTGGAGAAGGGAATGGCAACCCACTCCAATATTCCTTTCTGAAGAATTCCGTGGACACGGGATCCACAGGATTGCAAAGAGTCAAACACGACTAACACTTTCACTTCACTATTACATGAATACGTTGAATGAAAAATTGTATATTTTTTCTGAAATATATGAGTTAGTATAATTTTGTCATTTAAAAACTGTGGCATATAATGATTCCAATACTTTGGCCACCTGATGTGAAGAGCCTACTCATTGGAAAAGACCCTGATGCTGGGAAAGATTGAAGGCAGGAGAAGGGGGTGACAGAGGATGAGATGGTTGGATGGCATCATAGACTCAATAGACATGAGTTTGAGCAAATTCTGGGAGATAATGGACAGAGGAGCCTGATTTGCTACATTCCATGAGGTTGCAAAGAGTTGAATATGACTNATTTAACGTAGTCATGTGTAACCCAAAATTAATCTGTTTAAGCTACATTCATTCATCAACTTTTAATGAGCTCTGCCTCATTGTAGGACGTGATTTTTATGGTGGATTTACTCTTGAACATTGTAAGAGTCCTATAAAAGCTCACTATTGAAAGAACTCTTTTAGTAACCATTTAGTAACATAAAATTATTAAAGTTAATGCAGTGAGCCCAGTTTTGGGATCAAATAGGTGAGGAGTGAAATACTGCTCTCCCGCTCTGCAACTTAGGATCTGCCCCTAAAATGCTTAACTTTTCCATGTGTTCATCAGTAAAATGAGAAGAAAAACACCATCCTCAAAGTTCAGTAAATGATAAATATCCTTACTTAATGCCTAGCACAAATCCTGGCACATAGTAGGAATTTAACTGGTTTTTATTACATGAATAGGCTTCCCTGGTGGCTCAGACAGTAAAGAATCTGCCTGCAATCCAGGAGACCTGAGTTTGACCCCTACGTTGGGAAGATCCCCTGGAGAAGGGAATGGCAACCCACTCCAATATTCCTTTCTGAAGAATTCCGTGGACACGGGATCCACAGGATTGCAAAGAGTCAAACACGACTAACACTTTCACTTCACTATTACATGAATACATTGAATGAAAAATTGTATATTTTTTCTGAAATATATGAGTTAGTATAATTTTGTCATTTAAAAACTGTGGCGTATAATGATTCCAATACTTTGGCCACCTGATGTGAAGAGCCTACTCATTGGAAAAGACCCTGATGCTGGGAAAGATTGAAGGCAGGAGAAGGGGGTGACAGAGGATGAGATGGTTGGATGGCATCATAGACTCAATAGACATGAGTTTGAGCAAATTCTGGGAGATAATGGACAGAGGAGCCTGATTTGCTACATTCCATGAGGTTGCAAAGAGTTGAATATGACTTAGCAACTAAACAACAATATGGGTTCTGAGAGATGTTTGAAACATTACCCAGCACGATAACTATTTTGCTAGATTCATTTAAAGAAGGGCAGACTTTGAGATCTTTTTAGCTTTTTAAATCGTATGTTGCTAAGAGATCCCGTGATGGACTTTTCAATAATTAATAGATGGAAAAAAATTTAAAGATTATTTTATCCCATTATTAGTTCCTATACAATAAAAATATAGAGCTAACAACATAACTCATGACCATCATGAAATCTACTACCCTTGCATTCAGACCTACCACACAATGGTATATAATTATATTAACTAAAAGGTGTTTTAATCCTTTAACAGACCAAGAGCTTTATCTGTACATGTAACTACACACTTTCCACTGAACTGTGTAGAGGGTTCCTGCCATTTAGGACCAAGTCAACTCCTTTTCAGATGAGAAAATTGAATTCCTTCAAGTTAAAATGAAAAGAGAGGGGAAATATAGTATGAAAGCAGCTGATTACTAGGGTTTAAATCCTGACCCTATAACTTCTTAACCATGTGACTGTCACTTGATCATGTGACAAGTCATTTGATCTCTTGTGCCTCAGTTTCCTTTTCTGTAAAATGGGAGTAATTGCCTCATAGGCTTATGAGGTATATGTAAATCAATACATGAAAAATGCTTAAACAATGAGTGGGTACATGCTATAAATATTCAGAAAATATTGGCCATAGAAACATTGGTTTCTCAGATTTAAATAAAACATGTTAGAAAACCATGAGTACTCTCCCAACAACAACAACAAAACACTTTTTCATTGAAATGGTTTTTCTAGCCCACATTAAAAGTATGAGACTACAGTTCATTAGCAGTTATTTAATGCTATATTTCTCAAAATGTGGGCTTCTTTTGTGGCTCAACTGGTAAAGAATCTGCCTGCAATGCAGGAGACCTCGGTTCAATTCCTGGGTTGGGAAGATCCCCTGGAGAAGGAAATGGCTACCCACTCCAGTATTCTGGCCTGGAGAATCCCATAGACTATATAGTCCATGGGGTCGCAAAGAGTCGGACACAACTGACTTTCACTTCAAGTCTCAAAATGTGGTTCCAGAATCATTGCGTCATGAACTGGAAAGCTTCTCAAACTGCAAATGTCTGGTCTGTATCTCTCAGACCTACTGAATCAGTTGTTCTTGGACAAGTCAAGTAGTCTACATTTTTAATATGCCCCTGAACTATTCTTTTCAGAACCAAAGTCTGAGATTCCTACTGTGCTCCAGACACAAATTTTCTTTAACTTTTATAGGACAGCTTTTAACTATTAATGTTATTTTTAATTGAAACACAGATGTCTGCTTTTGAAAGGACCCCTCAGTATATGGCAGAAATCATTTGCCTATATCTCAAAACATATTTATGGAGGGAAAACAAGTCTTTAGAAGCTCAAGAGCTACAAAGATAATTGAAATTGACAGTCTTGAGCAGCCAAAAGGAATAGTGACTCATTGTTATGCTTCAGGCCTTTGTGAAGAAAAAACATAACCACAAATTTAGAAAATTAATCCAGTCTGAATTCATCACCAGGGCTACTCATGGGCAGGATTACATGTTCTACTTTTCCTAATCACCAGATTAAGGAAATTTTTCTTAAACTGCCTATTCTAGTAAAATAATACAATCGAAAATTGTAAGTCCTCTAAGTGTACTATGGATAAAACCTAAATTTTGACCTAAATTTGTAAGCTTCATTTTTGGCCCTCATGATACTGTTAGAAATGTTAATTGGTGCAATCTCTAGGAAAGACAATTTGCGGTATTTATCAAAGTTACAAATTCTTGGATGCAAAAATACCACTTCTAAATGATTATCCTACAAATATGCTCATTCGTAAAGTTTGGAGACATTTCATTGCCAGATTGTTTGATTTAAGAAAAACGATTAGAAACAACTCAATGAAGGCATGTTAAATAGATTAGGTACAACTATATTGTAGAATACTATGCAACTATCTGTATACTTACTAATATGTAGTGAAATCCGAACTATTTTAATGGGAAACATTGTTTCACTGAAAGGATCCAAACATCTTTAGAGAAATGACTAATATCAGGGCTGGGTTGAGAAAGTATAAGAAGAGCCTGGAATATCTTTTTTTGTGCCAGAAAGTAACAAGCGCTTTAAAAATGTTGGGAATATGTTTAAAGGACACAAGAGCCAGCTTGAAGGGCTCCCACTGGCTGAATTTAGAACAGTGGAATCATAGACCATTGAATAAAATAAGAATCATGAGCCTATACTGATACTAAAAATATTAGTAAATAAAGGAAAGAGAATGACAGAGTTAAGAAATGCCATTTTGCAACCATGATAATTGATTCAGGCAATAATTGTCAGTAATGTTAAAAACCATTGAGCAAAAGTCTAAGGAGGAGCACAGTCTCAAAGTATCTCCTCATAAGATACTTAGTAAATAAGAGATAAATGGTAACTTTACAGTGGAGACAACTATGAAAATCACCCAAACTTGCACAAACTAGTATCACTGAGGTTCCATGAAGTAATTCAGTGGGGTAACAACATCACTTCTGTGATGTGCCTACCAATAATTTATAAACTAAATCTATCCATTAAGAAAGAATCAGAAAAATCCATATTGAACGGTGTTCTATAAAAACCAAACAAAAAGCTGGCCCATGTTCTTCAAATAACAAGGCCATGAGAAACAAAGAAAAGCAGAGGCACTGTTTCAGAATAAAGATGATTCAAGGGCCGTAACAACTGAACGCATGCGTGATCATGGCTCAGTAGGGACTCTCAGGAGTTTTCTCCAGCACCACAGTTTGAAAGCATCAATTCTTTGGCGCTCTACTCTTTCACTCTCATCAAGAAGTCCTTTGGTTCCTCTTCGCTTTCTGCCATTAGAGTGATATCATCTGAACATCTGAGGTTGTTGCTGTTTCTCCTGCCTATCTTGATTCCAGCTTATAACTCATCTAGTAAATCAACTATGCTTCAATTGAAAATTTTTTTGCTCTAAAGGAGTAGTGAAATTTGAACAATGACATATTATAACAAATATATTTGATAACTGTCCTATGGTTCTATAAGAAAATCAGAATGAGAAATTCTCACAAATTTAGAAAAGATGGATTTTTCTGCAGCTATAAAGCCAAGTCGGGCTTCTCAGGTGGCTCAGTGGTAAAGAATCTGCCTGCCAATGCAGGAGATGTGGGTTCCATCCCTGGGTCAGGAAGCTCCCCTGGAGAAGGAAATGGCAATCCACTTTAGTATTCTTGCCTGGGAAATGCCATGGACAGAGGAGCCTGGTAGGCTACAGATCACAGGTTTGCAGAGTCGGACTCAACTGAGTGACTAAACAAAAACAGAACCAAGTCACGAAGAGAACACATTCAGCTGATAAACACAGCTCATCTCAGTGAACCTGCTTTTGTAAGCCAACTGATCATCATCAGCCTTTTGCCTATAAAAGTCAGCTAATCAGGGATAAACTCAATCAAAAAAATATGCCTTAGAGTACCAACCAACCAACAATTGGTCACTTGCATGACCAAGCTTTTAAGGATCATGCCAACCCTTCTATGCCTCTCAAAGCCCACCCATCCTGAATACCATGCTTTCCAGACTCTGAGTCCTGCAGTTAGATTTGCTCAGATTCTGCCTGACCAGCGTAGTTCTCCATTACTATGGTAAGGAGTAAATTCAGCTCTGTCTTTTTGTTTCGGATGACAATGGAAGTCTCACTATCCCTTGGCAATTCTGGAATTTCCGCTAAGATTGTTTTAAAAGCTGATTTTGCATTATTCCAGGTCAGCTCTGGGTCAACAGGTGCTCTTACTGAGCCCTTGTGTCCGAACTTTGTCAGGTCAGCTCCCAGATGAGTCAGTTTCAGTAACCACCTGAGCTCTACTTTCGGTGACTTCTCATTACTGTGTTTATTGTTTTAGCCTGGGATGTTTAACTGTTTTCTACATAAGGTTGTTACACTTAGGTCTTTGTTCTAAGTAATTAGACCTTTTGGTTTGGAGTAGTGTCATTTGGTACCTATATGGAGGAGTTTAATAAGGTTACTAGACCTTTTGCTTTGAAGCTCTGCCATTTGAAAATGGTTGCCATAGACCTGCATATTCTCCTGCGGCTTGCTTTGGTTTTGTTTTGTTAGAAATTTTAGAATATTTACTTTTAAAATTCATTTAAAAACAAAAACGAGTCTACTATGTGTTAGTATAAATAATATATTTTAATGACAAGATTTTATGAAAATAATTAGAAGTATAGCATTATGTTTTACTTTTTTGTTTGTCTTAATAGAATACAGCTGAGTTCTCAGAAAGTATTCTGCCTTTAATTTATTGTGCTGTGTTATTTTGTTGAAGAACAGGAAGAAAATCCAGCCTGGCATAGGGAGGCAGTTGGAAGAAAGAATAGTGTTTTTATAGCCTCTTCAAATAATTGTGGATATTTTTCTTTTATGTAACAGCAAAACTTGACAAGCAATAGTTTCTTAAAGATTCATTGCAATATGGAATCTGAAATCAGATGAACTTTTAATATTCTGTTACATTAAAGTACATTAGTGTATCTTGAATTTTGAATGGATCTTTTAATCATGTATGATTTTATATCAGTTTGCATTGGTCATTTGAAAAATATTGTGATTGAGAAATTTGGATCCTTCAGATGTTTACACATTTCAGCATGCATGTGATCACTACTAATCTCTTTCTATTGATATATACTTACTGGAATTTCTGAGTCACAGGAAATAAGAACATAAGGCATTGACAACTTGTTTTCCCAAGTACTGTTCCTAATTCATAATGCCACAAGCAATTTTATAGGAGAGTTTGATTTTTTTTTTTCCTAGAACTTGATAATTTTGAACACTGGTGTAAAAGAGTATCTTGCTGTGGTCTTGATCTGCCTTTTTCTGATAATGAATTTGAGTAATTTTTCATATTTATTCTTTTATGTGAAATAAATGTCATGCTTTTCATTCTTCCCTTTTTTTCTAACAGCTTTACTGAGATAATTTCCATTCCTTACAACTTACCCATTTGAAGTGTACAATTCAGTGGCCTTAGGATAGTCACAGATTGTGCAACCATCATCAAAAGGATATACAATAACAGATACATCAATTACCTGATGTATTCATGCTAAAATAATTGCTGTCCTAAAGCTAGACACTCATAATAGAGATATTACAAAGGTGAGTATACTATTCTATAATCACTATAGTAATACTTTACATATACTATATAAATACATTTACAGATTGTCATGCTAAACAGATTTCTCTGATTAAAGTCATTATACAGGGACATCATTAAATCATCAAAAACAAAAATAACAATAAATTCATGTAGAAATTTAAAGAGTTCATCATAGATGAATAAAATCTGAACACCCAAATTCTGAAAATAAATACTGGGGATGATTAAGGTATCTAATCTATGAGGATAAAGTCTAGCAAATCCATAATGGCCATCTAACAACACCCAATAACACCCCAAATGAACACTTGTGGAATCTTCCATGAAACAGCCCATCATAGTAGGGACAAATTGGCCACAGAATCAAACCGTTATGTGACTACTTCCAGGAACAGAGGACTTAGCCAGTTCATGCCCTATTATAACACAAATTAACCTGGAAAAATTGTAAAAATAAGGCAAACACTAAGGTCATGCCCTAAAAAATCCTTTGAGATCACTGAAGGAATTGTAGCAATTGGTTCCCTCTATCATTTATGAATATATACTATTAATAGTACATTTATTTTCTGGATAAGTTAAGACATTTGCCTGTTGAAAAGCCACAACACTCACAATGGTTAAAATACTATTAGATCTTGAATATCCTATATAGATTGTTTCATCTTATTTATCCAGCAATATAAATTGATGCTTTTGATCAGTGGTGTTGGAGAAGACTCTTGAGAGTCCCTTGGACTGCAAGGAGATCCAACTAGTCCATTCTGAAGGAGATCAGCCCTGGGATTTCTTTGGAAGGACTGATGCTAAAGCTGAAACTCCAGTAGTTTGGCCATCTCATGCGAAGAGTTGACTCATTGGAAAAGACTCTGATGCTGGGAGGGACTGGGGGCAGGAGGAGAAGGGGACGACTGAGGATGAGATGGCTAGATGGCATCATGGACTCGATGGACATGAGTCTGAGTGAACTCTGGGAGTTGGTGATGGACAGGGAGGCCTGGTGTGATGTGATTCATGGGGTCCCAAAGAGTCAGACACGACTGAGTGACTGAACTGAACTGATGGGGTAAATTTTAGTTACACAGGATTCTGTTCTTTACTCCAAACCTTATTGTCTATACCACTGACAATCCTCTAGAAAAATATAAAGACCTTAACACAACTGAAAAGTTACAGCTATTGGAGATCCTAAACTGACATTCTCCAGAGACCCTCCAGTAACTGATGTTTCCTGAAAGTGGATTGCTGATTCAAGATCTTAAGAATAAGCTGGTAGCTACACACTATAAAATGTGTTTTCCCAAGACCTCTGGGGGATTTCCCTAGTGGACTAGCAAGATTCTGGGCTTTCACTGCCATGGACTGGGTTCAATCCCTGGTCAGGGAAATGAAGTCCTTCGAGCTGTGTGGCCAAAAGAACAGAAAATCAGAGAAAAAAAATCTGTAATTCCCAAGAGAGTTGGAGCAATACTCTTCTATATATCACACTCCTTCTAAAATGCTTTTACACAATAACACTTTTTATTCTTTACTGATTGAAAGTTTGTATTTTTTATTCAGTCCATCATGTTCCCCTAATGAATAATAATGATGTGCTTAGATGTAAACTTTACTAAAAACAACCACCATCTCTCCTCAGTAAAACTGGAAAAGAATAAAATTAAATAAATAAATGTATTTTTTAAAGCTGGAAAAGAAAAAAATTAAAAATAAAAACAATCACTTTTCTAAATCTATAATTTAGTTCTGCTAAGCTTTGCTAATACAGCCAGGTTGAAAAGGAATTTAAGGTTTCTTAGTTACATAATAAAAATGCAATATTTTTCAAATTTATATAATATTGTAACATACAGTATTATATAGCTTATATGTTAGTAACTATATTGTATAATATGCTATATATTAGTTAATAGTGTATAAGATAATAGATTATATAAAATTATATTAAGTATAATATATAAATGAACAAAAAAATATTCTTTTGTGGCAAGAGAGGGATATAACTTTTCTTGTGCTTTAGTCATAATTGTTTCTTATAACTACACCCAGAAACAACAGATCTATAACTTCTAGATTGACCATACCCTTTGGGTACCTCCTGGATTCTTTTTCCTTTGCGAAAGTCAGTCTCTTCAGTGCTGACCCAGAACCAAGGTTAACGATCTGTAGGGCTATTTGTGAGATCATTCGAGGAGTTTAACTCCTCAGCACTTTCAGTGAACTGCATTTCTTTAAAAAGAGTCTAAAAGATAAAACTTTCTGTGGGAAAAGCCTCCCCAAAATGTTTTCCCTGACCTGCAAGCACAACTTCAAATGGTAACTAAAAATTTGTTCCTTATCATTGACTGAACCCTACAGGTAGTAGAACAGAATAGCCTTAATTTTCTTTTTTTGGCTAGCCAGGAGAGAGTCTGTGCTATGACTAAAATTTCTCCTCATATAGGGAATAACACGTTAGGGGAGACAAAACTAAAGTTGGAAGAAAAGACAAACTGACCAAGGTAAACTCGGTGAGTTGTTAGGCCTTGGTTTATTCCTCAGTCTTGTAAAATCTTGGTGCATGGCTATGGCGTATTTTCCTTTCCCTTTTAATATTAACAGGAACTTCTCTTTTTATTTGTTGTGTCACTGTTGTTCAGTGTCTGTTGTCCAAACTTTTACACGATTCCACCCAGCCACTGGGCTAACAGTGATTCAGCAAATGATTCAAAGGTAAAAGCAAGATAAAATCACAATGATGAATGTGCAAATGGAAAATCGTATCTCTGTAAAGGGAACCTCAACACTCAGGAGCAATCAACAAAATTGGTGGTAAAAATCTGGACATTTGGTCACTCTTTCAGCTTTGACTGACTAAGGATGGAAAGAGAAGACTGATTATAAAAGGATCCCCACAAATGCTGGAAAATACTGCTTCCTCAGAAGCCATAATTATAAGTAACCCTCAGAGCTGATCTTAAGCCTGTTCGATTGATCAGCAGCTCACCTCAGTGAACACGGATTTTAAAAGCAAACTAACCAGCATCAGGGCCTCACTTCTGAAAGTCAGCCCATCAGGTATGAACTCAGTCCAGTAAACATGACATGGAGTGCCAAGCAGTCAACAGTAGCCTAAGTCACCACACTACAATTAATGACGTTAACCCATGGATGCTTCCAAAAGCCCGCCAATCTCAAAAGTCCTATTAAAAAAAATTTTTTTTCTATAGTAAACAATCAGTTTGACACTGTTATATCAAGTGTTGATCCTGTCATCATTTGACAAATATCATCCTGTTTTAAAGAATATACATGAAATATTTAGAGTCAAACATGTGTCTGCAACTTAACTTCAGATGGTTCAGTGTTTGTTCATTTGAGAGACAGAGAAATAAAGCACATGGGTGAAACTGTTAGCCATAGTTTTGCTAGTCAGCTTAGGTGAGTGTTCATTATAGTAGTCTGAACTTTTCTGTAAGTTTGAGTTGTCAAAACTGAAAAATGTGAACAAGAGCAGTGATAGCAAGAAGATGGTGGAATAGGAAATTCCAGGCCTTTGTTCCCCATGGAGCCACTCACTTAATAAGAGTAGAGGTGCCAGGACTCCCCTGGTGGTCCAGTGGCAAAAACTCCACCTGCCGGTGCAGGGGACACAGGTTGGACCTCTGGTCCCATAAGATTTCACATGCCCTCGGGGCAGCTAAGCCCATGCGCCACAACTCCTGAGCCAGCACGTCCTGGAGTCNCCTTTGTTCCCCATGGAGCCACTCACTTAATAAGAGTAGAGGTGCCAGGACTCCCCTGGTGGTCCAGTGGCAAAGACTCCACCTGCCGGTGCAGGGGACACAGGTTGGACCTCTGGTCCCAAAAGATTTCACATGCCCTCGGGGCAGCTAAGCCCATGCGCCACAACTCCTGAGCCAGAACGTCCTGGAGTTCATGCTCCCAAAAGGAGAAGTTACAGCAATGAGCGCCTACACACCACCACTAGAGAGTAGCCCCCACTCTCCACAGCTAGAGAAAGCCCAAGAGCAGCAACAGAGACATAGTGAGCCAAGAAACAAAAAGATAAAAGGCTAAAAAATTTAAAAACACAATAGAGGTGCCAAATTGCCTCTATGAGAAAGCAGTTAAGAGGCTGCAACAGCCAAGTGCAAAGCCAAGAAGAGACGTAAAGAAGCAAGTAGGAAAGATCTTCCCATTTGCCTATCTTAGCTCCTGTGTCTTCCCCACCTACTCCCAGGAAAGCACTGGCACTTCCAACTCCTAGGTTCTCCCTTGGAAGGGAAACAAAAAAGTGAATCTAATGGTCTGTTTTTTCTGGCCAAGGGATTGATTTCTGTCTTGTCTGATTCAGTGTGCTGATGGGAAAATAATGGATGTGCACATTAAATATTGGGTTGGGGGAAGCTGAAAAGGATGCCGTTCAACAGCTTGTTATATCAGGCAGAAAATTGGAGCTACCAAGAGAACATTTCATGCAAAGATGGGCACAATAAAGGACAGAAATGGTAAGGACTTAACAGAGGCAGAAGAGATTAAGAACAGGTGGCAAGAAGACATGGAAGAACTATACAGAAAAGGTCTCAAAGACCTGGATGACCACAGTGGTGTGGTCACTCACCTAAAGCTAGACCTCCTGGAGTGTGATGCCGGGGTCCAGCCCCGGTGGATCCAGGGAATTTGAAGGGGAGACAGCATAGGCGAGGAAAACTTATTTATTTAGAAATATAAGCTTAGATTAGGAAGAAATAGTATAGTAGGCAAATTTAGTGGAGAAAAGATGCTGAATAACTTGGTTTATGGGGAAAGCCAA
>SJYW01013918.1:0-15882 GCA_006410735.1 Raphicerus campestris | reverse complement strand
TATCTGAAGTTGTTGATAATTCTCCTGGCAGTCTTGATTCCAGCTTGTGATGTTCAGCATTTCTCATAATGTACTCTGCATGGAAGTTAAATAAGCAGGGTGAGAGCATACAGCCTTGACATACTCCTTTCCCAATTTTGAATCAGTTTGTTGTTCATGCTCACCTCTAACTGCTGCTTTTTGACCTACATACAGCTTTCTCAGGAGATAGGTCAGGTGATCTGGTATTCCCATCTCTTTAAGAATTTTCCAGTTGGTTGTGATCCACACAGTAGCTCAGCTGGTAAAGAATCTGCCTGCAATGCACGAGACCACAGTTCAGTTCCTCGGTTGGGAAGATCCCCTGGAGAAGGGATAAGCTACCCACCCACTCCAGTATTCTTGGATTTCCCTGGTGGCTCAGATGGTAAAGAATCTGCCTGCAGTGCGAGAGGCCTGGGTTGGGAACATCCCCTGGGGAGGAAACAGCTACCCATTCCAGTATACTGGCCTGGAGAATTTCATGGACAGAGGAGCCTGATGGGCTACAGTCCATGGGGTAGGACTGAGCGACTTTGACTTTCACACAATCAAAGACTTAATCTTACTTAACTTTAAAATGATAGATGAACCAGCTTATAGTATGTTGAAAAAATCTGGAGAATTAGGAGAGATTGTTAATACTTGACAGAAAATCAAAGTTTGAAATTTTCTTCAGGTTGGAACCAAGGACTATGAATTAGATAGAAGATTATATGAAATGCAGAGCCTTGCACTTAACAGTGAATTCTATAGATATTCACGGTGCTAAAGATAACAGACATGATAGCATCTGGGTAGCATCTAGAATGTAGTTCAGAGCCTGTTTTAGAATTGAGTATCTTTTCTAGGTTGTGAGTTCCTTGACTTCAGTGGCGATTCAAGAAGTTTAATGATTAATCATCCTTTGAAGAATTTGGGGACATTGGTCTATATGATTTAGGTTTGTTTTTTTGGTCATTGCACTATATTTTTACAGGAACAGTCCTTTTTTTATTATGAAATACTTATTAAAACTTTGAAACATGCAGAGAGAGAAAATATTTACCTAACAGCATCAACACTTGGAGATAACCATTACCAATATTTTAATGTTTTGATCCACTTTTCCTGTCTCATTAACTGTAGATGTACCTAACCTCTATCAGTTCGGTTCAGTTGCGCAGTCCCCTATAATGAAAAGGACATCTAACCTCTATATATGTTGTATATTCTTTTAACATCTTGACCAGTATGTAAACTTTCTACAACATGTTTTTGTTAAAAAGCTAATCTTTTTTTACTTCTTTATTCAAGAATTTGCAAAACATCTTTTGTTTCTCTTTCCATTCCAAAATAGGATTACCTGAAATTTATTTAACGTCATCAGTTGCTTAATTAGTACATATCTGTTGACATCCCCATTGCTTAGCACTTAGCTTTAATTAACATTGTTCTTTTTTTAAAGAGCTTTTTAAAAAATTAGTTTCTGCTGGAGTAGCTTTACAAAGGATTTTCAAATGAGCTTACAGAAGCATATACTAGTTTTACTTAGTTAATGCAGTGTTAGTGCCAGTTTCCTCCTCTCCCCCACTGGATGATCATTCTGCATATCTGACAGAAAAAACTATTTTGGGGGGAACTTGCTCAAGAGCTTGATGTGGTATATATTTCTTTTCCATTTGCTGTAATAGGTTCTTAAAAAAAAAGAACGTGAACAGATAATGTGTACTTTTGTAAGCCATTCTTGTCTCAGCCTTCCTGTTCTTGTTCTGGTAACAACTGTCTAAATGTACCATGTTTGATTTGTGTTTTTGTCCCCTCCTGAACGATATTAAAAGTTACAGGTGAGATACTTCAGATGGGAACTACAACAAGGCAAACATTGATTCAATATTATCTCTTACACAATCTACATTAAATTTCTCTTGTTTTCACAGAAAAGATCTCTTTCCCATGGTATTGCTTTCTTAATCTTCCTACTCTTGAGGAGTCCTAACAAGTTGTGTTGTATAATGTCCCCACAGACTTGAAATCTGATTGTTTGCCTGTTGTATTGATTCAAGCCAAATATTTTACTAAGGATATTGCTTAGATGACATACATTTATTTCGTCAAACAGGAAGCATATNCTTCTTTCACCCTCATCAACAGACTCTTTAGTTCCTCTTCACGTTCTGCCACTAGGGTAGTATCTGCGTATCTGAAGTTGTTGATAATTCTCCTGGCAGTCTTGATTCCAGCTTGTGATGTTCAGCATTTCTCATAATGTACTCTGCATGGAAGTTAAATAAGCAGGGTGACAGCATACAGCCTTGACATACTCCTTTCCCAATTTTGAATCAGTTTGTTGTTCATGCTCACCTCTAACTGCTGCTTTTTGACCTACATACAGCTTTCTCAGGAGATAGGTCAGGTGATCTGGTATTCCCATCTCTTTAAGAATTTTCCAGTTGGTTGTGATCCACACAGTAGCTCAGCTGGTAAAGAATCTGCCTGCAATGCACGAGACCACAGTTCAGTTCCTCGGTTGGGAAGATCCCCTGGAGAAGGGATAAGCTACCCACCCACTCCAGTATTCTTGGATTTCCCTGGTGGCTCAGATGGTAAAGAATCTGCCTGCAGTGCGAGAGGCCTGGGTTGGGAACATCCCCTGGGGAGGAAACAGCTACCCATTCCAGTATACTGGCCTGGAGAATTTCATGGACAGAGGAGCCTGATGGGCTACAGTCCATGGGGTAGGACTGAGCGACTTTGACTTTCACACAATCAAAGACTTAATCTTACTTAACTTTAAAATGATAGATGAACCAGCTTATAGTATGTTGAAAAAATCTGGAGAATTAGGAGAGATTGTTAATACTTGACAGAAAATCAAAGTTTGAAATTTTCTTCAGGTTGGAACCAAGGACTATGAATTAGATAGAAGATTATATGAAATGCAGAGCCTTGCACTTAACAGTGAATTCTGTAGATATTCACAGTGCTAAAGATAACAGACATGATAGCATCTGGGTAGCATCTAGAATGTAGTTCAGAGCCTGTTTTAGAATTGAGTATCTTTTCTAGGTTGTGAGTTCCTTGACTTCAGTGGCAATTCAAGAAGTTTAATGATTAATCATCCTTTGAAGAATTTGGGGACATTGGTCTATGTGATTTAGGTTTGTTTTTTTGGTCATTGCACTATATTTTTACAGGAACAGTCCTCTTTTTTTATTATGAAATATTTATTAAAACTTTGAAACATGCAGAGAGAGAAAATATTTACCTAACAGCATCAACACTTGGAGATAACCATTACCAATATTTTAATGTTTTGATCCACTTTTCCTGTCTCATTAACTGTAGATGTACCTAACCTCTATCAGTTCGGTTCAGTTGCGCAGTCCCCTATAATGAAAAGGACATCTAACCTCTATATATGTTGTATATTCTTTTAACATCTTTACCAGTATGTAAACTTTCTACAACATGTTTTTGTTAAAAAGCTAATCTCTTTTTACTTCTTTATTCAAGAATTTACAAAACATCTTTTGTTTCTCTTTCCATTCCAAAATAGGATTACCTGAAATTTATTTAACGTCATCAGTTGCTTAATTAGTACATATCTGTTGACATCCCCATTGCTTAGCACTTAGCTTTAATTAACATTGTTCTTATTTTAAAGAGCTTTTTAAAAAATTAGTTTCTGCTGGAGTAGCTTTACAAAGGATTTTCAAATGAGCTTACAGAAGCATATACTAGTTTTACTTAGTTACAGCAGTGTTAGTGCCAGTTTCCTCCTCTCCCCCACTGGATGATCATTCTGCATATCTGACAGAAAAAACTATTTTGGGGGGAACTTGCTCAAGAGCTTGATGTGGTATATATTTCTTTTCCATTTGCTGTAATAGGTTCTTAAAAAAAAAGAACGTGAACAGATAATGTGTACTTTTGTAAGCCATTCTTGTCTCAGCCTTCCTGTTCTTGTTCTGGTAACAACTGTCTAAATGTACCATGTTTGATTTGTGTTTTTGTCCCCTCCTGAACGATATTAAAAGTTACAGGTGAGATACTTCAGATGGGAACTACAACAAGGCAAACATTGATTCAATATTATCTCTTACACAATCTACATTAAATTTCTCTTGTTTTCACAGAAAAGATCTCTTTCCCATGGTATTGCTTTCTTAATCTTCCTACTCTTGAGGAGTCCTAACAAGTTGTGTTGTATAATGTCCCCACAGACTTGAAATCTGATTGTTTGCCTGTTGTATTGATTCAAGCCAAATATTTTACTAAGGATATTGCTTAGATGACATACATTTATTTCGTCAAACAGGAAGCATATAATGTTAGATCACTTCATATAAGTGGTGACTTATCTATAGTAGTAGAGGTACTTTTTCTTTTTTTAGTTAATAATCAGTCATACTTGGAGTCCATGTAAATCCTGTTTTTCTCTCAACAGTCTTTTCACCCAGTGCTTTCGGCATATATTGACAGTTATCTGAATCAGTTCTTATATGGGTGTAATCATCACTGATTTAACAGGTTGTGGTCTGAGTCTTTTTCAATATACTTTTTTTTTTTTTGAGAGGTTGTGCAAAACTATTGTATTTACAAAAATGGCACAAAAGTGAATTCAACAGTCGATGCACATGCACACTTTATTCACATCTTCAATGACAAAAGGTATTCTGAACACGACAGAACTGAGTTGAGTAAGAACACTAGCTTCCACAGCAGCTGTTAAGCAATAGAGTCACGTAAGTTACACCAGAATGGGCAAATATTAAATATTGCCCAAGTAAAATTCTATTGTTAAAGCTGAAACAGATTTAAGGCCATTCACGTTCAAGCACAGGATACAAATCTTTTGGAGCCCCATTTATTTGTGTTTGAAATATGTGACCTTTCTTCTAACTTGTGGTCTTAAACTTCTGTTTTACTAAACCCAAAAGGAAAATCCAGAAGAAACCAACAGTAGAGGTTATATCAAATAAGAGTAACATATAAAGCTATAATTAAGATGAATTAAAGAAAGCCAACATCAAAACTGCAAAACTTGTTACTTGTTGGATCCAGCCCTACACTAGAAGTTAGGTAATATATACAATTATTTTCAAGTAGATTACTTTAGGTTGCTCTAACATGTTCTTTTCATCAGTGCACTGTTAAACTAATCAAAATCTCTACACATGTATATTCCCTTAAAATAGCAGCACACACTACCGCTACCTGCAAAGCCATCACTCTCAAATGACATAGGGAGTAAAAGGAAATAAAAAGCAGAGGAGTAACATATTAAGGAGAAATAATGGGAATTAGAAGACTCATGCAGTTCAGCTCTTTTTAATCAGCCAGCCAGTTTGCTAGCAACAAGAGATGGTTTCCGTTGAGGAAGGTCCTGTGGAGTGGGAATGTGGTCACCAGTGACCTCTGTCTTATCCGGGGTTGCAGTAGGAAGTTGCTTGTTCTTCATTTTTGCTTTAGCCATGTTGTAATCCCCAGAATCAAAATACTTTTGCTACAAGGGAAAAAAAGAAGAAATCAGATTAGAGTTTAAAAAGTTTTCATGCAATTACACTTATTTAAGATACAAATATGACTCTATACTGTCAATATAAAATAAGCCTAAAGTTTAGAAAAAAGCAAACATCAATTACATGAAATAGCTATGTCTCTACGGTGATTTTATCATAAGTCAGTAAGTGAGAAGTCAGGCAAGAATACCTTCTTCAGGCTTACTTACATCATTCTACTTCCAGTATGGAAACCTCAAGATTAACATCAACTTCCAAATCAATCTATTGGGAATGAATAACCCTGGACTTAAGAGTGGGAGGCAAGTCTTTCATTTACTAATGTAAACACCTAGGTTAAATTCTTATCTAAATGATTTTGGGGAAAAACACACACATACTCACTAACTTGTATTTGGGATGTGCCACCCACCTTCAATCAAGCTTACAATTATGAAAACTATTCATAGATGCTAGTACTCTGTCAACTAAGATGAACTTTTCTGTAAGGATTTAAACCATTTATTTGAATTAAAGCAGTTCACTAAAATTAAAGGTTCAAATATAAATGCTAGGGTAACAGAAGAAATAAACTGAATAGAAATTATCACTTAAAATATACAACCCTATTCTATACCACCATTTTTCACCTAAGCCACTAAGTATAACAATCACTCTTTTTAGTTGGAGAGATGAATAGGTAAACACCATACCCTTTTATCACTGAAACAGAAATTCTGGAGCTAAAGATCAACCTTAATATGGATGGATAATCTACATAAACTGGTCTGTTCCAAAGTAAAAACAGGTGAATTTGCCCGGTTCCTACTTTTCACTTATCGTGTTTAGCCTGCCTTTACTGAATGCCTGCTATACTACACAAGGCACTATGTGAATCATGAAGAGATACAAAAATGGACAACAGCCACCTAAATTCACTATTATACTGTCTTAAATACACAAGATGCTGTGGTTACTCAGAGCCCACAGCATAGGCAAGAAGAATAATCCAGATATGAGATGAGGACCTGGACAAAGGGTGAAGGAGGGAAAATATAAATATTCTTTTTGAGATTTCAGAGATAACTCAAGTGGTAAATGGAGGAAATAGGAAATCATAGTTTAAAGTGGCCTAAAAAAAGGTCTCATCAGCTGCCTTCCTCCAGGGACTATTCTTTTTTAAGCACCTAATGTCAGGCAATGGAGAAGGAAATGGCAACCCACTCCACTGTTCTTGCCCGGAGAATCCCAGGGACAGGGGAGCCTGGGGTCACACAGAGTTGGACACGACTGAAGTGACTTAGCAGCAGCAGCAATGTTAGGCAAAGAGTTGACTCAATGGAAAAGACTTTGATGCTGGGAGGGATTGGGGGCAGGAAGAGAGGGGGACGACAGAGGATGAGATGGCTGGATGGCATCACTGACTCGATGGATGTGAATCTGAGTGAACTCCTGGAGTTGGTGATGGATAGGGAGGCCTGGTGTGCTGTGATTCACGGGGTCGCAAAGAGTCGGACAAGAATGAGCAATTGAACCGAATTGAACTGAACTGAATGTTAGGCCAAGAGACAAAGAGTAGGAAACTCGGACCAGGAAGATTTGCCACAGCTTCATTTCTGCATGTTTTAAAATGAGTGTAGGGTTGGGGGAGGGATAAATTGTGAGATTGGGACTGATAATAGTATATACATTACCACAGAATAGATAACTAACAAATAAGAACCTGCTGTATAGCACAAGGAACTCTACTTAATACTCTGTAATGGGAAAAGAATACTCTCCTAAATGGGAAAAGAATCTAAAAAAAAAAAAAAAAAAGTGGATATAGATATATGTGTAATTCACTTTGCTGTACACATGAAACTAAGACAGCATTATAAATCAACAATACTTCAATAAAAATTAAAAATATAATAAAATAATGCAGTAAAAAAAAAGAATCCCAGAGTTTCTGATGTAGTATACATTACATTAGTGAGCTACTTCTTAAGTTTAGTAGCCTCAAAAGAGAAAGCAGCCTGCCAAATTTTTTAGAGTCAAAAGCACAAAATGAGAAATTTAACACACAGTACAAATTTTAGGCAGATTGTCTCCAATGTAGTAAAGTCAGTTTCTAATAATAGCTATTCTAGGTGGCTCAGATGGTAAAGCATCTGTCTACAGTGCAGGAGACCCGGATTCAATCCCTGGGTCTGGANACAAAAAGCTATGTAAGAAATTAAAAATCAGAGTATACCCTGTGATCTGCAGTGAACTGTTAACAACCTATAAACCTAAGAGTACTATTAATAATGATTGTAAAATAGAAGGCAAGTTATCAACCTTAATAAGGTAATTATAAGAACATGTGACAAAAGCCAAGAAGTAAAGAGAGTCAAAGGAAGGATAGTGATGTTAAAACTGTCCTCTTACACACTAAAGACAAGAAATGGTTGACAGCCAATAGGTAAAAAAATAATGGTGGAAATATATTAGACATTGTAAAGAAGCCTATAAAGGAATCAGAAGTAGTGATATGCTCTTAGAAGGAGGGAGGAGGAGGGAATGTAAACTTCTCCATCAGTCCAGAAAACTATTATGTATAAAATTAACAAATCAAGAAACAGTGAGAGCCACGGAGGTGACCAGAAGAAACGTGAAAACAGCTTGAATGTGCCCAGTAGTTCTCCCTCTAGGGAGCTCAGCTTGGTGGTGGAGGCGTATTTTGTGTCCCTAGCTTTGCACCATGTACTTCTACACTACTTCACTGCAGAATCACTACGAATATAGTTTTACCTTTTAAAAAAGCTAGGAGCAAGAAAAGAAATCTAATTTAGAACCAGGTTTTGGTTCTATCATTCTGATGCCAGCAATTGACATCCCACTGAAGGCATTTGCTGCATTCAGTGCAAATGAAAAAAAAAAAAAAGTTTTTCTAAAAAGTTAGGAGTTCAAACAAAACCACTTTATGGTATAAAGGCCTACTGCAAGGAAGGAAATGCTAGACATGACCAAGATGGAGAACCAAGCATAATCTCTCTGCATCCATATCCTCAATCTGGTTTCTCATTTAATTTCCAATAAATATTCCAATTCACCTTATCTGTTCAACAAGCATCTGAGTATGTATAAGCTGTTTCTAGGTGCTAGGGAGGCAATAATAAATTAAGACTTCCTCCAAGGAAGTTAAATTTGAGTTGAGAATGAAAAAGAGCTAGCCAAACTATGAACCAGTGCTGTGTTTAATGGAAAAGAAACCCGAATTCAACACAGGCAAAAAAGATCTTGGATATACGATTTAAGAATGAAAGTGAGATGGGGCAGGGGGAATGGGTGGGATGCAGCATGTACAGGGAGCAGGAGTGGAAAGTGACACGTTAGGAACTACAGCAGCTGTGCAGCTAAGAAATCCTGGCTTGGGGCATGGTGCCAGCAGTGAAGAGCAATCGACAAATTCAGTGTGTAGTTTGCTGGATGTTGGTCACAGCCTCTGAGGAATGAAGGGTAACTTCCAAAGTTGGTTTGAGTACTAAAGTGGGCAAGTGCACAGAGGTGTCATTTACTGAGTTAAAGGCTGGAAGGAAGGGTAATGCTACAGAGAAAAATCAAGTTACCTTCACACGCCATGATCTCCAACCAAACTTCCTTATATAGAGCCACATTTTCCTAGCTCCTTGACTATTCAAAAATAACAGTTCTCTACTTAAAATGCTCTTCTTCCTCCCTTTTCCTCCACCAATGACTACAGCAACCTCTCAAAACTGCCTCTAAAACTCCTGATTACTACCCATCCCATTTATCCTCTAGACTGAATAATGTATTCCTCTAGACTTCCCGGAATGTTATTTCTACTTCTCTTAAGGAATGTTAATACTTCTACCTTGTATTAACTTTTGGAGAAGGAAATGGCAACCCATTCCAGTATCCTTGCCTGGATAATCCCATGGACAACAGCCTGGTGGGCTCCAGTCCAAGGGGTTGCAGAGTCAGACGTGATTGAGCCACACACACACACACACACACACACACACACATATTAAAAAAAAGTTGACCCTTAAACAACATGGGTTTGAATTGCACAGGACCAGTTCTAGGTGGAATTTTTCACTAAATATGTACTACACTATTACACACGCGAGGCTGGTTGAATCCATGGATGTATAACAACGGATAAGGGGGGCAGAGTGTAAAGTTATATACAAATTTTCAACCAATCCAAGTTGGCGGTCAAGTGCATGTACATACAATTTCTCAGGTTGTCTCCTAAACCTTCCTGACAGTACTGTACTTGAGTGTTTTATACATGAGGTAAAAAAGACTCAATCTGCAAATATTCCATGTTAATCTTAATTACAAAGTCTCTACCAATATAAATTAGACTGCCAGGAACTCATAAACCAACATTATTTAAACCAAAACAAAATTTAAGACTATAACAGTCAAATTCTTTCTGAATATCATAATAGCTGAAATCTAAAGGGATCAACGTCAGAAAATATACCAAAAAACAATGTAACACTTAAATGAGACAAAAATGGCAAATAAAATCGATAATAGGTAGACATTTATTTTTTGTGTATTTTACAAGTTTAATTTTGGAAGGGCTACTTGACAAATTTCAGCATTAACTGCCAACTCTATAGACATGTTCAACAAAAAAAAGGTATTTACTTTTGGCCCTTTTAATACAGGCAAGTGTCCTATTGCATCACAAATAAGAGATGCTGTAAAAGATCTGAGGGCATATTAAAGAAATTGGATTTTTCTTTCAAATGCTGTTTAGCTGATAAATAACATAATATAAACATAATGGTGGGACCCATCAGTGATTTCCAGAATAAAACCCATAGGCCTACCTACTTTAAAAGGCAGGAACTAGTGAAAGTTATTAAAATCAGCATTTTTATCCTTAGATTATCAATCCCAGAATGAAACTTCTTTGATCCCAATTTTACAAGGTGTGGTGTGGTGTGTCAGGGGGAGAAGGGAAAAGGTGGGAGAAGGGACATGGGGGAAGGCTGGCAGTGCATGCTGAATTGCAGAATTAGGACAGTGGCTCAAAGCTGTCACTTCTAGATAAGGATAGTGTTTTAGAAAATTTAAAATGGGTCTATAGTTGTGGTATATTGGGGAGAATATCAAAGGACTGATAATTTATCAAACCTAAATAACATTTACTGAATGCCATCGGGGGCTTAAGAGATAGGCAGGAATGGGAACAGGGGAGAAGTGAAGGAAAATGAGGTGGAAAAGGAAAATGAAAAACGAAGAAATGTGTCTGAATGTTGGGGAAATGTGGAAAGGCCACCAGAGAAATTCTTTGTTGCCACTCAGACATGCCCTTCCTACAGGATACCTGCCCCTGAATCACCAGAGTTTGGGGCACAATTCAAGTAGCGCTCACATTTCAGTGTTGATGAGACTTCACTAATTTGGACTGAGAAGGAATACCTGTCTGATTTAGTAAAAAGTATCAATAAACATTTAGAGGTATAGTTCTGTTACATCAAATAAAAACAAGGAACAAATTCCAAGCGAAGTAAGAACAAATACAGGCCTTGATGAACAGTTAAAACGTTCTCTTTAGGTGAGCAGCACAAGAATATTGAGTAACTTGTAAAGAGACTGCAAACATGCTCCTTTCAACTCATCAAAAGAATCTAACAATTCTTACTATCCCAACATGCCAATAACTAGAATTGTTTTACTCAGATATAGTCTTCAAAAATGAAATGTTTCTAAGAATTGTACTATCAAATAGGAGCTACTAGACACGAAACAGGTAATTTATTTTAGCTGGTTTTCGTGAAGTACTTTTCTCCAACTTGTTTATGCCAACATACATTTACAATAAGGACAATGATTTAAATTGGCCATTTCTCAAACCACAATTCTGAAACCATAAAAATGTTTAATGAAGCCCTTCTTATTCAAAAATCTTCACTCAAGAAATGGTGCAACAGCCTGCAACTATACCTTCAATAAACTGAGCTAAGCAGAACAGAAATATAAAAATGTATAACCTCTATCCCAAGCACCAATAATGGAGACTAAGTAATTACTTAAACCTACAAGTCCTACATGACCAGTCTCTCCTGATGGAAAATCCTGAGATTTCAATCATTGTGACTTTATAGAAGGCAGGCTGGTTTAATGAGGAAACTTACTTTTAATAAAAAGACAACAATATTTTATTTTGGGCACTTACTCAGTATTTCACAGATCCTCAACAAGTTTTGAGGTAGGTTAATATTAGTATTTATTTTACAAACTAAAACTCAGGCAGATATTACATCACTTATTGCAAACCATAGCAGGAGTCCTACTATAACCAAGAACAACATGGTTTTTCAGATTAATCTGATGTGAGTGAATTTAACGGTGACAGCTTTCAAGTAGTCATTAAAAACAAAACCCAAACGCCACTAGACATTACAGAAATTCTACTTTGGGTATTTTGTAATTCGTAAATCAATCCTATAATGATTATACATGCTTTTGAATAACCTACTTACTCTCATTACAAATCTATTTATGTATAACTAATCCTTATAATTGAAGAAGGAAATGGCAACCCACTCCAGTACTCCTGCCTGGAAAATCCTATGGACAGAGGAGACTGACAGGCTATAGTCCATGGGGTCGCAAGAGTTGGACACAACTTAGAGACTAAAACTAAAACCACCAATCCTTATAGTAACAAATTAGCACATTACTGATTTTGTTGTTCTCTTCTTTTGGGGTGGGTGGAGCAGGAAGATAATCAGCAAGCTTTCCTCCGAGTGCTAGGCGGCCTTTAGGTGCAGGTGCTATGCTCAACGCACCATCTGTGGTGATTTGGGATCAAAGGAGAGCAAGTATCTAATGAAGCCAAGATCCAGAAAAGATGCCTGGACTCAAAAGAGGTGGAGGCCCTGCACAAGTCAAAGGAGAAAAAAGCACTATCATCTCAGGCTACAGATTCTCTGCATCATGCCACAGCATCACAACTTATGGGAAGAGCTCTTAAAAGACCAGTAGATTTGTCCCAGCAGTCTGTTAATTACAGTTCTTACTAACTAGACAAACCACACATACAATTAAATTTAATTTCATTAAAATGACATCTATAGAAGCAAAATATCTAAATAACGTATTATCTGTTCCACCTATCATGTAACTGCTCTGTCACAAGTCTTAGCTTATTATTATTACTTAAAATTCAGCTCATCCTGACTAGATTCCAGGGCCAATCTTCTCAAATACTTGTTTTATTATAAATTTCCTTTTATTTAAACAATTGTCAGTTAGTAATAATACAGGATTGAGTGGTTAATTAACAACTGAGAAATTATAAGCAAAATGTAATTATTGGGTTAGAAAATACAGCATTCAGCAGAGCAAATTTCAAGAGTGAACATACAGACACATGTTTCTGAACAGGCTGAATCACACAGCCCAACACAATCTGAGTCAAAGAAGCAAAAAAAAGAAGGGAGGGACCACAAGAGGCAAAGTATTTTATTCTAGTGTCCCCTAAATTGACTGTGGAAGTAAAAAGTTTCTCCATTTAAAAAGTTTATATAAATTATATGAATAGTAATTTTCATAAAAGTCAAAATGAAACGTTCTGCATAGGACAAAAGATATGCCTAAGCAACATACCATATTTGCACAAGGCCACTGAACATCATGGGTACTACTAACAAATGAAAAAGCTTAAGTCTACGGCAGACTGAGCAAAGATTTCAGTTTGGTATTCTATAACCCCAAGACTATAAACTGCTCTTACTATACAAAAGCTCTAATGACATACAGAGTTTTTTGTAGGAACTCTTGTGCTTCTGGTTGGCACATTATCTACTCTTTAATATGTGAAAGTAATACAGACAGTTGTGAGAGGTTGTGCAAAACTATTGTATTTACAAAAATGGCACAAGAGTGAATTCAACAGTCGATGCACATGCACACTTCATTCACATCTTCAATGACAAAAGGTATTCTGAACACGACAGAACTGAGTAAGAACACTAGCTTCCACAGCAGCTGTTAAGCAATAGAGTCACGTAAGTTACACCAGAATGGGCAAATATTGCCCAAGTAAAATTCTATTGTTAAAGCTGAAACAGATTTAAGGCCATTCACGTTCAAGCACAGGATACAAATCTTTTGGAGCCCCATTTATTTGTGTTTGAAATATGTGACCTTTCTTCTAACTTGTGGTCTTAAACTTCTGTTTTACTAAACCCAAAAGGAAAATCCAGAAGAAACCAACAGTAGAGGTTATATCAAATAAGAGTAACATACAAAGCTATAATTAAGATGAATTAAAGAAAGCCAACATCAAAACTGCAAAACTTGTTACTTGTTGGATCCAGCCCTACACTAGAAGTTAGGTAATATATACAATTATTTTCAAGTAGATTACTTTAGGTTGCTCTAACATGTTCTTTTCATCAGTGCACTGTTAAACTAATCAAAATCTCTACACATGTATATTCCCTTAAAATAGCAGCACACACTACCGCTACCTGCAAAGCCATCACTCTCAAATGACATAGGAAGTAAAAGGAAATAAAAAGCAGAGGAGTAACATATTAAGGAGAAATAATGGGAATTAGAAGACTCATGCAGTTCAGCTCTTTTTAATCAGCCAGCCAGTTTGCTAGCAACAAGAGATGGTTTCCGTTGAGGAAGGTCCTATGGAGTGGCATTGTGGTCACCAGTGACCTTTGTCTTATCCGGGGTTGCAGTAGGAAGTTGCTTGTTCTTCATTTTTGCTTTAGCCATGTTGTAATTCCCAGAATCAAAATACTTTTGCCCTTTCTGCAATCGTTTCCTTAAAAAATCAGAACCTCCAGGCTTTTGTCCCAGATGAGGATACCTTGCTTTTCATTTTGCTTCTTCAGCTTTCTCTGGACTAGTCACTTTTATCTTCCATTTCCTTCTGCTCCTCCGCGGAGGTTGCCTCGGGGACTTCCGCAGACATACTGCTCCCTCTTACTCCGCTTCTCCAGTTCTCAATATACTTTTCTTAAAACACTTCTTCATGTTAATGACTTATTATTTTATTCCCCTTTTTGTTGCTCATAACTTTTGGGGGTGCCATTTTGTCTTACTGTTTTGACAATTATGATGCTTCTGGCATTTAGAGTGAGATTGGCCCCCAACATTTGTTTAGATGGCTGTGGGGTACCATTTTTACTTTTAATCTGTTTTTGTTTTTCAGTGTTAATATTTGTATAATTGGTTCTGGAAGTATAGTTGATTGACAGTGTTGTATTCGTTTCAGGTGTACAGTGAAGTGATACAGTTCTATATAGTTTATCTTAAAATGGTCAATTTGGTATTCTTGTGGCCTGAAAATACCACCATGTGCTATTTTTTCATGTTAATAGTCTTTACATGATAGTCTTTACCTTGGGACTATGTCTGTGTTTTGATAAATAATTAGCTTTGGGAATGATCAAATTACAGTCGCTTGGTATCCTAGGAAGATTGATTGTAGGACCCTGGCAGATAACCAGATTCTGGGATGCTCAAGTCCCTTGTATAAAATAGTGTGTTTTATATACACCATCTGTATTTGCATATAATTTATACACATCCTCTCATATACTTTAAATTGTTTCTAGATTATACTACCAAATATAATAATTACTTATATTAATAATACCTTAATGTAGTATAAATAGTTGTAAAGAAAATACAGTGTAAAAAATAAATTGGTATGTTAATGCATATATGTGGAATCTAGAAAAATAGTATAAATGATCTTCAGAGAGGAAGTAGAGACACAGACATAGAGAACAAACATGGATACTGTGGGGGAAGGGAAGGTGAACTGGTAGATTGGAATTAACATATATACACTACTATGTATAAAATAGATAACTAATGAGAACTTACTGTGAGGCACAGGAAACCCTACTTGGTGCTCTTTGGTGGCCTAAATGGGAAGGAAATCCAGAAAAGGGGCTCTTTGTACACATTATGGATGATTTACTTTGCTACACAGCAGTGTAAAGCAACTATATTCCAAAAAAAAGAAAAATCAGTATGTGTAAGAAGCACCAAATACAGTGCTTATTAAGGTATTGTACATTACAGTTAATTCATTTAAAGACAGTGGCTGACTGGCTGCTTGCATAAACAAAGCAGTACCTGCTCTGTGCTAGTTCATATATTCTACTGTTGAAAATGTTCTGAAAATAAAACATACCTGAGTTTTAAAAGTAAATATAATGTAAATGTTATATAAATGATGTGCAGCAAATTCAAGTTTGGGGTTTTGGAACTTTATATAGTAAATGTCCCCTCATAATATTTTTTGAGCCATGATTGTTTAGATCTACAGATGCAGAATCTGCAGATAGGGAGGGCCAGCTGTACCTTGGCCAACTTTCTGCAGACATGGGCAGTT
>SJYW01013914.1:5758-16665 GCA_006410735.1 Raphicerus campestris | reverse complement strand
TCCAAATTCCACACTGGATGTTTCTAAGCTATACACAAGTATTACTTTTTTTTAAAATAGCAAAGTAAAGTTGCCATTGTATAAGACTGTTTTGTCAGAGCTAATTAATTAAAACATTTTTAGATTTAAATTTATCTATCATAGCCTTAAATGTGAAATATTTCCTATGTCGCCATTAAAACTCAAATATATTATCTAGTATATAATGAGCTACCTCACAATCTCTACTGGAAAAAAAAATTATTTATGTAATTTTTTTGTAGGCTCTCATGAGGTTCCCTGAAATTTCATATTAATCTATTATCCAAAAGTTGGTGTTCTATTTTAATAAATCCAGGAGATTTAAACAGGGAAATTCAATGCCTAGATTGTGATATATATGGCATTGTTTTACATTAGTTTATTCTACAACTAGCAAGCCATGTGTATTATGAATGTTATACAGTACAATTAGTGAGTAGATTTTGTGAATACATAAACCTAAATTTCACTGCCTAAATCTATTATTAATTTTGGAAACACATGAGGATCTGAGATAAGAAATGGGANTGGCATTGTTTTACATTAGTTTATTCTACAACTAGCAAGTCATGTGTATTATGAATGTTATACAGTACAATTAGTGAGTAGATTTTGTGAATACATAAACCTAAATTTCACTGCCTAAATCTATTATTAATTTTGGAAGCACATGAGGATCTGAGATAAGAAATGGGATGTGCATATATCCTAATTTATGTGTGTACATATATATATGTATGTATGAATAAATAAATAAGTAGACAGATATTGTCTCAATATCATATAGGATGAAAGAAAGTGAAGTCGCTCAGTCGTGTCCAGCTCTTTATGACCTCCTAGACTGTTGCCTACCAGGCTCCTGCATCCATGGGGTTCTCCAGGCAAGAGTACTGGAGTGGTTTGCCATTTCCTTCTCCAGGGGATCTTAGAGATAAGTAATTTGACAAAATAGCTGACTTTAATTAGTTTAGGGACAAATAGGGAGAACTGACTACTATCTAGAAAAAATAAAAATAAAACAGGATAAAAGAAGTGATAATTGATACTAAAGATAACTGGAATGAGAGTTCATAATGCATTTATTCAGCTGTTACTTCAAACATTTATTAGCTCTTCTTGTATGTAAAATATGTTGCTATACCTAAAATATGTCATGCAGAAGACAGATAATATCCCTGATCTTATAAAGATTCAAGGCTGAAATATTTGGACTTGATTAAATAATAAGTAGGTTGCTTATAAGACATACATCCTAGGTGTAAATATACAGAAAAATCAAAAGTAAATCTATGGGAAAAGATATACTCTTAAAGTGTAAACCTCAATAAAACTGAGTAACTATAATAATGCTAGGAAAAGTATACAGAAAAGAAGAAGCATTACTAGAGATAAACAGAAAAGCTTATAATGATAAAAGTATATATCCACAGAAAAAGAAAGAAATCTAAATGTTTATAATTATCTCATGCTGTCAAAACATATCAGACAAAAATAATCTTATCTGAAAGTATAAAAAGACAAGTTTACAATCATTATGAGATATTTTTACTACTTCTCTAAGGAACTGATAAAGTAGACAAAGTATTAAAGACACAGAAGATGTGAACAGCATGATTCACAAGGTTGACCCTAATTGACACATAAAGAGTAATGCATCTGACAAATGAAGAATACTTATTTTCAAGTGCACATTCAAGTGCAGTTATCAAAATTGACCACATACTGAGTAATAATCAACAAATTTGTGAAGATTTATGTTATTCTTCTAATCATAGTAAAAATAAGAAACGAATTTTAAAAATATAGCTAGAAATATTTTGAAAAGTAGGCAATATATTTATCATCCAACCATGATTCAATAAATAATTTTATGTGTCAACTTGATTAGATCACAGAGTGTTCAGATATCTGTTGGATAAGATTAGCATTTGTGTTGATAGACTGAGTAGAGCAGATTGCTCTCCTCAGTGTGGGTGGGCCTCATATAATCCACTGAGGATCTGACTAGAACAAAAACATCGAGAAGGGGAATTTTTCTTGGCCTAATGGCTTGAGCTCAACATCAGTCTTCTCCCCTAACAGACTGAGATTTACACCATTGGCACTGTGGTTCTCAGAATGGCATCACCAACATTCCTGGGTTCTCAGTAATAGCAGATTATAGAATTAAGCTTCAATAATCACATGAGCCAATCCCTTATAATAAATATCTTTACATATACATATATTCACATATATACTATATTATATAGAAGTATTGTATAATAGATAATATTTAAAGATACTATACTACTTTATTATTCAAATATACATATATATTTCTACATATATTCCTTTTGGTTCTCTTTTTCTGGAGAACTCTAATACACAAAAAGAAAATGTCAGTAGAAATCCTTTTATGTGTGGTAATAATACAATCTAGAGTCACTCATGCTGAAATTGACCATTTTTACTCCTTCATCTCTCATTCTGCAAATAATTGCCAAGCTATGCATAGTTTGCCTCCATTAAATCTCATCTGTTTCATTATTTCCAAGGCCATTATCAATGAATGAGTTTGGGTCCTAAGTATGTCCAGCTTACTGAAAACTACTGAAAAGTGATTCCCATGTTGCTCGTTCTTCCTAAACAAAGCAGACAGCATAATCTTCCTGAATCGGTGTTTTGTTTAGAACTTCGTTTTTTGCCAGTACAAGTAAACTAAAAACCCTCTGCATGGATATATAAATATACTTGGACTTCTCTCAACTTCCAATTGCCTCTACATCTTTCCTTCTAATATTGTCTCTGGGTTAATGCCATCTCCTTTTCCTGTTAACATCCTATTTATACTGCAATTTTGATTTCACATGCTACCTTCTCAAGAAACCTTGACTATTTACCTGTAAGCATCTCTGACCTTCTAATTTGTTTATCCTTGTACAAGTGTGTTCCATGTTTCTCTGATCGCCTTGTTGTTTAGTCACCAAGCTGTGTCCGACTCTGTTGACATACCATGGATTGTACCCACAGGTACTACTGTCCATGGGATTTCCTAGGCAATAATACTGGAGTGGTTTGCCATTTCTTGGATGGTACTAAAAGGTGATTTGCTTATTCCTCTCATAGATCTACTTATTTGTTGTCTTTTTGGTTTGATTTAAACGATGTCTTGCTTATCTTTTTATCATCAATAGGGAATAATATAATATATGAAAAAGTACATGGAGACATCTAAACTCAAGGCAATGTACTGAGATTTGTTTTGGTTTGAGATATTGAAGTCCATTATAAAATTTATAGAAAGCAAGACTCAAGTTGAATTTAACCTTATAAGTAGATGCATAGAGAAAAAATATATTTTTCAATAAGTAGTTTTGAATTATTGGAAAGTAATAAGAATTTAATTTTATATTATTTAGAAAATAAATTTCCTTAAACATTTTTTATTATATCCCTATAATTGTCAGTACTTGACCAAAACTATTTTCAAATTATTTTCTTAAGTTATACCTTATCAAACTAGCAAATTTCTTGCATGAAGAGTAAGTTAAAGAAATAAAATCTTCCACAGGAAATTTTTAGTATACTGTATTTTAGAATACTGGAGTTTCCCTTCTTTCTAATCTCTGGTAATTTAGTGAATTTGACTGCTCTATATAACACTTGTGTTTTGCTTTAACTTTCTGACAATTTCATTTAATGGAAACAAATATTAGAAGTTTGAAACATGTGAGAAATTGCACATTCCAATGATTCAAAATATATCTACATGCCTTAAATGAATTATAATTTCATAATAATAAATTTAAGTGCTGAACATTTTTCCAGCTTATACTTAATATAAGTGAATATTAATTATAGTCTAATTTTAAGATTCTCCAAGTGTCTTTTATGTAGAATATATTTACAAAAAATAAAATTTACTCTAATAAGTTGTTTTCAACTATTCATTATTTTCACCAACAAGACTATTAGAAGTATTTTTTTAATTAACTCTTGAATTATCAACCAGAAACTACTATTACAAATACAATGTAGAGTTTTTAATGACTAACATTATGGAATACCATGGTGATAGAATTTAATGGACTCAACCAAAAGGATCTAAATCAATAAATGGATTCAATTCTCATTTTTAAGGAAATAAAAATTTTTATGATTATCATAGAGATACTCAAAGTGTATTCCAAAGCTAAGTTTTAATAAAATAGTTGCTTTGCTTCCTGATGAATAATTTTGAATTATTTATACTTATTCCATTTTGAGCTATAGGGATCCTCTATATAATAATTTAAATTTTTCTATAATAAAGCAAAACAACCAATATCAGACATTGGAAACATTTAATTGTGATGATTCATCAAAATGTCTCCAAATAATTTTTATAACCATTAAACATCTCAGTTTTCTAATGCCACCAAAATTTTCTTAGATTTAAAATTTCTAAGAGTTTTAGTTCTGTCACAAAATGTTTTGAGGGTAATCTCCCAGAAATAAATTTTAATTAAATTGAAAGTATACATTTGTCTTTAAACACTATGTATTTCTCTAGGGGATAATACATCTTTATGGAAAGTAACACAAAAGTTGTTTTTTTTTTAAGTGAAGCATAAAAGAGATATTTTCAATATACACAGATGAATATTGTATTCATGGGAAAAAATGGGAAATGTCAGCTATAATGGTTATGATGAATCTGGAGGATAAAAGATTTTTCAAAATTTTTCTATTTTGTTTCTTCAACCAGACTTCTTTATAATTTCATAGACTCAATTGAATGATAAGGAAAAAAAGAGAAGGTGTAAATTAGAATATACATGATAGGAAAAATGAGCTGTAATCTCTCAGTTGCCCTTCTCAAGTGTGGTAAAACAGTATTAAATCAAGTTAAAGATACATAAAAAAAAAATAGTGTACTAACTGAGTCTGCTAGCAGACTATTAATAGTAACTTGTAGTCAATTTATTTAAGTGACTTCTCATCTCTAAACTATGGAAGAAGATGAAAGTTGAGATATATCCCCAAGTGGACAGCACATTTTCCATGACTGACTTTAACTTGAAAGTGTTTACTGATGCAGAAAGTACGCGGAGATTAAGTATGTTGTTCAAGCTCCCTTGTGCCCTTGCAGATTACTTAAGACCTGAATTTAGGAAGTGAGGAGAATACAAATGTTGCCTAGATAACCAAGAGAGATGCAAAGTGAAAGTGCAACTAGACTACTATTTGATCATCATCAAAGTAGTGGAAAAACTACATGGATCAACAGCATCAAAAAAGGAAGAGTGAGTATAGACAAACTTCAAATTGGATAAAATTTTCTACATCAATAATTATGAAGGGTTTATACAATGACTTTGTTGTAACCCACATACATTTATAGAAGGTATTCTGAATTTTATTAAATAAAACATGAAAAATTAATTACAAAATAATTAAAACTGGCCAAAATAAGGGCTTCCCAGGTGGTGCTAGTGGCAAAGAATCCTCTTGCTTGTGCAGGAGACTAAGAGAGGCAGGTTCAATCCCTGGGTCAGGAAAATATCCTGGAGAAAGACATGGTAACCCACTCTAGTATTCTTCCCTGGAGAATCCCATGGACAGAGGAGCCTAGCAGGCTACAATCCATAGGGTCGCACAGTCAGACAAGACTGAAGTGACTTGACACATACACATGGCCAAAACAAAATGAAGATGTGCATAAGGCAACTATAAATCTTCACGTGCTAACGGGGCAAAATAATGAATAAAGATTATAGACAAAATTATGCTTTGGAGCATAGGTTTAAAAATAATCCTCTGAAAACATAATACATTGACAGAAAGAAGGTATATAATAATTTATTTGAAAAGGAGTTACAGTCAAAGGAAGATAAATTATACTCAAAGATGTTTTATTAATGAATATCTGAAAATGGAACACAATAAAAATTTAAACATAAAAATAGCAATAGAAGAAGAAAATGTTCCTGAACTGAAGAAAGATGTGGACAGAAAAGTGAAACAATTCATGAAATACTGGTCAAAAGTAATGAAAAGAAAAATGACCATTGAAACATGCACATGAAAAGGCATTTCTAATTCCCACATAGAGTGGATGAATTTGGATGCTTTTCTTCCTTCTAGTGTGCATGCTAAGTCACTTCACTCATATCTGACTCTTTGAGACCCTATGGACCATGGCCCCCTAGGCTCTCCTGTCCATGGGATTCTCCTTGATTGCATTGTCATGCCCTCCTCCAGGGTATCTTCCCAGTCTAGGAGTTGAACCCATGTCACTTATGTCTCCTGCATTGTCAGGTTGGTTGTTTATCACTAGTGCCGCCTGGGAAGCCCTCTTCCTTCTAGAAGCCTATGCAAATATTATAATATGTATTATGAGAATGAAAATCTAATACATAGCTGAACTTTGAGAAAGTAAGGGAAATTCATGTGTCATTTTACACAAGAAAATTTGAATGAAAGGCTGTTATAAACCAATGAGGTAATGCCCCTGCAGCCTGAAGAAATGTGGTTTCTAGATATAGGTTCTTTAAACATACTGTGAGACACATATTAGTAAATCTGCAGAAAATCTGGCATTTTGTGCTGATTTTTTCACTCAACTCTTTTTTAGATGGCTTTGTTCATGATAAAAGCCAGAATGTTAAAGTCTACTCTCTCTAGATTGCCTAACAGTTCATGTTTTATAAGTATTTTGGCTTACATTAAACATTCAGGTTCATGTGTTATCTGTAAAGCATAAATAAGGGAAAAAAGTTCATTTTTTACGTAAAATGATTTTGCTAGCAGAGTCATAGAAGAATTCAATTTTTCTGGAGCAACAATGCATAGGACTCAATATATAGTTGCTAGCTTGAGGGACAGAGCATACAGCAACTATTTAATACCATGCATTTTGTGAAGCTAGTGTAGTCCTGAAGCCAATGGTCACTGTAGCAACTTATTCATCCCTAGGTCAGAGGATTATGATCCATGAGTCAGAACAGTAGAGAATTAAGTGATAGGGACCTTCTAGTTTTTCATCCTTTTAATACTTAATTGAGGCTTACAATGAAAGACTTGAAGGACTAGAAACTCTTCAGTATAATAAGTAAGAACGAGATGGCAATGTTGCAATCAATCATTCCGGGTGACACACCAAAGTACATTCACCAAGCAGATCTCAGGTTACAGTCTCTTCATCAAAGGTCTAAAAATTAGGGCAAGTATGGCAATTAGGGCAGATACACACAGCAACATTCCAACATTAAGTAGAAGTAGTGTATTCAAGACAATGTTAAAGGCATATGAAAGTCGTGTGAACCATTGACTTTTTTCCCAGAATGACTTCTGCTGCTGTCTTATTCCTTCTGAAACCACACACCTGTGAACCACTGAGAATATTTTGTGACAAGTTGACCTCAGAAAAACTATTGAGTATACTTTAAAATAGTTCTGTGCACATCCAGAAATGTACAGACTCTCTTTCACACTGACATGTGATGCTATAGGAAAGTTTGGAAGAAATTGCCATATAAAGAATGAAATTTTGAGAAATATGTCACAGTTTACTTGATAATAATGATTATTTGAAGTCAGATATATGTGTGTGTGTATATATATATATATATATATATATATATATATATAATCAGTTTTGAGGGCTTCTTGTAGTTCAGAAGGTAAAGAAACTATCTGCAATGCAGGAGGCCTGGGCAGGACCCCTTGGTCAGAAAAATTCCCTGGAGAAGGAAATGGCAATCCACTCCAATACTCTTGTCTGGAGAATTCCACAGACAGAGGATCCTGGCGGGCTAGAGTCCATGGGATGGCAAAGAGTCAGACACAACTGAGTGACTAACACATATACCAGCTTTAGAATATAACACTGTCCAAAGACAATGTATTTGTAATAGAGAAGAACAAACCTATTCCTCTAGCTCTAATCTCTGTGCTCTCTTGCCTCCACTTAGTCATGCTGGCTCTGTACCTTTGTAACAGAATGTTGAAATATACATAACCCTTTCTTAAGTCTCTGCCTCCCATGCTTGACATTTAAAGATATAATAGTTTTTAATTCACATAGAGATAAAAGTTACAGAACAGAAACTAATAATTTCCTTGTTGAAGGTTTACAGGAATATTTTGAGCAGACCTATCTGAGCAACTGCTAAGAACAAAGGATTATGGCATACTTTCCAGGGTCTAGTCAGTATCTAGGAGTTTTCAACAACCAACCAAGTTCTCTCCCCTTTTAATATACAAGAAGCTCAGATTCTAATTCTGGTAAGATGGTTCTCTGGGACACTAGTCCACTATATTCTTGGTCTGGTAGCTTTCTTAATAAAGTCCTTATTTCCTGCCCAAACACCTTGTCTCTTAAATTATTGACCTGTTGTGGGGTGAGTAGTTTGAGGTTGGACTCAATAACATATTTACTTTAGATAAACAGTTGTGATTCAACAGGTGGTCAGACTTGGACAAAGCAAGACTGAAAGATCTAGTGACATGGAGAGCTTCGTGAATGGACTTCTTAGAATATAATGTGGTAATACTTATCCTTGTAAATGTCACTGCAGGGTATTCATTAAATAGGATGTTTTAAATAATCAGATGAACATTGTGACGCACCAGTTTGATTGCAATCAGTTTCTCCTCAGCCACACCTGTGCTTACTCAATAGACTGATGAATCCAATGGCCATGGAGACAGGATGATAGTTTTACATGGTTGCAGTAACATGTTTCTCAGTCAAGACTATGTCCCAAACTGAGTACCCAAATGGTTAGTAACAATGAGCTTTCTTTAGTCTCTGGCAGGCAATATATTACTGGGTATAAATTTGCCCCCAAATTACAGATCGGAGGCACTGTTTTTTTCCTTGGGACTAGAGATATAAATTCTGGAAATGGATTTACTTTCTCAATATGTCATGTTGTTTCAGCAAAATCATACTTGAGTTCAATCGCTGGTCAAGAAGATCTCCTGGAGGAGTCATGGCAATGCATGCCAGTATTCTTGCCTGGAGAATCTCACAGACAGAGGAGTCTAATGGGCTAAGGTCCATAAGGCTGAAAAGTATAGGACATGATTGAAGTGACTTTGTGCACAAATGTATTTTTACCATAATTTGCATTTTAAATATATGTTGAACATGAGGTCTCAAATACAAATAGAGTATTTGCATATATAAATCACTTTCCTTTAGTATGTGAATCATGTTTTTCAATTTTTTGAGATATAGATAACATAGAATTTAATGATGTATAAATAAACCTGTATTTAAATAAATTAAATTGTCATCATATTTATTGTGATAGGTAAGCTCTGGAAGCTTTTATTGCCGAAGATCATTCATGAAACTGAGCTTTAAGTATCTAAGGATGCTCTACAGAAAACAAATCTAAATTTAAAGATAGTAAATTAAGTTTCAGCTTCATTCCATAGATATGTATACAATCACTTCTAGATAATATACTGACACCAAGAATGATAGTAGAGTAAGGAAGTTTATATTCAGATATAAACTGGGAATGCTACAGGTAAGAAAATGTTTAAAATTTCTCCAGATTCTCTGAACTCTTTCTGTTTAACAAAGTAAAATAATATTGCTTCATAACAATGACTCAAAGACAAAAAGCTAAAAGCAAAAGGTAAAGAGCAAATTAATATTCTTTTTTTGTGTGTGAATTCCACTTTCTTTTCCATTGTATTTTTTTATTCTTCCTTGAATATTCCCCAAGGATGGCATGACAACCTTTAAATGTAAATGAAAAGAGAATATGTATGTACTTACATAAGATTTTTGTGTAGTAACTTAGAATACACGATAATTGAAAATACATGTACAACAGCTTTTGTATAAATGTGACATATAGCATATTAGTCTGTGATTCTTTAATTTCAATAAATGAACATAAGTAATTTGAGAACTGGGCCATAAAGAAAGCTGAGATGCCTACGAATTGATGCTTTTGAACTGTGGTGTTGAAGAAGACTCTGGAGAGTCTCTTAGACTGCAAGGAGGTCAAACCAGTCAATCCTTAAGGAAATCAGTCCTGAATATTCAATGGAAGGACTGATGCTGAAGCTCCAATATTTTGGCCACGTGATGCAAAAGACTGACTCATTAGGAAAGACCCTGATAGTAGGAATGATTGAAGGCAAGAGAAGAGGATGACAGAGGATAAGATGGTTGGATGGCATCACTGACTCAATGGACATGAGTCTGAGCAACCTCTGGCAGTTGGTGATGGACAGGGAAGCCTGGTGTGCATTAGTCCATGGGGTCACAGAGTTGGACATGACAGAGTGAATTCACTAATAATAGTAATATTTATATGTAAATAAAATAAAAAAACAGCTATCTAATAGCATTAGATTCACCAAGGTGAAAGAAGAGAGTGAAAAAGCTGGCATGAAACTCAAAATTAAAAAAAAAAAAAACAAACAAAAAAACAATGAAAACCTAAGATCATGACATCCAGTCCCATTCCATGCTAAGTCACTTCAGTTGCACCCAACTCTTTGAGACCCTATGGACTGTGTAGCCCGCCAGTCTCCTCTCTCCATGGGATTTCTCAGGCAAGAATATGAGAGTGGGTTGGCACTTCCTTCTCCAGGGAAACTTCTCAATTTCTTGATCGAATTTGCCTCTCCTGCATTGGCAGGCACATTCTTGAACACTGAACCTCCTGGGAAGCCCATAACAAAACTAGATGGCATATTAAAAAGCAGAGACATCATTTTGCTTACAAAGACCCCTGTAGTTAAAGCTGTAAGGAAGCTACAGTCACTACCCCCAGTGATTTTGGAGTCTAAGAAAATAAAATCTGACACTTTTTCCCATTCTATTTGCCATAAAGTGATGAGACTAGATGTCATGAATCTAGTATATATATATGACATCTATATATATATAT
>SJYW01013913.1:14872-34401 GCA_006410735.1 Raphicerus campestris | reverse complement strand
TTTTTTTTAAAAAATCTGGCTTCCTTTGTAGCTCAAATGGTAAAGAATCTGCCTACAATGCAGGAGACCCGGGTTCAATCCGTGGGCTGGGAAGATCTTGAGTCAAAAGAAGGAAGTGGCAACCCACTCCAGGATTCTTGCCTGGAGAAGCCCATGGACAGAGGAGCTTGGCGGGTTACAGTCCATGGGGTCACAGAGTCAGACATGACTGAGCCACTAACACACTGTTAAGTCTAGCCTAGCCATGTGCAGATTGGGCTATTTGCCAGAAGTCCACTTTAAGGCCAGCTCTGCCTTGGCATCCCTGGGATTTCTTCTAGTGATGCCTCATTTTCTAGATGATGAGAAGTCAGGGGAAGCAGTCCTGCTGGCCCAGCCCTGCCACGAAGTTTCAGTCCTGCACACTAGGACTTAGCCTGGTCTGGTCTCTTCAGACTGTCTGACTCTGTTGTCAGCATTACTGCAGAAAAAGAGAATTTCTTCCTTCCTTATAAATACAAAGTGCCCCATTAAAAAAATAGCTTCAATAGACAAAAGCATGAACTCATAAAACATAAAGTGGGAGATGAGTATTTACATTGCAAAAGGATTCTTTGTTTATATCACTCCCTGCCAGAAAGTCTTCCAAGTGGCCCGGCTCTTGATACAAATCTCCTTTATCTGGCATTAGGGCCTTTGCAATCAGTTTTCTTCAGGACGCCCACCTCCCAAGTGCCCAGTATCCTATATTCAAACTACAGTCCATTGCTAATTTTGTTCTTTAGAAATACCACAAACATTTTTGCCTTTGTTCATGCTGCTTTCTATGTCTTATCTCCTTTTGTTTGCTCCAAGAACACTCCCCCTCACCCTTTAAACATAGCTTGGGGTGTGTGTGTGTGTGTGTGTGTGTGTGTGTGTCTAGTAAAAGAATTTAGCTTTGTCCAAAGAGAGGGTCTGAAAGCTTCAGCTTCTCAAAGGCAACCTCTGGGGCCTTGAAAGAGACATATGTGGCAGGAGCATGTTTGCTTGCCTGGGGCTTTTAGGTCAGGCCACATAGTCTAAGACTGTGATTTAGGGTGGCGGTTGGCTACACCAGACAGTATTAAGAGTTGGGAGTGATCAGAAAGACCAGAAGAAGAGGAAGTGGAGCTTGTGAGTAAAGTGGTATCAGTTGCCTTGGAAACTGAGATCAACCATGTGAGCAACTGACCAATCAGTCAATCAAGCCTACCTGATGGAGCCCCAATAAAAGCTCTGCCAAGGCAGTCATCGTGCCGCACATCAGGATCGTCACACACCAGTGCTTAAAGAGTGAGACTGTCTGCAGCTCAACAGGGAGAGAGCAATGGCATGTCGCGTTTGACACTTCTTACTCTTCCCTTGGCCGATTTTAATGTGCCTTTTCCCTGTCATAAAGTATAACCATGAGTGCAGCGGCTCTCAGGAGTTCTAGGAAGCCTTCTGGAGAATTATCAAACTCACAGCAGCTTAGGGGACTCCCTGGACTTACAGTTGTGTCAGAAGTGAGGTCTAGTGTGGATGGCCCCTCCGCTAACTTCACGGGTGAATAGCTCCCACAGAGTGGGCTCCTCCAAAGAGACTCTCCTGGAGGACGTCCCTGGTGGTCCAGTGGTTAAGAATCCACCCGCCAATGTAAGGGATGAGGGTTCGATCCCTGGTCAGAGAACTAAGATCCCACATGCCATGGGGCGCCTAAGCCTGTGTGCGAAGAGCCCAGGCAACCAAAGGAGGAGCCAGGCTCAAAGCCACACCCCACTGGCCTCCAAAGGGACTTTCTTATTCCTCCAAGCTCCTCCTCGTGGGCACCATATTTTTTCACACTGCTGAATGAAACCAAATATTAAGCCAGGATTCATGCTTAATTCATTTCCTACTGCTGCTGCAGTTGCCACCAACTTAGTAATTTAAAGCAACACTTTTATTGCCTTACAGTTCTGGAGGTCAGAATTCCAAAATAGGTTTCATCAGGCTAAAGTCAAGGTGTCAGCAGGGCTATGTTTCTTCTAGAGGCTATTGAGGAGAATCTGTTCTTTTGCCTTTTCCTGCTTCTACAATCCTTAGCTTGTGGCTGCTTCCTTTCACCTTCAAAGCCAGCAGCATAGCATCTTCCTATTTCCCTCTTTTTCTCATAACCCTTCCACCCTGTTCTTATAAGGACACTTGTGATTTGGGGGTACCTGCACAGATGATGCAGGATCACCTTCCTATCTCAAGATCCTTAACTCAGCCATATCTGCAATGACCCTTTTGACATGCAAGGTAACATATTCACAGGTTTGGGGAATTAGAGCATTAATGCCTTTGGGGGGAAGGCCATTACTTTGCCTATAATACTCTTGATTTGTTTTACCCAAAATTCATCTCAAAGTTTAAGTATCATAAATCCCCTACTTGTATTGATTGTTGTTATTAATGCAAGGATTATAACGATTGACTTCAGAATTATAGCTGGGATCCCTTACTGTCTTGATAATGGCAGATATATTTATTGGTGATTAATAATAATAACTATAGGGTCACTGTGAAGGTCAGCTGAAACAATTCATGTAAACCACTGAAAATGGAGTCTGGCGCATAGAAACTATACAAATAATGTTGTTTCATCGCTATGTTATTGCTGTTATTGTTATTATTACTATTATGTATATATCTGATCTGTGACGATGGGACACACTATAGTAAAGGTCAGAATGTCTTTTTGAAAGAGAAGAAATGTTATCTGTTTATGATAGGATAGATTTTCAGAGGATACAAGAAGTGATAAGGGACTTGAAAAGGGAAGAATGACAATAATTTGGAAGCATTTTATGCAGTTAAGAATCTCACCTTTGAGTATTTATCCATATGTAACATATATTGGGCTTCCCATGTGGTGTAGGGGTAAAGAACACGCCTGCCAAAGCAAGAGAGGAAAGAGACATACATTTGGTACCTGGATTGGGAAGATCCCCTGGAGGAGGGCATGGCAACCCACCCCAGTATTCTTACCTGGAAAATTCCATGGATAGAGGAGCCTGGCGGGCTACAGTCAGTCCATGTTGTCGCAAAGAGTAGGGCACAATGGGGCAGCTGAGCAGGCATGATGTATATGGGTTATTTAGGGCAGTTTGGAACCAACACTGAAGGAAAAGAGAAGGTGGAGGGACAGAGAATGTTACTCGGGGCCTTAGTGAAAGGAGGAGCTTGCCCCGCTGGGTGGTCGCGTCTCGTGGAGCTTCTCAGAAGCTCACCCAGGACCACCAGTTACTGTGGACCTCACTGCCTATTCACAGTCCGGGGGCAGAGTGAGTAAGGATGATGATGTGAAAGTAAATACAATGCGCTGGTAATTACTTTCAGGTGCTGCCCTTTCATAAAGTCTAATAAAATTGGACTTTAAATGTCTATCTTCATAATGCAGCTGTGATATGTTTGTTCTGGTATTATTTTTTAGTCTGTCTTGAATTTTTTTTTAAAGGTACATTTCAGGGAAACAGTACATTTTTTATTTTAAGTGGAATAGAAAAAAATTGATTTTTTTTTCCTAAGCCCTAATTGCAAGCATGTCAAATAACATGTCACATTTAAAGACTGTCATGGGAGCCTAACAGTGTAATTGTATATGGACAGTGCTATCTAATTTAGCTGGGTTAGTATGATTTACTAGGATGTTTTGCTATTGGTTGCATTATTTAGATCTTTGATAATCTCTTTCTTTTCCCTGGTAATCTAAATCTGAAAATGGTTCCTTTTTTTCCCCCTCATCGGGAGGTCTTTTTTGTCAGATTATCAGGATGCAACAGGAACTGTCTAAAAACAGGAGGTAAAGAAAGGAGAGCCCAAGCAGGTTTAGAGTTTACGAAGCAGGAGCTGGTGTTCTGGGTGTAGAAATAAATGGCCTCGTCAGAGCTTTCATGGGTTTGCTTGGATGCATTTTGTGCAACTCTATGGTTGCAGGAAAAAGTCATGGCCAATTTTCCCCCCCTCATGAAGCCCTTTTCTGTCCCATTGTTTCTTAATATAATAAAAATTCAGGTGAAAGCACTAATTTTCCAAACTTAGACGGGGTCGTGTCCTTTTCAACATGATGTGTTTTCAGTAAGAACTGAGAGTAAACTGTTACCAAGTCACTTCTCTGTAGTCTACTAGATAAGTTTCAAAATCTTTGAAGCTGATTAGTGTGAATGTGCCACTGTGTTTATGGACCTACTTCCTATGAGGAGTCCTCTAGACTCGTGAACTAAAAGCATCTTTGTCACAGTTGAGGTGCTCGTAAAATGCAGTCATGCTGATGGCTGTGGCTTGGGACTCTTCACATGAAGTCGTCCACATCCCCTTTTCTCAATTCCAAGCTTCAGTCCCATCCAAGATAGGAATGAACTTCAAAATCCACTCTGAGGAAAAAGCAACAGCCTAGTCAAAAGCAGCTGGTACTACATGAAAAATACTGTAAAAACATCTTATAAATCATTGGCTTATGATACATACTGTAGCTACTAAGATTCCTTCTTCCATCCTAATTGTGGTGGCCTTTCTGACTAGAAATTATTACGTTGTCCACAAATGTTTTCTCATGATGATTCCTAAACTGGAAACTGCCTCTTATGGTAGCGATGTTGTTACAGCTGCAACATCTTGAAAAGGTGCTGGCTTCTGTTTCTGAAAGAGAAAAAGTGGTTTCTGAAAAGAAGTCCCTGAGAAAGTTGGGTAAGATGGTTCTGGACATCATGTAGCTCTCATCCGCTTTGTTGAGACACACACTTTGGAAGATAGAGTGAGAGTCTAGTTCTATACCACTAGGAAGGCTATCAATAGGTACCACATGGTGATCAACAGCTCCTGAAAAGGAGAAAAAGTAGAATACAATACAATCAATTGAAAAAGTGGAGCCAGTCTGTACTTTATCTCAGACAATTTTTCAAAACAACCATGTGTCAAGACTGTGAGACTTTGACTACTCTTTCATTGGAATCCTTACTCAGGGTTGTTTAAACAACAACTTCAGGAGGTGAGGTAACATCTCCCCTTGGGCAACGAGCAGGCTTGCTTACTGCTCATCATAAAGAGGTTGATTTCCCAGCTTCAGTGCTCCTCAGCTGCAGTACAAACCACACGCAGTGTTGCCTCAGCCGGGCCTCCACGTTGCCCTCGTGAGACTTGCAAACAAGAAGAACTAATGCAGACACACTGGTGCTCCTGGTGCTCACTGGGCCACGAGTAACAATGCTTTGTGTCTGATCCATGTTTTGTGTCCTCTGCCAGCATCCATGAAACAATAACAGGATAATTTATAGCTTCTAAGCAGGGTAAAAATCAAACCTCAAACCTAACAACCCTCGGGTAGATTATAGCTCAACTGGTAGTTTTGAAAATAAACAAAGGTATTATCATAGGTTAACTCCATGCATTCAAAGCACAGTGGACTTCAATCAGAATGTTGATTTTTCAGTGGAAAGAAAACAGGATTATTCTAGTTAAGCTATGTACAAGTCAGTTAAGACAGCACCTACCATGTGAATAAATTTTAAGAAAAGTGAATGAGTTAAACCTGGTTGTTTTTGCTGTTGTTTAGTCACTAAGTCACCAAGAAGGAAAAATTTTATGTTCATAAAATGCTGTAAGTAGTTGAAAAGAAGCAAAAAAATCCCTTTTTATTTTCCTCATAATTTAATTTTATTTTATTCAGTAGAAAACTGATGATTTAAATAGAGGAAATGTTACTGGTGGTTGACTCCTATGTTTACATTGTCACCTGTGACTCTTTTGTGAGTTCATGGACAATAGCGCACCAGACTCCTCTGTCCATGGGATTATCCCAGCAAGAATACTGGAGTGTGTAGCCATCTCCTTCTTCAGAGGATCTTCCCGACCCAGGGATCAAACCTGCATCTACTGAATTGGCAGACAGATTCTTTACCACTGCGCCACATGGAAAGCCCCAAAGCTGTTTACATAATATAAACAATGAGCATCGTGAAAGTGGGCAGTAACTGTATAACTGATAGATAAAGTAAGAGTTGTGAATATGAAATATGTAAAAGAAAACTGAGTGTACTCGTCTATCCCTGTAGTAGTCATATAATAATAGATGATTCTTTATATTTTTCTAGGGGAACTAGACAGCCATACACTAAGATTTTCAGGAGTGTTAGGAATCCAGTCATGCCATGGGTCACTTGCTTGATCATCTCCATTTGATTCCTACTAGATATTTCCCTCTCTCTCTCATACACACACACAACACACACAAAAACTTTCAACAATGTAAATTCAGGAGCCAACCACCAATAACATTTCCTCTATTTAAAATCACCAGTTTTTCATTGAATAAAATAAAACTAAACTATGAGGAAAATAAAAAGGGATTTTTTGCTTCTTTCCAACTGCTTACAGCATTTTATGAACACAAAATATTTCCTCCTTCTACTGAAAGTATCTGTCACTTCTGGATGCCATCAACACTATTCACCATGAAATTATACACATTTAACTTGATTCGTATCAAAATTATAAATTTTAGGTATTAATTGCGAATGTTTTATGTATAAATTATAGAAAAGAAAGACTATCCAGAACAGTTCAAAGAGGGAAATTAAAATTATCAGTGATGTCCAACAGCTAGAATGGTCACTGAAACTTTGCTAGGTACTTAGGTTGTTTCTAGTTATTTGCCATTGTTTAAAAAGTTGCATATTAAAGTAGCAGTATAACAAATAAACCCCTTAAGTCTCAACAGATTTCAGACAATAGTGCTTATTTATTGCTCATGTACAGTGCAAACCAGTGTTTCTGTTACCAGGTAGCTTTCCTTCAAATGGTGATTCAGGAATGAAATATCCTTCCATATTATGGCTCCATCAACTTTAACATGATGCTTCCAAGGTCATCATGGAAAGGAAAAGAGCATAATTACCAGTGAGACTGAAAGTGATACACATCACACATCACTGCTGTTCACATTCCATTGGGTAGAACTTAAATGTCCATCTCTAACCACAAGGGAATCTGGGAGATGTTTGTTAGGTGTGTGCCCTAGAAAATGAGGAGAGGGGATTGGCGATTAGTTAATAGCTCCTGCTATTTAGTAATTAAAGATAATCCCTGTGAGTAAATCTTCTCACATTCATGAAGAAAAACTTCCAGAAATAGAAAATAATTTTATTGTTTTATAAGGAACACATGGCAGACTTTTCACTTTTCATTGCAGCCCTGAGAGATACAAAGTTTGAATATGGTAGTATTCCTTTCAGGAAACTTGTCTTAATTGATTGTTGGAAAAAGTCATGAATCTGCAGATTCTATGGCCTGTGATCATTTCCCTAATAATGTGCTATTCAGAAAAAGCTAAACTCTTTTAGTGTTTATGCATACTTTTTATGCATAGTTTGTATGCATACTTATGTATGCCAGAGCATAAATATAATGTGCAGTTAAGTTTCCATTATTTTTAGAGACATATTCATGTTTTTACACCACAACAAAATTTGTGCAAAATTTGGATGTTAGAGAATCATTTTCTTAAACATAAATTTCTTCCAAAAATCATCCAAATGTTTATTTTAAGATAACTTAAAGGTTCAAATAATACATTTTTGAATTTTATCATTTCTTATTCATACAGACCAAAAGTTACTTCCCAACTCTTTTCTACTTCTTACTTCTCTTGCCATTCATAATCAACAAAAATGATCAATAAGTAAGGAAAATTATAATTAAAGTGAATAATTCCCTGCAATCTAAACTATAAGTAGATGTTAGCAGTACTTATTATATATTTGCTTGCGTGTTTTCTCTCCCATTCCATGGAATCAGTTCATTCCACGTGAAATTTACTGCTTCCTCATGGTGATCTGCACATGGTTCCCTCGTATTTTCTTAGTTGTTCACAAATTTGATTATTGTATTTTCCACTTTTGACAGTTTTTTTCTTGCTTTGCTTTAAATAATTGTTTATTTATAAAATGCATATTTTTCATACATTTTGCAACATACTTTTCTTATTTATACTCAGTGCTAACTATGGCATTAACTTCCCTTCTGTATTTCCTCTTTAAAGGGATGGTTAGCAACAATAATCCTGTCTTGAAACAGAAAATATGGTTCAGAGACTTGAACCAAATGAAATATCGATTCAGGTTGAAGAATATTTTGATGTTTTAGTTTTGTTACAGTTCAGTTGTTTTAGAAAATATGTAGGTTTGGATTCAGTTCAGACTGGTTCACTGGATTTTTTGTTTTTAATGGATTTGATTTATAGTTCTGTAAAAAGTTTAATATTGGGTTTAGGTCAGAGAGGACACATTCAGCAAAATAGTTGTTTGTTTCCAATTTTGGTTCATGGGTCATTACAAGGCCTCTGTGCCGTAACTATTTCCAGAGCCACAGCGTGAAGTTTGCACCTCCCTGTGGCGTCTTCCTCCAAGAGGACAATAGATGCCATTCAGTCCCAGCAGAATTGGGGCCACTCACCGGCAACCTGATGGTGTACGCCCTGTGTGAGATACAGGAAAACCAGATTGCATGTCAAGGGATTATTTGAGTCTTAAACTATGACAGCATTTTCTTTTGATGTTCCTACATATGAGTAAGAGCGTTCCTATAAATCTCAAATTTTAAAATTCAAACTTAGCCTTTGCAGACTAAGTTTTAAGTTGTTTTCTTCTCTTTGTTTAATTATGTTAGTTAGTGAGCTCTGTTTTTAGAATTATTGCAGATTTTTAGAAGACTCGAGTGAAAGGCTCAAGCTCTAAACAATTCCATCTTTTGTCTCTTATTTTAGGGGCAAAATGTGGTGAAGGATTATCAAGTTATGGAGTATAGTTGCAATAGTTTTACAGCTTGGGAGATTTTTTTTTTAACAAAACTGCGCTTTAAAATATTGGTGGGGTTGTCATTGGGTATAACAAGACTTAAGGTGAAGAAAGAAGGCAAAATCCTCTCACGAGAAAAACTCTTTAAAGCCTGGATAAATAGTAAGGAGTGTGTTTAATACAACTAATTTATAGATAAATGTGGTGCCAGGCTAGAATACATTAACAAGGTAAGGCTTCAGAGTCTCTAGGTAAGATAATATATTGCTTTCATTAAAAAGCAATCTGCATGGACGATATCCACCACCACTGGAAAGTCTGCAGCTGTCACCTTTATCAGGGGAACGAGAGCAAGCCACTACATTTTAATCACTGGAGTTTGTCAGGAACGAAAAACAGCCAGCTTCCCACAAATCAACAGACATGCATCCTGATAAGGCAAGCGCCCAGGAAAAGGACAGCTACATACCACACGACACCACCTATTCCAGGGTGATCAAAGCCCAGTCATTGCTGAAGATAAATCTACTGAATTGGGCTTTAGGATGAAACAATTGGCTTTGAACAAAGCAGACACGTACTTATACAAATAATCCATGACTTCAATGTGCTTAGATCCGAGTACATTTTGCACGGAGGGAAGGAATGGACAGTAGAACAGCAGAGCGAGAGGCGCGGGCATCTTCACACTACGGTTATTGAGAGAACTCGGTTCTGGCTATGTTATAGTGGAGGAGCCATCAGGAAAAAATTGGACGAAGAGTCAGTCAGGAAAGGCATACCCAAGCAGAAACAAAAAGCCAGGCAAATGAGACGGGAATGGGAAATATTACCTATGTGCTTCAGTTCAGTTGAGTTCAGTCACTCAGTCGTGTCCAACTCTTTGCAACCCCGTGGACTGCAGCATGCCAGGCCTCCCTGTCCATCACCAACTCCCGGAGTTCACTCAAACTCACATCCATTGAGTCGGTGATGCCATCCAAACATCTCATCCTCTGTCATCCCCTTCTCCTCCTGCCTTCAATCTTTCCCAGCATCAGGGTCTTTTCAAAGGAGTCAGTTCTTCGCATCAGGTGGCCAAAGTATTGGAGCTTCAGCTTCAGCATCAGTCCTTCCAATGAATATTCAGGATGGATTTCCTTTAGGGTGGACTGGTTGGATCTCCTTACTGTCCAAGGGACTCTTAAGAGTCTTCTCGAGCTCCACAGTTCAAAAGCATCACTTACACCTCTCATTATTTGCCTTTAGACAAAACAGATAAAGACTAACCCACGCCCAGCTATTCCAACCCTGTGCTGGTATAACTGAACGTGTAGCATCTTCATAATGTACCTCCTTGCACCAGATGTCTTTAGAGTGCCTCTGTGGTTTCAAGAGAACTTTTAAAAATATAACAGTTTTNCTTCTCGAGCTCCACAGTTCAAAAGCATCACTTACACCTCTCATTATTTGCCTTTAGACAAAACAGATAAAGACTAACCCATGCCCAGCTATTCCAACCCTGTGCTGGTATAACTGAACGCATAGCATCTTCATAATGTACCTCCTTGCACCAGATGTCTTTAGAGAGCCTCTGTGGTTTCAAGAGAAGAACTTTAAAAAATATTACAGTTTTTAAAATGATTACAAATAAACAAAGACAAACCAAAAAATGGATATGCATACTTTAATTTTTAAGGATTAAGACATTGTAATGAAAAGCAGACTGTATTTTAGTAATTTAGAACTAAGCATACAGAGGTTAGAATTTGCAAATGAGTGCCTCAAAATCAATGACATCTTAAAGATTGTTGTAGTGTAGGAAGATAAAACATGGTGACCGAAAGGGGGCCATTTACTCACAGGGAGAGAAAACTGAGGGGAAACTGAACTCCAAATTTGGGAGTCATTGAAGATCACGAACAAGGGGAGTGAGGTCTGTTTTCAAACACCAACCAGGATTATGGTCTCTGATTTAAATTATGGCTGTTGAATGCTGGGTCTCCAAATACTGTAGAACAAACTGTTAATAATACAAAGGGGTTTTATTTCTTATCAAGGTAGGAGAAACCATCAACTCCACAGACTTAAAAATATTTAATTGAGGTGGAGTCACATAAAATAAAATCTACCTTTTTAAAGTGTACAGTGTTGTATTCATCACCTCTACTATTTCCAAAGCATTTTATCACCCCCTACCTCTTAAGCAGCCCCTACCCACTCCCCTTCCACACCTCAGAATCTCTGACAACCACTAATCTTTTTTCTGTATCTACGGGTTCACCTATTCTGTATATTCATATAAATGCAGCCACGCAATATGCAACCTTCTGTCTGACTTCTTTCACTTAGCATAGTGTTTTTAAAGTTTATCCACATTGTAACATGTACCAGTACTTTGATTTTTTTTATAACTAAACAGTATTTCAGGGTATGACTATATCACATTTTGTTTATCCACCCTTCCATTATGTATATTTGGTGGGGTTTTGTTATTTTTTCATCTTTCACCTAATGTAAATAATGTAGACTTGAGGGAAGGGCAAGTTCTGACTTGTGAGAATTTTAAAGTCTGGGTTCAAGGATGGTCTTTTATAGCCTGGACTTGAGTAAGATTGGTGAAGGATCATTTTATAATTGTTTAGGATTGGTAAAAATGGCAAGCACCTTTGGGCAAAGACTCAAAGAGTCTTGGGATATGAACTGCCTGTTAATGCTTTCGATTGAAGAGTTGATGGCTCTTTTGGGAAATTTTTATAACAGTCCAGTTATTCACTTGGGCAAGAGACTGTTGAAATAGTAAATTTATGCTATTGACAACAATGGAACAGTGAACTCATTTTAATGTAGACAGTAAGCTATGTGATGTTCTCGTACACCATAAGATAGAGATTCATAAAACAGATACATTTTCTGGTGATATTGGGAGCAGAACTGCTCCTAAACAATTTCAATCACAGAACTGTATAAAGTAAGTTAACCAAGACCTATCCTTGTGTGTGTGTTAGTTGCTCAGTCTTGTCCAACTTTTTGTGACCCCATGGACTGTAGCCTGCCAGGCTCTTCTGTCCATGGGATTCTCCAGGCAAGAATGCTGGAGTGGGTTGCCATGCCCTTCTCTAGGGGATTTTCCTGACCCAGGGATCGAACCCAGGTCTTCCACATATCCATATGGTATCTCTAATAGATCCTCTTGGGCCAGAAACACATCTGTACACTTTTTGTGTCACAGCAGTATAGTAAATGATGTAGTACACAGTAGCAGCTTCCTGGAGTCTCTGAGAGTAATAATATGATATTCTTGCAGTGGTAATTAAGCAAACATTCATTTCAAGATACTTTATATTTTGCCAATAAAAATGAATACCACTTTACATATCTTAAATGAGTTGCCTCATACCACCTATGCTCATGGGAAGCTATTCTATCATTTAATAAGTAATGATCCTTTGCAGTTTGGCCATTATCCAGTCTGTAAAAGGATATGGGAGAAGTTAAAATGTCCTTGCAAGGTAGGAGCTGTAAAGACTAAAATAAACTTGGCAGCCAGGCTAAGTGTCCAATAGCTGATGCTGTCTGATAACACAGAGCATATTTATAATGAGAATTTCCTGTAATTAAAGAAAAACAAACTGTAAAGGAGTAGAAAGAATAAATATTTCATTGCTGCTGCCCTTGGATCGATCAGAAAGAGTACTGCAAAAATAAAGATGTGGCTATTTATTTTCAAATAAGAATAATCAAAGGAAATATTGCACTGCGCAAGGGAAAAAACATTTTGACTCCAGAGTGTATACTTCTGAAATCTGTGATACCTTTTCTAAGACAGAAAGAGTGCACTAGTTTACCTGCCTTTAAACACTGTCTGTGGGGAAAGAAAGTGGAATTGCCCTCAGATCCCTTGTCTTTGAAAAGCAATTGCTTGTTTTAGAAACAAAAAGAATTACCTTTGCTAAAAATAATGCCTGTTACTTCAGAGGGATTTTTTTTTTTTTAGGGCATACTGAAGTATAAGGCTCATTTATATTTTTGCCTTTTATAAATTTCTCCTAGGACTCTTATTTTAATTGTGGTAAAATATACATAACAGAAAATTTCCCATTTTAGGTATAGAATGATCTTATTTGCAAAGCAGAAATAAAGACACAGACATAGAAAACAAACATATGGATACCAAGGGGGAAGAGTGGAGTGTGGATGGACTGGGAGATTGGGATTGACGTGTATACACTACTATGAATAAAAGAGATAACTAATGAGAGCCCACTGCACCACACAGGGAACTCTACTCAGTGCTCTGCGGTGGCATAAATGGGTAGGGAATCCAGAAAGGTAGGGGGAATATATGTATACAAATGGCTGATTCCCTTTGCTGTATAGCAGAAACTGGCATAGCAGTGAAAACAACTATATTCCAATATAAACAGATAAATAGGAAAAAAATTTTTTACCACTTGATCCATTTGTGAGTGTACAGTCCCATGGCATTAAGTGCATTCACATTGCTATGCAACTACCACCAGAATTTTTTCACCTTTTCCAGCTTACACTGTGTATCCATTAAACAACATCTCTCTATTCTTCCCTCCCCTCTGGCCCTGGCAACCATTATTCTACTTTTTGCCTCTATCAATTTGACTACTCTAAGTAAAATATAAGTGAAATCACATATAATTTTATTTTTTTGTTACTGGCGTATTTCATTTAGCACAGTGTCTTCCAGGTTCATCTGTACTATAGCATGTGTTGGAATTTCCTTTCTTCTTAAGACTGAGTAATATTCCATTGTATTTGTCTACATGTGTATTTATATTTGTATGTTTGTAATATTCTATTGTATGTGAATTCATTTGTTTTATCCATCAATAGACCCTTGACTTGCCTGCATCTTCTGGGTCTTGTGAANTACTGGCGTATTTCATTTAGCACAGTGTCTTCCAGGTTCATCTGTACTATAGCATGTGTTGGAATTTCCTTTCTTCTTAAGGCTGAGTAATATTCCATTGTATTTGTCTACATGTGTATTTATATTTGTATGTTTGTAATATTCTTTTGTATGTGAATTCATTTGTTTTATCCATCAATAGACCCTTGACTTGCCTGCATCTTCTGGGTCTTGTGAACAGTGCTGCTATGACTATGCAGATAGCTGGTCAAGTCCCTGCTTTCACTTCTTTGGATATATACCCAGAAGTGGAATTGGTGGGTCATATTATAATTCTATGTTTGCTTTTTTTATCCACAGGTGCTATATCATTTTATATCCCCACCAACTGTACACAAGGTTTCCAATATTTCCATATCCTGGCCAACATTTTTTATTTCCTTTTTTTTTTTTTTGCTTTTAAAATAGCCATACCAATGGGTGGGCAGTGGCTCCACAGCACTCTTTAATTAAATACCTCACTCTCTTCCATCCTCTTTCCCTGCCTTTCCCTGTTTTGCCTCTTTTCTCTCTCATTTAGTTTTCCCAACACTCTTGACCACTTCTCCTCCTTTCCTTAATTGAATAAGGAAATAAAATTNTAATTAAATACCTCACTCTCTTCCATCCTCTTTCCCTGCCTTTCCCTGTTTTGCCTCTTTTCTCTCTCATTTAGTTTTCCCAACACTCTTGACCACTTCTCCTCCTTTCCTTAATTGAATAAGGAAATAAAATTTTCATATACAAGGAGTACATTTTGGTTTACAGGGAACAAAAGGCACATGGCAATTAATAAGACTCTTAGCCTCTGCTAAGAAGAATAACAATGAGAAATATTGAATATTCAGAATGCTAACACATTTGCTTGGGGGAGTACTTTTAAGTTTGATCTTGATCTTTCTGGGCAAGGTTTAATTTGTGTCTTCTTGAAAAGGGAAGACAAAAGAATATGCCAGTCTCTAACAGGGCTCACAGTATGTTTTGGGGAACACAGTGCAATGCTCTATTTCTTGTTACTCTGATTTTGATGTTACAAAAAGAATAATCGGGGAGCATCACTGTATTTTATTGGGCATCTGGTTACTAGGGCTCTAACCCTGGCTTTACCACAGTTTTCTCAGTGGTGTTGGGCAAGTTCTTTCAGTGCTTCTGTTTCTAGATTCGTTTTTTTAAAAATGAGGATATTAGAGTTTATTTCCTCCGAGGGCACTTCCAGTTCTTGGATCTCCATTAATATGCAATAATCCTCAGCAGTTCTCTATAGGGGTAACATTTTAGAAGAGTTTGGCAGTAATCTTGTACGTTTACTATAAAGAAATATAGAAAATAAAATTGGATGAGTCCGTTAATTAGAAAAAAGATTATTCCATTTTATGTAACTTTCTGTGGATTGAAAGAAAGATTACATAAGGCACACATCAGAAGTTAGCCTGTGGCTTGCTCTGGTATAAAACCACATAACTATTTCACGATGATATTAATGGCCATGGAAAAACCTGAATTTTATCATCTTTCATCTAGCTGTCTGTCATCGAAACCCTATTTGTTAGCAGAGGTTGTGGGGTTTGAGTGACTGCTGGGTTTTTGGGAATTCTTGGTTAGTAAACATACCAGGAACCATGAATAATTACAGGAACGTTATAGAAATTTAAAGGCTTGAGTACATTTATTTCCCAAGTATCTAGGCACTGATTCTTCCTTAACCATGAGCCCAAGACTGCTCACAGTTAGGTAGAGTTCCTTGAACAAGAATTATGATTTTCATATATGATTAATATCTATGGTTGAAATAATTTAGAACTATCTAAACCGCCAATTAATAGCAGACTTTTACACTAATTTTCATTTTAAGTCACTGAATCATGAAATCCAATGTCCTTTTGTTTCTGTTATTTTCATGGCATGGTAAAGCATATTATTTACCAGTTACAATTTTAGAGCAAGTTGGACGACCCCAGCTCTTTACTAGCTTCAATCGTGCCCTTGGCGAAGTCATTTAGCCTTTCTAAACTTGTCTCATTTTGTGTGCTCAGTCACCTAGTCGTGTCCAACTCTTTGCCAGCCAAGCTCCTCTGTCCATAGGATTCTCCAGGTGGGAATACTGGAATGGGTTGCCATTTCCTACTGCAGAGGGTCTTCCCAACCTAGGGACCAAACCCAGGTCTCTTACATCTCCTGCACTGGCAGGTGTGTTCTTTACCACTAGCACCGCCTGGGAATCCCAAACTTGTCTCAGTGTTTAGACTGAAAGAGACAATGAACATTTATGAAATAAATGCGTGTTCTGTTCCTCCGAGACACTCCATGTTCCCTTCATGCTCATCACTGATAAATGGTTCTGAGTGGTACCTGGTCTTCACCAAGCTGTATTTGCTTTGCAGGTTGTCACTGCACTCATGTTATGTTGCTTCTTACAGGTTTCTCTATTTCTCTTTCAGAAGACCCTTCTAAAGAACACATACCTTGTGAATAGAATCCTTGAGCTTACCAGCACACTGCTACATATACTCACTATCTTAGATTATTTTTTAAACTCAACCAGATTTTGACTAGAGCTTTTATGGTTAAAGGAAAGAGAAGTTCCAGCCACACCCCATACTAATCAAGGATTCATTTCCCATGATCATGCCCACTAAAAGCATATGTGAGTTCTTGTGTGGTCCTAGTTGTTCAGTTTAAATCCTTTCATTGATATTACAAACTTGGAATATTTTCTAGGATAGTAAGAAATAGTTTTTACTAGTCTAGGNTCACTGATAAATGGTTCTGAGTGGTACCTGGTCTTCATCAAGCCGTATTTGCTTTGCAGGTTGTCACTGCACTCATGTTATGTTGCTTCTTACAGGTTTCTCTATTTCTCTTTCAGAAGACCCTTCTAAAGAACACAGAAGTCAATAAAGGAAAATTGTGTGTTATATTTAAGAATATGTTCAATGGCACCCCACTCCAGTACTCTTGCCTGGAAAATCCCCTGGGCAGGAGAGCCTGATAGACTGCAGTCCATGGGATCGCTAAGAGTAGGACACGACTGAGTGACTTCACTTTCACTTTTCACTTTTATGCATTGGAGAAGGACATGGCAACCCACTCCAGTGTTCGTGCCTGGAGAATCCCAGGGACGGGGGAGCCTGGTGGGCTGCTGTCTATGGGGTCGAATAGAGTAGAACACAACTGAAGAGACAGCAGTAGCAGCAGTAGCATACTCTGATATCCTGAATAGAGCAAAAATTAAATGGCTTTCTTTGTCATTTTTTACAAAATAAAAATCTCTATAATCCATCACCCTGAAAACTACTTAATTAACATCAGTAGTCATCTGTTGGTCCAGCAAAGAAGCCACATTATCTTTTCTTTCTTCCTGTACTTTTCAAGAAAGAATCTGAGTATTTCATGTTGATTGCTTGATTGGCTGCAGAGGGACTCTTTAAAAATACTAAAAAAAAAAAAAAATCAGGAATCCAGTACAAATCAAACATAAGCTGCTATCAATCATGTGCTCAGGGCATTATGTGAGGTTTTTACTCAGAAAGATGTCATTAAAAGTTGCAGAAATTAATTGGTGCCATTGAATGTAATGGCCTTTCCTGCCATAGTTTCTCAAATGTAAAGAAAAATTATGGATAACGTAAATTCCTTGTGGGATTCTTATAGACGTCTGCTTTGTTCTGTTATTGTTTATTGCAAATGTTATTACTGTGATCTATGGCCCTATCATGCTTTGTCTACACTGCGCTGCTCTTCTGCAGCCCACAACAACGGAGGGCTTCACTCATAAGCTTGGGCTGTGTTTATTTGGAAATTCTTTGCTTTCATATATTCCCAAAGTGTCTCAAGGTGTTCATTTTGTGTGTTTAAATTTTTATACAAAAACAGATTTGTTCTGATTGATTAAATATTGACTTACACCATTTTTAGAACAACTCTGAACCTTATTTAAGTTCAGGGTTTGTGTTCTGCTTTCCCAGAAGGTTTGAAATCAGTGTAATAATGGCTATTACTTTGTGTGAATCAATGGATTGAGATCCGTAATCTTTCTCAATAACAACATTGGTTTAATTAGTAGTGGTTTAAAATTTTGACTCTTAATTAAAGAACTATTTTATGTCTCTGTAAAAAAATGTTTAAGGAAAATGAACTTTTATGCACATTAGATACTGTCTTTATACTATATAGTCTGTAACTCCATATCTAAGTTATATTAAAATTTTATCTAATACCACTAAACATTAACCTATTGCTTCTAGATATCTTGAAGTCATTTGTGGATGCCTATTCTTTTCTGATTCTATGGTACAAAATTCTAGAAATTCATGAAAAGGGACAGCATGCCCCTTGGAAAATGTAATGAATTAAGCTTACAATTCTATTTTACTTGTCTTTTGATTGTATTTTGTGAAATTTTAGAGCTTTTCTGGGTTACATTGTTTAAGACATATCTTCAGAATTTTAATAGTTGAGATCATGTCAAATATCAAAAAGTCTATAGTAAACAGTTAAATTCATGGCCAAGATGGTTAATTCATTCACATATAGGGAAAAGAATTAACAGTTTCCTGTGGAAACTAATGAAAACAAATGTTAGCATATATAAGATTAATAAAACTAAAACTCTAGAAAAAATAATATCTTGTTTGGGGTTGTTTGATGATATTTAAAGCCTAGTAAGTTCCATAGCATGTTTGGGGAAAGGCTATTAAATAATTAAATAATGAATAGCTTTATGTTTTATTACTAAATATATGAATAAAAATAGATATAGAATAATAGTGACCACTAAAAGAAGGTAGAGTCATCATATAGTTTTCAAACCAACAAAAGAAACAGTAGGAGAAATTTTTTAATTTTTTAACAATCCAATAAAATGTATTAAAAAAAAGAGGGGAAGGGGAAGCAAGTTAAAAAATAAATAAATGTCAACAGAAAACACAAAATTAGTGTAAATAAGTACAAATAGGTCACTAGTCACAAAAATTCAAAAAGGTTATTGACTCTGCTGCTGCTAAGTCACTTCAGTCGTGTCCAACTCTATGAGACCCCATAGATAACAACTCACCAGGCTCTGCNTATCATTCTTAATCTCCAAAGTATTTTTTCTTTCTGTATCCATATCTTTATAGATTAATCCAATGTAATAGTCTAGCATTTTGGATAGATTCATGGAACTCATGAAATAGTATGAATCCCTTTTAATCATAGGGCAGGGGTTAATCAGATTCTTTAAAAAGTCTGTGACCCAAAATGTTAACAGTTGTGTTATATAATAAACTAGAAACATTGAGCTATTGTACCTTACTTCATATTAATAAATACGTATTCTATCAGATATTAATATGTACAGTTTAATATCCTAATGCTGTGCTTTATTCCTATTATCACAGCCTTAATTAAAACTGTTCTTTTAAAAAGTTTTAAAATTTATTTTCAGTTCAGTTCAGTTCAGTCGCTCAGTCGTGTCCAACTCTTTGCAACCCCATAAATCGCAGCACGCCAGGCCTCCCTGTTCACCACCATCTCCTGGAGTTCACTCAGACTCCGTCCATCAGGTCTGTGATGCCATCCAGCCATCTCATCCTTTGTCATCCCCTTCTCCTGACCCCAATCCCTCCCAGGATCAGAGTCTTTTCTAATGAGTCAACTCTTCACATGAGGTGGCCAAAGTACTGGAGTGTCACCTTCAGCATCATTCCTTCCAAAGAGATCCCAGGGTTGATCTTCAGAATGGACTGGTTGGATCTCCTTGCAGTCCAAGGGACTCTCAAGAGTCTTCTCCAACACCACAGTTCAAAAGCATCAATTCTTCAGCACTCAGCCTTCTTCACAGTCCAACTCTCACA
>SJYW01013913.1:0-14633 GCA_006410735.1 Raphicerus campestris | reverse complement strand
GTGCTCAGCTTTCTTTATAGTCCAACTATCACATCCATACATGACCACTGGAAAAACCACAGGCTTGACTACAGACCTTTGTTGACAGTAATGTCTCTGCTTTTCAATATGCTATCTAGGTTGGTCATAACTTTCTGAGGAGTAAGCATCTTTTAATTTCATGGCTGCAATCACCATCTGCAGTGATTTTGGAGCCCCCCAAAATAAAGACAGCCACTGTTTCCCCGTAATTTAGTATAGGATTTACAGTCAGGAGTTAAGAGAACATATTTTGTCCTTTGTTTTTTTTTTTTTTTAAAATCACCTGCCTTCATGTAAAAGATTCTGCAAAAAGCCCCTCCCTCCAAAAATAAAGTTTTCAGCCATTCACTACAGAAATTACTTAAAATGTATTTCAATTAACTTTAGAGAATAAAAAATAGAAAGGGGCTATTTTTATTTGTATGGTCAGATGATATATATAGGAAGGAAATCAGATTAGCACACATGAGCTGCTTTGCCTGTAAACATATACAGAGAAAATGGTTTGACTTAAACACTGAATTTAAAACACGACCTTTGCATTACTTTTTGGAGGTACAGTGAATATATAACTGAATTACTTGTCACTAATTTCTTCTTAATTAAATAAGCAGATCTGCTAGGATAAACCAAACTACCCTGCTAAGAAACATGGTAGCTTCAAATCAGATAACTAGTAATCCAAAGGATGAAAAGCGGGAATATGGATTCTCATTTCACAAAGGATGCTAACACACAATTGATATACGTTTTCTGATTCCTCTCTCATTATGCTTTTACTTTGTATTTTTCAATGTAGTTAATCAGGCAAAGGAAGATAATATGGACTAAGTAAAAATTTTTTACCAAGAAATGATCTGGAGGTGAGAAGGGAAGTGAGAATTGATCTATCTGTTTGAGGAAGAACTAGAGAGAATGAACATTTCCACTGAGGATTATCTAGAGGTTATCATACATCAAACCACAAGGAAATGTAACACAAATACAGACATTTGATGAGAACTGAGTCAGATGACACTTAGCCAAGAGATCTGTGGAAACTGGTACCCCACCCCCCCAAAAAAAGCCTCCCAACACACTATTCACCAATTCACCAAGCAATATTAGTATGATGCTCGGCAAAGTTTAGCTCAGTCTCCTTAGGAATTTAGTCCTCCAAATGGACGAGGTCTCTTTGGGGTCTAAAATCATGACAGACATTTCGAGGTAGCTTGTCAGAAGTGAAACCAAAAGGTTGACTTGCAGTTTCAGTAAGTGGCCGTTCAGTGATTCCTCGGGTGCCGAATACACGATGCCACAAACACACAGACTTCTGACGAAGCAAGTGAAAAGAGAGGTTGCTCAGTTGTGTCTGACTCTTTGCAGTCCCAGAGACTGTAGCCCACCAGGCTCCTCTATCCATGGACTTTTCTAGGCAAGAGTACTGGAGTGGGTTGCCATTTCCTTCTCCAGAGGATTTCCCGACTTTGACTCAAATGTGCAACACACTTGCTTCAAGTTCAAGAGAGGTGATATAAAAAACAAGAAGAATGAAAATTAACTCCTAGGAACTCAACCACTTTAAGTGTAACCTGGGAGCTTAATAATGAAACTCTGCAGCTTATCTTTTTGAATGTGAATAATCACTCTCCAAGTTATTCTAAATTTTATTTTCTAAAAACTTCTATTTCCATTTACTGGAGGTTTTTTTTTTTAAACATAAAGATTTCCAGATAGATTTCATTTGTGCACTGAAAAAATGGAAAGCAATTGAAATAAAATGTCATTAGTAATTATCTCAGGGCAATGAGACTGGATGTTTTATTTTCCCATAGGCCTTACTGGGTTATTTAGAAAAGTTATCTTCTTCAGTATATAAAAATAATATATGTTCATTATAGAACATCAAGATAATAGTTAAGTATAAAGAAAAATTCCAGTTTTCAGCTTCCTAGATAAATTACAACACTGTGAGCAGAATTTTCCAACCTTCTAAAACCAGTCATCTCCTTTTCCTTTCCCTCAAAGCAACTGGTAATTCAGTGCATACCTGAAGGTGAGAGGGAGGAAACTATGTCCTGGTTGGATTAAACAATTTTTGGATGGCTTATTGCTTACTTAGCTTCCTTGTCAGGGCAACAATGCATCACAGAAGGAAAGCAGGAAACAGAAAGAGGAGGAGGGGTCAGGGGGCACAGGGGCCCGGTAAGGCATTAACAGCATGCCCAGCGTTAGCTGGGCAGGCAAGATGCTGCTTAAGGACGAACCATGCCCTGGGCATGGCTTCACACCCAACCACATCTCGGGAATCACTTGGGGCCCAAAAGCAGAGCTTTCTATAGTTTGAATAAGATGTGCACTATTTCACTACCACAGTAAGAAGCGAAAAAAAAAGCAAAGATGGAATTAACTACTAGTATCAACATGATATGCATTAAGTGCCATGACAAGTGAAAAACAATGCAGACATATAAAAGGGTCTCAAGTGAAAAAAGAACACAAAATGTTATGTATATTATTACAACTGTGCACGTAAAACTATCCACCTATAATTATAAGGACTTTCATATATATAAAACGCCTTAAGTAGTTAGGATGAGGGAGTGATAGCTGCTGCGGAGAACTTTACCATTTCTTTACCATTTTCTTTACTGAAAGAGCTATGTCTAAAATCAAGGTCATTTTAAAAGACACTAAATACAGGTTAAGTGCTGGAGGAGAGCGGAGAACCTCATAGATCAAGCCTTCTTCAAACTTTCTAAATTCTAGAGCAAAATATCCTTCAGCTTCAAAGAAAAGGATTACTGCTGATTACCACATACAGTGACCACTTCTGTTTAGGGGTTCCCGGATCTTTCAGTCTGTTATACACAGGATCCACTAGGGGTCACCCTTATGTTTAAATAGGGATGATAGAATGTTTAACAGTAAGTTTGGACAAATTTTCATTTCTTCTGCAACACAAAGCCTCCTTTCTCAGTGGTCAGCATGTACATAATTTACTGTTCTCTGACAGAAAGAGACACCAGAGTCTCCCATGATTCTATTGTTGGAAGCTAACAACAATGATAACCTGGAAAGGAAGCTGATCTTTAGTATAAACTATGCAAAATTTCCAATTCAGGTACATGGAAGAAAGCCAACTTCAGCTTCTGATCTTTCAACTCTGCCAATGATTTAACAGAAATTTTCATCTGCAAGAGTCATAGAGAGAAGGAAGATGTGCTCTGAGAACCAAGGAATACAACGCTTCAACTTAGAGTGATCAAAGCAGACAAGCTCACTGCTCTCCGTGCCGGTGTCCAGAGAAGAAGACCCCTTTTTCTTTAATTTAGCACTCATAATAAATAAGTGATCATTCATTCATGTGTATCTTCTACATCATGACATGTGCTGAGAGGGAAAAAAACAAGGTTCTCCGAGCCTACACAATGAAGGATTTAATTTATACTAGAGTTTTAGGGGCAGTCTGTTAAAAGGAGACTGATGCAGGTTTCAGTTAGGCTTAGGAGAGGTGGGGGTGGGGGTGTTCCTGGTGGAGGAGCTACTTTATACAAAACCACAGTATTAGAAGTCCAGTGAGGGAGGAAAATCTTGACAAGTCTGAGGAAGGTCGAAGAGGCTGAAGCACAGTGAAAGAGGTGGAGTGAGACAAAATGAGGCTGGAAAAGAAAAGCTGGGCCAGGTCACTTGTCCTAAACCAAAAGAGCAGCCTTTGAAGGGATTTGTGCAGGAAATGACAAAATAACAATGATAATACAGTTCTGTGGCTCTTTAAACTTTCGAAACACCATCTCATGTTATATTCACAGTAACATTATCTGACAGATATCATTAAGGAAGCAGGACACCCATCACAGATTAAACTTATTTTCCTACAGTGAGAGTGTGTCCATAGTCACCTTGAATCATTATATAAACAGAGCCTCCACTCCCATCTCCACCCTGGGTGAAGGTACCCTGAATCACTTAGAGATTCTTCCCTGGAAGCTCACTGAGGAGAGCCTTCCTCAGAAGGTTGAGTGATTAACCAGCCTTACTGCCTTACTCCCAGCCTTACTCCCTACCTTACTGCCTGTGGGTAGGGAGGAAAGAGTCTGCATTTCAAGTCTGGAAAGGAGCTACCTGCCCACGGTGAATCCTAGGGGTAGATTCTGAGAGGGAGAGGAACTGGAGGTTCTGGGTCTGGGAAGCTTCCCAGGCCGCTTGGCATCAGGAAAATAGCTGTGTGTAGGCTAAAAGAACACAATACCAAGAGCTTTGCCCTGGGAATTCAAGTGGGGTGTCTTGGCTGAGCCTAGCAGAGTGGGGTCCCTCCCTCAGAGTGGCTGAGGCGGGACCCAGGTTTAGCACTGGGTTGGCATTACTGATCTCAAAGTAAGGACTGGTTTTCAACAGCACCCCATGAGGCACTGAGGGGCAGCAGCAGACAATGGGGCTCTTCCCTTTCGGATGTGGAAGCTGCACTGACCACCTCTCCTCCTGCACTACCGGTGCCCCAGGGGGTTCCTGGATAATCCAAAAGGAAAGAGAAACCCTAAGAGAAAAACAGTGGACTTCCTTCTAATGAGGCATACGGGGACAAATAAGATTGTAACGCAAGCTCCAGTTCATAGTGACTGTACTGCTGTTCAAATCTAGCAAATAAAAGGGCAGAAGTGGGACTGGAATGTTCTTTTCCTTATGCTGTGATCCTCACTTGGGAAGGAACTTCTGTATTAAAATGCAATAGTGGAAATAAAATAGATCCCACCCTTCCACTCCCATCACAAAAAAAGTACAGAACTCTGTCTCAGTTCAGTTCAGTAGCTCAGTCGTGTACAACTCTTTGCAACCCCATGGACTGCTGCACACCAGGCTTCCCTATCCATCACCAACTCCCGGAGCCTACTCAAATTCATGCCCATCACNAAATGAAGAATAGATGTTTGAGAGAAGAGATTGTCAATATACACTCTTATTATGGATATTAATTTAGTAGGTGGCACAGCAGTAAAAAATCTGCCTGCAATGCAGCAGAAATGGGTGCAGTCCCTGGGTTAGGAAGATCCCCTGGAGGAGGAAATGGTAACCCACCCCAGTATTTTTGCCTGGAGAATCCCATGGATGGAGGAGCCTGGTGGGCTGGAGTTGTAAAGAGTTGGACATGATTGAGCGACTGAACAATAATAGCTCAACAATAAGTCAGAAATAGCGATTTGCCTTATATTTTTGTAAATAAGGATTTCATTTAAGGGAAAGTGGGAGTCCTCAAAAATTAAATGTTTGGATCCAGCTATGTAATATGTAAATTTATGGGACAAAATTTATTGCTCAAAATTCTCCAAGCCAGGCTTCAACATTTGATTTAGGTCATATCTGAATGGTCTAGCGGTTTTTCCTACTCAGTCCATTCTGAAGGAGATCAACCGTGGGATTTCTTTGGAAGGAATGATGCTAAGGCTGAAACTCCAGTACTTTGGCCCCCTCATGAGAAGAGTTGACTCACTGGAAAAGACTCTGATACTGGGAGGGATTGGGGGCAGGAGGAGAAGGGAATGATCACGGATGAGATGGCTGGATGGCATCACGGACTCAATGGACGTGAGTCTGAGTGAACTCCGAGAGATGGTGATGAACAGGGAGGCCTGGCATGCTGTGATTCATGGGGTCGCAAAGAGTTGGACACGACTGAGCAACTGAACTGAACTGAACTGAGGCTTCAACAGTCTGTGAACCGTTAACTTCCATATGCGCAAGCTGGTTTTAGAAAAGATAGAGGAACCAGAGATCAAATTGCTGACATCTGTTGGATCATAGAAAAAGCAAGAGAGTCCCAGAAAAACATCTAGTTCTCCTTTTTTATTTACACCAAAGCCTTTAACTGTATAGGTCACCAGAAACTGTGGAAAATTCTTCAAGAGATGGGAATATCAGACCATCTGACCTGCCTCCTGAGAGATCTGTATGCAGGTCAAGAAGCAACAGTTAGAACCAGACATGGAACAACAGACTGGTTCCAAATCAGTAAAGGAGAATGTCAAGGTTGTATATTGTCACCATGCTTATTTAACTTATATGTAGAGTATATCATGAACAACACTGGGCTGGATGAAGCATAAGCTGGAATCAAGATTGCAGGGAAAAATATAAATAACCTCAAATATACAGATGACACTAACCTTATGGCAGAAAGCGAAGAACTAAAGAGCCTCCTGATGAAAGTGAAAGACGAGAGCGAAAAATTTGGCTTAAAATTCAGCATTCAGAAAACTAAGATCATGGCATCTGATCCCATCACTTTATGCTAAATAGATGGGGAAGCAATGGAAACAGTGACAGACTTTATTTTGGGGGGTTATAAAATCACTGCACATGGTGACTGCAGCCATGAAATTAAAAGACGTTTGCTCCTTGGAAGAAAAGTCATGAGCAACTTAGACAGCATATTTAAAAGTAGAGATGTTACTCTATCAACAAAGTCCCGTCTAGTCAGAGCTATGGTTTTGACAGTAGTCATGCATGGATGTGAGAGTTGGACTATAAAGAAAGCTGAGCCGTGAAAAATTGATGCTTTTGAACTGTAGTGTTGGAGAAGACTCTTGAGAGTCCCTTGGACTGCAAGGAGATCTGACCAGTCCATCCTAAAGGAAATCAGTCCTGAATATTAACTAGAATGACTGATGCTGAAGCTGAAACTCCAGTACTTGGTCCACCTAATGTGAAGATGTGACTCATTGGAAAAGACCCTGAAGCTGGGAAAGTTTGAAGGTGGGAGAAGAAGGGGACGACAGAGGATTAAATGGTTGGATGGCATCACTGACTCGATGGACATGAGTTTGAGTAAGCTTTGGGTGTTGGTAATGAACAGGGAAGCCTGGTGTGCTGCAGTTCATGGGGTCACAAAGAGTCAGACATGACTGAGTGACTGAACTCAACTGATAAATGTTTAAAATACATTTTGAGAGAGGTATCTTCTGAGTCTAGTTTTTGAGGAAAGAAATGTTAAATAGCTTTACCCTAAGTACAAGGTTGGTAAACTATGGCCCATGGGCCAAATTTGATCTGCTGCTTGTTTTTATAAAACTTTTTGAAACACAGTAAGACCATGCTTTTATGGTATGAGGTAGATTTGAGTAGATAATGACAGGGATCATATGGCCTGAGAAGCCTTTAATTTTTACTATATGACTCTTCATAGAAAGTTTGCTAATGTCTACTCTAAGTAATAGTGAAATAGATTAGTCCATTATTAGAAAACACTGAAGTTTAAACAAGTAGTGCATATTATCTCTCCAGTATTTGTCAGCAGTAACTTTATAAAATAACGACAGTTGTTCTTATCCTCACTCCTAATGACTGGTATGAATGGTGCTGGCTCACAGATTAGTAAATCCTCACTATTGAATAGGAATGTGCCAGTGCTTGCAGTGGAGCTTTCTATTAAATACAGAATTGTCAGGTGCTTTTGAAGTTTTCTAATGATTTTAGTTTTTCTTTATGTCCTAGGGCAGATAAAAATCCTTCATTAGTTTCACTTGATAATTTCTTTCACATCTGGACAACTTCTGGATTTCATAGAAAACCTAGAGCACAGATAGTTTTTAATCAATTTAATACTGCTTACAGGAAGAAAATAGAGTGGATGTAAGGTTGACCTCTTTAAACATATCAATCTGGAGTAAAATATAAAAGTTTGTTTGAAATAACAAAATATATGTGGTAGCCAGTCATTTAAATTAGCCTGAGTAACAAGCTGATATTTTAGATTAGAAATTGAACTTATGGAAAAAAAACCACTTCATACCTTGATTTGACAAAATTGGAGACATTTTCTCTCAATAGTCCAGGGATTAAATATGAAGGGTCTAATAAAATGCAATTTTTCAATATCTGTTGCCATTTTCATTTATATTTGTCTTTTTTGGAAATGTGCCCTCACACTTGTACAGTTACTAGTCCTACCATGTAGAGATTCATATTTGCTGGGATCCAGGGCACAATATCCATTTTTGACATTACTCTGATTATAGATAGAAATTATTGTTTCATCTGAACTATTACATTTCATCTAACTACTTTGGTGTACTGGGGCTATAACTAATATACCGATTATAAGAAAACATTGCCATTTAACAAATGCAACCTAAAGCAAGAGAGTTCCAGAAAAATATCTTCTTTTGCTTGATTGACTACGCCAGAGCCTTTGACTNTCAGTCTCTCAGTTGTGTCTGATTCTGCGACCCCGTGGACTGCAGCACACCAGGCTTCCCTGTCCTTCATTATCTCCTGGAGCTTGTTTAAACTCATGTCCATTGAGTCGGTGATGCCGTCTAACCATCTCATCCTCTTTTGTCCCCTTCTCCTCCTGCCCTCAATCTTTCCCAGCATCAGAATTTTTTTCCAGTGAGTTGGCTCTTCACATCAGATGGCTAAAGTTTTAGAGCTTCAGCTTTAGCACCAGTCCTTCCAATGCGTATTCAGGGTTTATTTCCTTTAGGATTGATTTGATTGCTCTCCTTGCAGTCCAAGGGACTCTCAAGAGTCTTCTCCAGCACCACAGTTCAGAAGTGTTAATTCTTTGGCATTCAGCCTTCTTTATGGTCCAACTTTCACACCTGTACATGACTACTGGGAAAACCATAGCTTTTACTAGGTAGACGTTTGTTGGCAAAGTGATGTCTCTGTCTTTTGAATATGCTGTCTAGGTTGGTCATAGTGTTTCTTCCAAGGAGCAAGCATCTTTTAATTTCATGGCTGCAGTTATCATCCGCAGTGATTTCAGAGCCCTAGAGAATAAAAATCTGTCACTATTTCCATTTCCCCCCCCACCATCTGTTTGCCATGAAGTGATGGGACCGTGTGCCATGATCTTAGTTCTTTGAAAGTTGAGTTTTAAGCCAGCTTTTTCACTCTCCTTTTTCATCTTCATTGAGAAGCTCTTTAGTTAGTTCCTCTTCAGTTTCTCCCACTAGGGTGCTGTCATCTGTGTATGTGAGGTTATCAGTATTTCTCCCTGCAATATTGATTCCAGCTTGTGATTCATCCAGCCCAGCATTTCACATGATGGCTTGTTTCAGGAAAAATTGTTTTTTATTTTTAGAATACCTTACATAGTCTCTAAAAGGGTTCCTTTGATAAAGACAAAAATCTTTATGTCTTAAGGATTTTTAATTTCATGATAAACTGTGCTGCTACTGCTAAGTCGTTTCAGTTGTGTCCAACTCTGTGCAACCCCATAGGCTCCCCCGTCCCTGGGATTCTTCAGGCAAGAACAGTGGAGTGGGTTGCCATTTCCTTCTCCAGTGCATGAAAGTGAAAAGTGAAGTCACTCAGTTGTATCCGACTCTCCACAACCCCATGGACTGCAGCCCACCAGGCTCCTCCATCCATGGGATTTTCCCGGCAAGAGTACTAGAGTGGGGTGCTATTGCCTTCTCCAATGATAAAGTATATTCTCATCATTTGGTAATTTTATAGTATTTGTGTTTCAAGATAAAAGATGCAATGGTACAGATACAGTATTTCACATAATATTAATTACTTCATTTATAAATGAAGAATAGATGTTTGAGAGAAGAGATTGTCAATATACACTCTTATTATGGATATTAATTTAGTAGGTGGCACAGCAGTAAAAAATCTGCCTGCAATGCAGCAGAAATGGGTGCAGTCCCTGGGTTAGGAAGATCCCCTGGAGGAGGAAATGGTAACCCACCCCAGTATTTTTGCCTGGAGAATCCCATGGATGGAGGAGCCTGGTGGGCTGGAGTTGTAAAGAGTTGGACATGATTGAGCGACTGAACAATAATAGCTCAACAATAAGTCAGAAATAGCGATTTGCCTTATATTTTTGTAAATAAGGATTTCATTTAAGGGAAAGTGGGAGTCCTCAAAAATTAAATGTTTGGATCCAGCTATGTAATATGTAAATTTATGGGACAAAATTTATTGCTCAAAATTCTCCAAGCCAGGCTTCAACATTTGATTTAGGTCATATCTGAATGGTCTAGCGGTTTTTCCTACTCAGTCCATTCTGAAGGAGATCAACCGTGGGATTTCTTTGGAAGGAATGATGCTAAGGCTGAAACTCCAGTACTTTGGCCCCCTCATGAGAAGAGTTGACTCACTGGAAAAGACTCTGATACTGGGAGGGATTGGGGGCAGGAGGAGAAGGGAATGATCACGGATGAGATGGCTGGATGGCATCACGGACTCAATGGACGTGAGTCTGAGTGAACTCCGAGAGATGGTGATGAACAGGGAGGCCTGGCATGCTGTGATTCATGGGGTCGCAAAGAGTTGGACACGACTGAGCAACTGAACTGAACTGAACTGAGGCTTCAACAGTCTGTGAACCGTTAACTTCCATATGCGCAAGCTGGTTTTAGAAAAGATAGAGGAACCAGAGATCAAATTGCTGACATCTGTTGGATCATAGAAAAAGCAAGAGAGTCCCAGAAAAACATCTAGTTCTCCTTTTTTATTTACACCAAAGCCTTTAACTGTATAGGTCACCAGAAACTGTGGAAAATTCTTCAAGAGATGGGAATATCAGACCATCTGACCTGCCTCCTGAGAGATCTGTATGCAGGTCAAGAAGCAACAGTTAGAACCAGACATGGAACAACAGACTGGTTCCAAATCAGTAAAGGAGAATGTCAAGGTTGTATATTGTCACCATGCTTATTTAACTTATATGTAGAGTATATCATGAACAACACTGGGCTGGATGAAGCATAAGCTGGAATCAAGATTGCAGGGAAAAATATAAATAACCTCAAATATACAGATGACACTAACCTTATGGCAGAAAGCGAAGAACTAAAGAGCCTCCTGATGAAAGTGAAAGACGAGAGCGAAAAATTTGGCTTAAAATTCAGCATTCAGAAAACTAAGATCATGGCATCTGATCCCATCACTTTATGCTAAATAGATGGGGAAGCAATGGAAACAGTGACAGACTTTATTTTGGGGGGTTATAAAATCACTGCACATGGTGACTGCAGCCATGAAATTAAAAGACGTTTGCTCCTTGGAAGAAAAGTCATGAGCAACTTAGACAGCATATTTAAAAGTAGAGATGTTACTCTATCAACAAAGTCCCGTCTAGTCAGAGCTATGGTTTTGACAGTAGTCATGCATGGATGTGAGAGTTGGACTATAAAGAAAGCTGAGCCGTGAAAAATTGATGCTTTTGAACTGTAGTGTTGGAGAAGACTCTTGAGAGTCCCTTGGACTGCAAGGAGATCTGACCAGTCCATCCTAAAGGAAATCAGTCCTGAATATTAACTAGAATGACTGATGCTGAAGCTGAAACTCCAGTACTTGGTCCACCTAATGTGAAGATGTGACTCATTGGAAAAGACCCTGAAGCTGGGAAAGTTTGAAGGTGGGAGAAGAAGGGGACGACAGAGGATTAAATGGTTGGATGGCATCACTGACTCGATGGACATGAGTTTGAGTAAGCTTTGGGTGTTGGTAATGAACAGGGAAGCCTGGTGTGCTGCAGTTCATGGGGTCACAAAGAGTCAGACATGACTGAGTGACTGAACTCAACTGATAAATGTTTAAAATACATTTTGAGAGAGGTATCTTCTGAGTCTAGTTTTTGAGGAAAGAAATGTTAAATAGCTTTACCCTAAGTACAAGGTTGGTAAACTATGGCCCATGGGCCAAATTTGATCTGCTGCTTGTTTTTATAAAACTTTTTGAAACACAGTAAGACCATGCTTTTATGGTATGAGGTAGATTTGAGTAGATAATGACAGGGATCATATGGCCTGAGAAGCCTTTAATTTTTACTATATGACTCTTCATAGAAAGTTTGCTAATGTCTACTCTAAGTAATAGTGAAATAGATTAGTCCATTATTAGAAAACACTGAAGTTTAAACAAGTAGTGCATATTATCTCTCCAGTATTTGTCAGCAGTAACTTTATAAAATAACGACAGTTGTTCTTATCCTCACTCCTAATGACTGGTATGAATGGTGCTGGCTCACAGATTAGTAAATCCTCACTATTGAATAGGAATGTGCCAGTGCTTGCAGTGGAGCTTTCTATTAAATACAGAATTGTCAGGTGCTTTTGAAGTTTTCTAATGATTTTAGTTTTTCTTTATGTCCTAGGGCAGATAAAAATCCTTCATTAGTTTCACTTGATAATTTCTTTCACATCTGGACAACTTCTGGATTTCATAGAAAACCTAGAGCACAGATAGTTTTTAATCAATTTAATACTGCTTACAGGAAGAAAATAGAGTGGATGTAAGGTTGACCTCTTTAAACATATCAATCTGGAGTAAAATATAAAAGTTTGTTTGAAATAACAAAATATATGTGGTAGCCAGTCATTTAAATTAGCCTGAGTAACAAGCTGATATTTTAGATTAGAAATTGAACTTATGGAAAAAAAACCACTTCATACCTTGATTTGACAAAATTGGAGACATTTTCTCTCAATAGTCCAGGGATTAAATATGAAGGGTCTAATAAAATGCAATTTTTCAATATCTGTTGCCATTTTCATTTATATTTTTCTTTTTTGGAAATGTGCCCTCACACTTGTACAGTTACTAGTCCTACCATGTAGAGATTCATATTTGCTGGGATCCAGGGCACAATATCCATTTTTGACATTACTCTGATTATAGATAGAAATTATTGTTTCATCTGAACTATTACATTTCATCTAACTACTTTGGTGTACTGGGGCTATAACTAATATACTGATTATAAGAAAACATTGCCATTTAACAAATGCAACCTAAAGCAAGAGAGTTCCAGAAAAATATCTTCTTTTGCTTGATTGACTACGCCAGAGCCTTTGACTATGTGGATCACAACAAACTGTGGAAAATTCTTAAAGAGAGGGGAATACCAGACCATCTGACCTGCCTCCTGAGAAATCTGAATTGACGTCAGGAAGGAACAGTTAGAACCAGATATGGAACAACAGACTGGGTCCATATTGGGAAAGGAGTAGGTGTCAAGGCTGTATATTGTCGCCATGCTTATTTAACTTATATGCAGAGTACATCATGAGAAATGCTGGGCTGGATGAAAGACAAGCTGAAATCAAAATTGCAAGGAGAAATATAAATAACCTCAGATATGCAGATGACACCAACCTTATGGCAGAAAGTAAAGAACCAAAGAGCCTGTTGATGAAAGTGAAAGAGGAGAGTGAAAAAGCTGGCTTAAAACTCAACATTCAGAAAACTAAGGTCATGGCATCTGATCACATCATTTAATGGTAAATAGATGGGGAAACAAAGGAAACAGTGTCAGACTTTATTTTCTTGGGGTCCAAAATCACTGCAAATGGTGACTGCAGCCATGGAATTAAAAGACACTTGCTCATTGGAAGAAAAGTCATGACCAACCTAGACAGCATATTCAAAAGCAGAGATGTTACTCTACAAAGGTCTGTCTTGTCAGAGCTGTGGTTTTTCCAGTAGTCATGCATAGATGTGAGAGTTGGACTATAAAGAAAGCTGAGCGCCAAAGAATTGATGCTTTTGAACTGTGCTGTTGGAGAAGACTTGAGAGTCCCTTGTACTGCAAGGAGACCCAACCAGTCCATCCTAAAGGAAATCAGTCCTGAATGTTCATTGGAAGGACTGATGCTGAAGCTGAAACTCCTGTACTTTGTCCACCTGATATGAAGAACTGACTCATTAGAAAAGTCCCTGATGCTGGGAAGGATTGAAGGTGGGAGGACATGAGTTTGAGTAAGCTCTGGGAGATGGTGATGGACAGGAAAGACTGGTCCATGGTACTAGAAAGAGTTGGACATGACTGAGTGACTGGACTGAACTGAACTGAACCTATAATAGGCAAATGCCATTAGTAAGCAAACCAGGCCTTGCATTTTAGCTACATTGAACAGACTAAGGCAATCTTTATAGGTCAGCCACACACTTAAATAATATATTAATTTTGCAGAATGCATAGTTTTTCTGCAGAAAATTAATTTTGCATATCAAATTGTGAGATGTAAACAAATAAAAATTTCTTCCGTCTTTAAAATAGCCAAGCTTTGTATGGATGACTTGATGAATCTCCTGGGAACCACCCTGGCCTAGAGATCCATTGAAAGTTTTAAATCAGAGCAATGAAAAGATCAGATTTGCTGGGTTTAAAAAGATCTCTTTGGATTTTATTTCAAGCATGGCTTAATTGTTACAGTTTAAAGACAGTTTAAAAGGCAGTTTAAAGAAAAAGATTTTTTAGAGGTAGATGTCATCAGTGAATTTAGTCCTCCTAATTCCTTTAAGAAAGAAATGGAAAACTCTGGTTGATTGTCAGTGTCCTTGACTTGTCTCCCTGCCCTACTCTGCCCCAACTGAAAAAGTCAGTTAATTCTGTTTACTCTGTAAGTGTTAGTGCAGGTTGTTTCTTGGTGTCCTTTAATAAGAGTTTCATTAGTTTGTTGGATGCCTGAAAAATTGTGCTTTGTAACTTAATAACTTGTTAAATCATAGCAAAAATGACCTGCTTTATTTCAGTTGATCCCTTCAATAAATAAGGTATTACTCTTAAGTTCAAAGGAAGATGAGAAAGTCCATAATATGGTTTTTAGATCTAAATTTCTGAAAAGAAGTAGGTCCATTATTTTTCTTAACTGGATCAACCATCAATTCCATTTGTA
>SJYW01013912.1:17408-54832 GCA_006410735.1 Raphicerus campestris | reverse complement strand
AAACTTAATGAAGCACTGTGGAGACAATTTATTATTATAATTATGATTAAACTATCATTTCATGCTACATCTACTACTATGTTAACTAATACTACATCTAATCATATAATTATGCATAAGTTCCTTTTTATGTTGTAGCAACCAGAGTTTCTTTTGAGAATCAGCTTAAGGCTTTGTTTGCAGCACTGGATGACTTAAGTTGTACATGATAAGACCAACTTACATACAGGCTAATTTGAGAGCTAGCATCACTTTCTAAACAATCTTGAAGCTCTTTTTATAGTCGTGAATTGCTTATTGAAAGAGAGAGGATTTCAAGCAGTCAAGAGCCTTGGTCATTTGTACCCAGTCACGTCTTATTCAGGTATTTAAATGTGTTTAGCTCTGGTAGTTTGTGATGTGCTTTAATTTAGAGGCATAAATCCTGGCCAGAGTTCTGAGCTTTAATTAAATACTGTCAAGGGACTGATTACAGTGTATCGATCCATAACTGAAGATACTATCTACTGAGCCACAATTCTAGTAAATGAGGCTACAGTTTTAGTTCTGTTTTGATTATAGTCTGTTACTGGGATAGCGTATATTTTGCAACACTGTTATTTGAGAATAATGATACAAAGCCATGGATAACACACGGTTTTCTTCCTTTCCATTCATTAAGCTACAAGTTTGGACAAACAAGGACATGATATTAATTTCATATATTTTCTGAAGGCAACTCTAAAAACAAAGGAACAGCTTTGGTGAAACAATAAGTTTAGTTAAAATGTTTGAAAATTACTACTACAAAATGGATAAATTTAACTAGAAAATATTGTTTCTATCCTCTTTTTCAAGGATATTGATGGTCTTTGTTTTTTCTGTCACCATTGATATTTCCTACTCTCTAAACTACCCCTGACTTATGCAATAATATTTATATTCAACACATCATAATTTTTCACTTATCTGTGAATCCCATATAACTTTTAGATGTGGCTCAGTGGTTTCCCTATATTATTGGAAAGTTCAGTATCAGAACCTTTTCACTTTGCACTTGAAATGTAAACTTAAATGGAATCTATGTCCATATTTCACCCTTGTCTTTACTTAAGCAGTAGTCATGTGGTTTTGTATTTATTTTATTTGATAAAATGTTGAGAAACATTAAGGACTAACATGAGGAAAGCAGAATCCTGACTCAGAGTCTGTGACATATCAGTAAGGATTATTTTAAAATTTCAGACATATTCCCTGAAATGACAAAATAAAATACCCTGAATCTCACATTTCAAATATGATTGAGTCATATTACCTATCCAATTTATGTGCAGTAATTCAAAACAAAAGAGATGGACTAACAGTTGACACTTTCTCCTAAGATTTCACTCAATACTCAGTACTCTGAGGGTAACCATGAGATAAGAGAACATTTTTTTTTCAATTAAGTTTCTTAAAAGCCATTAGCTATGCTAAAGCCTTTGACTGTGTGGGTCAAAACAAACTGGAAAGTTCTTCAAGATATGGTAATACCAGACAACCACCTTACCTGCCTCCTGAGAAACTTGTATGCAGGTAAAGAAGCAGCAGTTAGAACTTGACATGGAGCAATGGACTGGTTCCAAATTGGAAAAAGAGCATGTCAAGGCTGTATATTTTCACTGTGCTTATTTAACTTCTATGCAGAGTACATCATGTTGAATGTCAGGCTGGATGAAACATAAGCTGGAATCAAGATTGTAGGGAGAAATATCAATAAGCTCAGATTTGCAGATGACATCTTTATGGCAGAAATAGAAGCAGAACTAGAGTCTCTTGATGCAGGTGAAAGAAGAGAGTGAAAAAGCTGGCTTATAACTCAACATTCAAAAAAAAAACAAACCCACACACAATGATCATGGCATCCAGTCTCATCATTTCATGGCAAATAGATGCGGAAACAATGGAAACAGTGACAGATTTTATTTTCTTGGGCTCCAAATCATTGCAGATGGTGTCTGCAGAAATTAAAAGATGCTTACTCCTTGGAAGAAAAGCTATGACCAAACTAGACAGCATATTAAAAAGCAGAGGCATCTCTTTACCAACAAAGATTGGTATAGTCAAAGCTATGGTTTTTCCAGTAGTCATGTATGAATGTGAGAGTAGAACTATAAAGAAAGCTGAGTGCCTAAGAACTGATGCTTTTGAACTGTGGTGTCGGAGAAGGCTCTTGAGAAGTCCCTTGGACTGAAAGGAAATCAAAGTCAGTCCTAAAGGAAATCAGCCTGAATTATTCTTTTGAAGGACTGATGCTGAATCTGAAACTCCAATACTTTGGTCACCTGATGCAGAGCCAACTCATTAAAAAAGACCCTGATGCTGGGAAAGATTGAAGGCAAAAGGAAAAGGGGGCTGTAGAGGATGAGACGATTAGATAGCTTCACTGAGTCATGAAACTGAGCAAATTCTGGGAGACATTGGAAGACAGATGAGCCTGGTGTGCCACAGACACAGTTTTCAAAACACCCATCAGATTAGCTTATTTTAATTTTTCCTAAAGATCTGTGGTGAACTAGCTTTTTTTTTCTCCTCTCTTTTTGAAATTTATTCTTTTTAAATATTTTTTACAGTTTGCTTAGCATTGTTCAATTTGATGAAAATTTCATTACAAGACAAAAAGACTGATATATTGTTTGATGGATTTGGTGCTGCATAAATAAATCAGTGACTCAGATATAATATATTGTTTTGAAATTCATTAGAAGTTTTATGAAACTAGGGTATTATTCATCAAATCAATTTAACAAATTATTGAAAGGTGACTTAGTAACTAATGGTGTACTAATTATAAAGAACAATTCTGCTTCCTCTGTTTTATTTAGTGACAAAAGATAGCACATCAATCACTTACAGACCTATGCTATTGTCCACCCAATGGCTCATAGAAAAAGTGCAAATGGCTTAGTAAATCATCTCCTCTGTTAAAAAAAAAAAAAGTTTAAAACAGACATCATACTTTTTATGGATGAATAACTAGTGTTGCATTCAAGTAGAAATTGTGAAAAAATCAGATCAACATACAGACCTTTGAATTAAAGAAAAATGCCTTGAATATAAGGGTTCCAAAAGTTGTTTAATGGCAATTTATATCCCCAAGTTCTTTATTTCTCTTTTTTCCCATTATTTCTTTTGCACATGTAAATAATAACAAATATGTATATCAACACACTCAATTTGGTTCAACAATAAACCATACATTTAAACCTTACACTTAAATCTTTGCTCTATTTTAATTTAGTTGTTTGAGTGCTGTAAGACAGGGGTCCAGTTTCATTCTTTTGCGTGTGAGCATCCTGTTTTCCCAGAATCATTTATTGAATGAACTTTCTGTTCTCCATTGAGTATTCTTGGCTCCTTTGTCAAGTACTAGTTGATCTTGACTGTAAATGTATGGGTTCATTTCTGGGCACTTGATTCTGTTCCATTTGAGTATTTGTCTGCTTTTATAATATTTTTTCAAAGAGATAAAATATTTTAGTACACTTGCAAGGATCTAATACATTAAGCTCACGTGCTGTGCTGTGCTAAGTTGCTCAGCCATGTCCGACTCTTTGCAACCCCATGGACTGCAGCTTGCTAGACTCCTCTGCCCATAGGGATTTGTATTTCTGCAGGCAAGAAAACTGGAGTGGGTTGCCATGCCCTTCTCCAGGGGATCTTCCCAGGGATTGGACCCAGATCTCTCCCGCATTGCAGGTGGATTCTTTAGTGACTGAGCCATCAGGGGAGTCCAAGAATACTGGTGTAGGTAGCCTATCCCTTCTCCAGGGTATCTACCTGACCCAGAAATTCAACCAGGGTCTCCTGCATTGCAGGCAGATTCTTTACCAGCTGAGCTACCAGAGAAACCCTCATTAAGCACATAACTTTAGAAGAATGATCATACAGAATTTTCTCTTATTTTTTCGCTTATTTTTGACTCAGCCATTAAAAAGAATACATTTGAATCAGTTCTAATGAGATGGATGAAACTGGAGCCTATTATACAGAGTGAAGTAAGTCAGAAAGAAAAACACCAATACAGTATACTAACACATATATATGGAATTTAGAAAGATGGCAATGATAATCTTGTATGCGACATAGCAAAAGAGACGCAGATGTATAGAACAATGTTTTGGACTCTGTGGGAGAGGGAGAGGGTGGGATGATTTAGGAGAATGGCATTGAAATACGTATAATATAATATATGAAATGAATCACCAGCCCAGGATCGATGCATGATACTGGATGCTTGGGGCTGGTGCAATGGGACAACCCAGAGGGATGGTACGGGGAGGGAGGAGGGAAGAGGGTTCAGGATGGGGAACACATGTATGCCTGTGGTGGATTCATGTTGATATATGGCAAAACTAATACAATATTATAAAGTAATTAACCTCCAATTAAAAGCAAGTAAACATATTTTAAAAATGTACCAGTCAGGCTACCTTCTCCATTCTCTAGACAATAATTCAAGCAGATTGGGAACTCTTCTCTCTCTCCTTTAAAATCAACATTTTCCTTTAATCTGAGTAACTTGAAAACACAGTACCTAAAAGATTATAAAAACACCAGATATAAGGATAGTAAAATATTAAACATAGTTGGGAGTAAATTCCATTTAATCTTAAAATGTGTTCCTCTGTTCCACTGGGCATAAATGTAAGTTGCTCAGTCGTGTCCAACTCTTTGTGACCCCATGGACTATAGTCCACCAGGCTCCTCTGTCCATGGAATTCTCCAGGCAAGAATTCTGGAGTGGGTAGTAGATCAAATACAGGATTTAACCCAGGTCTCCTGCATTGCAGGCAGATTCTTCAATGTCTGAGCCACCAGGGAAGACCATGAATTCTAATTAGTTCAAGAGAATTCAGCAGGTCTTTGACATCTTTCAACAGATATCTTTATTTTTTGTTCTTATTTAATCCAACTTTTTAAGTTTTTCTCTAGGAAGTTTTTGTCTTCCATAAATCATTACATCCCATCCATCAGTAAAAGTCTCAAGACTTACTTTGTGTAATTTTATTTTTCTTATAGGCCACTTTTACTGCAATTCTCCTTGTCTTAAAATAAAGTATTTCTATTTTTGAAGACTGCTTACAGATCAAGTCACTCTTCACTTAGAAGTCAATCTGACTTTTGATACTGAGAATCTCCAGTCTTGCTTACATCCCTATATGATGGAAACAGACTCTACTGTTGACTCTTTCATCTTGTAGACTTTATCTGTCTTACAGGAAATATTTATTCATTATTGGCACTAACAATGTATGGGATATCAGGCTTAATCCAATAGAGACAATTCTATATTTTGCTAGAGCTCACTTTAAACTTTTCAAGGTATAAACCAAACAGCATTATTATGTGTCTGAATATTATAATAAAAATATTTGAAATCTCTCTGAGCGATTCTCTGAAATGCATCTTCACAAGACCAAAATTTAAATAATTGGCACCTTTCAATACTTTCCTTTGGAGAAGGCAATGGCACCCCACTCCAGTACTGTGGCTTGGAAAATCCCATGGATAGAGGAGCCTGGTGGGCTGCAGTCCATGGGGTCGCAAAGAGTCGGACACGACTGAGCAACTTCACTTTCACTTTCATGCATTGGAGAAGGGAATGTCAACCCACTCCAGTGTTCTTGCCTGGAGAATCCCAGGGACAGGGGAGCCTGGTGGGCTGCTGTCTATGGGGTCACACAGAGTCAGACACAATTGAAGTGCTTTAGCAGCAGCAGCAGCAACAATACTTTCCTTCTTGGTGCTGGTGGTGTGGAGTATGAAGTACAGAAATGAAAATCTTTTTCAAGAACCTTGAGATCTATGCTATGCTTCTTATATGTATCTATATTTACTGTTAAAAATTAGAAGATATTTACAAATGTATTTAAGATGATCATAGTAAATTTATTACAGATTAACATGGATGCTATCTTTCACTTGAAAAATAACTGTACTTTCCAAAAGAGTAACATTGTTTTACAATTTTGTGGAAACCTTTAATATCTTGTTTAATAGAGGTCAAATGGATCCCCGTATCTGCCACTGTTGTTTATCCTTTGGAATATCAAGTATTTCTTTATTGTCCATGCTACCTTGTATTTCTCATCTATGAACATATCATTTTGACACTGTGAATCTTCTGATTAAATTTTGGAGAAATCTCAAGGTCACTAGGCCACATTTTGATAATCACTGTAGGACAATAATAGCACTATTCTTAAAGCAATAGAGGAGATTAAAAATGTAGGAGGAGTATTTCTGGAATGATGGGAACATTCTAAAATTGAATAATGGTGATAATTTCCCAACTTTAAGTTTACTAAAACTCACTGAATTGCAAGCTCATATATGGTAAGTGTTATGGTATATAAAGTATGTCTTAATGAACCTGTAAAATTGGTGGTGGTGGTGGCTTCATCACTCAGACATATCTGACTCTTGAGACTCCATGGACTGTAGCCCACCAGGCTCCTCTGTCCTTGGGATTTCCCAGGCAAGAATACTGGAGTGGGTTGCCATGCCCTCCTCCAGGGGATCTTCCCAACCTAGGGATTGAACTCCGGTCTTCTGCATTGTAGGCAGATTTAAATCTTCAATTCTAAGAGAAGTTGAGTAGCATAGAGATTAGAAACAGACTCTTGTTTCACCCTGATTTCCTGTATTTAATCCTATACTCTCTCTCTGTTTCCTCTTCTGTGAAAAGGAGAAAATGATAGCACCTAAGCTAATGGCTTGTTCTATTAACTGAGTTAATATACCTAGAGTTGTACCTGGTAAAAGTGCTGTTCTCTGCTGTGCTCAGTCCCAGAGTCGTGTCCAACTTTTACAACCCCATGGACTCCAGGCTCCTCTGTCCATGGAGATTCTTTAGGCAAGAATACCGTAATCATGTGTTAGTTATTATAGATGCTGAATTAAAGAGCCAGTAAATCTTAAAACTGAAGGTACAAAAGTAAGATAGTAAAAAATGATAAAGATTTGAGAAAAGGAATGTGATTAATCTTCTTGAAGTAAAAAAAAAAAAATCTTATCCCTGAAGTAAGACATACATGACAATAACTAAAATTAATTCAGGTATATTTTTAACTAGTGGACTGATGGATGGTGGAGTTAGTAATTAGGAAGGTAATAGAAATTCAGCTGTTTTAGCTATTTCTATTTCTGTTTTATAGTAGGTAAATTCATTTGAAAAAAGAGATAACCTGGGATACTGATGATGGTAGAGCTAAGATCATTAAAAATTTGTCATAGCTGTTATTGGAAAATTAAGAAACATGCTAAATAGAAATATAGAAGAGAACAATCAGATGCAATTGGAATCCAACTGAAGTTGTAGAGCATAACTTGATGTTTATGAGAGTATATTCTTTTGATAATTTCAATAGACAAAATGACAAAACGATTTTACTAAAATGAATTTGCTTATTATTAGAAACAGTTTTAAAAGTACACAGTAGCCATTACAACTGACTAACCAATATTTATTCCCCATGAAATAAATCAATAATAATAATTTCTTTATATTTGCTAGTGCTGAACTTAGAGATGGATAAGTTTAACAACGTGAAACTATATATCTGCTTTGGACTTCTAAGGAGATAAATTAAACCTATGCTGTTGAATGTAAAAAAAGGTGCTTTTTATTCTAGTTTCTGCTAGCAGACATTTATTCACGTCCCATGAGGCAGGTCATCCTCAAAATTAATCTGTTTTAGGTGGTAGAGATAGAGAAATAACCTTGGCTTTTCAGAAAACTTTTCAGAAACCAAATCAAACATCCCAAGAACCTGGCCTAACTAAGTCTGTACTGCTTATTAAGTACTTTTAAAAAAAGTTATTATTTTCTTGTTTTATATACAATTTAAGTTGAAATTTTCATTACCTATAGCTTAAAGAATCTCACATAGATATCTTGAAATATTCTTCAGATACTCATTATAAAATGTAAAGAGAAAAAATAAATATATTTCAAAAGAAAACGTTTTGATTTAATGAAAATTAGGTTGTTATATTTACATATTTTAATTGAATTTACATTTAATCATCTTTATGTGTATGTTTAGTTGCTCAGCCATGTCCGACTCTTTGTGACCTCCTCTGTCCCTGGAATTCTCTAGCAAGAATACTGGAGTGGGTTGCCATTTCCTTCTCCAATCTTTATGTAGTTAATCATTTTATATGCAAACTATGGGCTCCTTCCAAGCTGAAAACTCCAAACAAGTAACCAGGATGACTGAGTCTATGGAATTCAAAGCATCTGAGGATAAAACAGGAAATAGTCAGTTGTATAAGCTCAGTTCAGTTCAATTGCTCAGTCATGTCTGATTCTTTGTGACCCCATGGATTGCAACCCACCAGGCTTCCCTGTCCATCACCAACTCCCGGAGTTTATTCAAACTCATGTCCATTGAGTCAGTGATGCCATTCAACCATCTCATCCTCTGTCGTTCCCTTTCTTCTCCCAATTTTTGACAGCATCAAGGTCTTTTCTAGTAAGTCAGTTCTTTGCATCAGGTGGCCAAGTTATTGGAGTTTCAACTTTAGCATCTGTCGTTCCAATGAATATTCCGGACTGATTTCCTTTACGATGGACTGGTTGGATTTCCTTGCAGTCCAAGGGACTCTCGAGTCTTCTCCAACATCACAGTTCAAAAGCATCAATTCTTCAGCTCTCAGCTTTCTTTATAGTGCAACTCTCATCCATACATGACTACTGGAAAAACCATAACTTTGACTCTGTGGACCTTTTTTGGCAAAGTAATGTCTCTGTTTTTTAAAATGCTGTCTAGGTTTATCATAGCTTTCTTCCAAGGAGAGCGTCTTTTAATTTAATGACTGCAATCACCACCTGCAGTGATTTTGGAGCCCCTGCAAAAAAAAAAAAAAAAAAAGTCTGACACTTTATTTTAATGGAAACAATATTTCCATTGTTTCTCCATTGATTTTCCATAAGCTAATGTTTGACTAAAAGTAATTTTAGGATGAGTATAGATCTTGGGGCTTCCCTGGTAGCTCAGCTGGTAAAGAATTCGCCTGTAATGATGGAGACCCCTGTTCAATTCCTACATTGGAAGATTCCTTGGAGGAGGGCATGGCCACCCACTACAATATTCTTGCCTGGAGAATTCCCATGGACAGAGAAGCCTGGCAAGCTACAGTCAATGAGATCTCAAAGCACTGGGCAGGAATGAGCAACCAAGCACACACACACACACACACACACAGATCCTGAACATGGTGTAACTGACCAGCCTTACAAATACAGAGTCTAAAAATTCAAAAACTACATCTGACAATGTGGCAAGAGACTTGCATTCGTTTCTGTCCTAGGTTTAGCTTTTCTATCTAGTAGAAATTCTCCAAATAAAGCATTACATTTAACNCTTACAAATACAGAGTCTAAAAATTCAAAAACTACATCTGACAATGTGGCAAGAGACTTGCATTCGTTTCTGTCCTAGGTTTAGCTTTTCTATCTAGTAGAAATTCTCCAAATAAAGCATTACATTTAACTGTGTTGGTTTGAATCTTTACAAGACTCTGGATTATAAATGGCTTACTAATTATAGGAGAGGGTTTACATTCTTTTAACTGCATTTCCTTTTATTCTCTCTTGACTTTAGGCAGTCTTCTTAGCATACCTCATTACATTATTCTCAGAGTACATTAATCTCAACACTTTAAAAAAAATAAACACCTGCCAGACTTCTCACACTGATTGTACCTAAAGAAACTCTTCTAAAATTGCCCCTTTAAATATCTCTTATTCCTGGGTATAATTAAAAGAAAGAAAAAATGAATACAAAGCTAAATTCAGTTCTTTCATTCGGATACAATAACCAAGTGCTCTAACATGTGTCCTTTAATTCCTTATTAAACAGATGATAAAAACTCTAGGAGAGCACATCATTTGGAAGCCAAGTCCTTTATCCTTCCTGAAATATGTGCCTGGGTAGGAACCACACTAATTAAACTCAGAACTCCTCACAGTATGATTTCCTTAGTGAATGGAAAGGTGAAGTCTCACTCAGCACAGTTTTACGAAGCCCCAAAGCATTGAATGCAATTTCTTCCAGAATCATATGTTGCTCTTATATTCTAGAAAATCATTTAGGCTCAACAGGAAAACACTTTTAAATTGGAAAAGCATTTAGTTTTGAAACTTTACCCTAGTTTTTGTTTCCCATTTACATTCTGGGGTCACAAATGTCCAGTTCAGACGCACTCCTTAGTGCTTGCCTGCATCTGTCCATGTTGTTTATTCCCCTCCTGAGCACTGCCTGGAAGGAAATGTCAATCTTCTACTTGTTAAAATAATTATTTGTTTCCAATGGATAAAATTATTTGGTTGGTCCATAAGAAAAATAATCAACACTCAATCTATGTAAAACAGTATTTTCAGATGACTCCAACTAATATTATCAAAGTACTGAAAATTTCTTATCAGAAAAAAATTATCTAATACAATCATTAATATAAATTAATTTTCTATTTAATTTATAGTATGTTTCTGATATTTTAATTTTCCTGGATTTAGACTTATATGTATATAGATTACTTTTGCCCAATATTATTTCCCCCTTTGCTAATTTCAGGGATTATTTTATTTTAATCTGAATTTGGATAGGGAAAGAATCTCTATGGATTTTCAAACAAATTTTTAGAAACAAAGACATGCAATTTACCTGATTAGTTAAAAAAACAAAAACAAAAACAACAACAAATGAAAAGCATCATGGAAAATGGAGAGCTGCCATATTTTAGTACAATCTTTGCAAAATTGGTGGAGAAGGTTGACAGAAAACTATAGTGACCAAGGAAGATAGACAATGATGTAATTCTTCTATATGCTTCTATGTATTCCTATGAAGTATTTTTTTCAACCAAAGCAGCTATTCAAACCAAGTAATAAAATTAACTGAACTAAGAATCAGACTTCTTGATGTTTTATCCCAGTATTTAATACTGAAGTAGGTTCAAACACACTGCTCTCATTAAAATATTATTACCAGTAAAAAGAAAAGGTGTTTGTATCATTAATAAATTAACAAATGACATAAAATATTGGAATAATGGAGCTTATATATTTATGGCAGAAACTGGAGGAGTGATAATAGGTGAACCCAGAGCTGGAGCACTGGAAAAAGATGTCAGCTGAAGCACAGGCTGAAGAATGTGGGAAAGAAGCCACAAGACTGCAGGGACTTGGGCAGGATTTCTTTTCCCAGACCTGCAAGTCGGAGGGACGGCTAAGCCATCACGTCTGACCAGCACTACCTTAGTGGTGCTCTCTTCACTTCTGCTTTCCTGATTTTGCTCAGTTCTTAACAAGAAGCTTTAACTCATGCTAACACAAGGAAGGGGAATCCATGGAAAATATGTCTTGGCATTCCAAGTTGACTACTGACAATCCACTGCAGGCCCAGAAGCCAGAAATTAGCATAGGAGGTCATGCAAACATTTTCATCTCCAAGGGACCATTGCCTTTTCTGGAAAAAACTTAACAAAGTAAATCCATCACTGAGATACCCAGTACCTACAATCATACACAGAAAGACACGCTCGGCTCAAAGACCTTGCCAATAAGCTAAGTGACAGTGTTTTTCCTAGAAGTTTAGAGCATATTGATCATGTTGGCTCACAGGCATAGTTAGTAAAGTGATTGATAGGTACGTCAGGTCTAATAACAGGACATTTGTCTCACACTCTGAAAGAAAGTTGGTCTGTCTGATCAGCTTCTATATGAGTAATAAATCTCTTATCTGTCAGTTCACTTCTAAGGCCCTAATCTTTATAATACTAGTTAAGTACTGGGAGTTTAAAACCTTTCCTCACTAGATCTTCAAGTCATCTAACAATAATCAATATAAGTAAATATAAATGACTATGGATTGAGAAAAACAAACAAACAAGACCAAACTTTTTTCAGCACGGTAAAGCTCTTTTCAAAGAAACGTGATTTTGCTTACAAAATGTTGGGGCATGATTATTATGCCAATTAATTTTACCACAGGGAGAAGTCTACCTATTTGTGAAATACAAAACAAATATGTGAAAATAAAATGTTTCATATTGTGATTTTCAATATTTTAAAATAACTTAATGTTCCTTCTTTAGAATATGATTTAAAAAATAAAATTTGTCACCATTTTTTTGTACACTGGGTCTCTTTCTAGAAGATATATATTTTTTCTCACTTCATGATTTTAGAAATACATATATCTTATTGTAATCAAAATTTAGGTGAAGGACTGTGAATCTTACACCAATATTAAGAACAAGAAAAGAAAACCACAAGAGAGTAGAGACTTAATACGTGTTCATGAATGTGGTACTTGTCTTTAAAATTATTATGTTGCTGCATGAATGGGAGGACATGAGAAAGTGAGGTTAAGAGAAACAGCAATTATTACAAGATTGTGAGGGCTGAGAATGATGTTCAAATGGACAATGAGGGCCTCCCTTTGGCTCAGCATTACGGATTTGCCTGTAATGCAAGAGATGCAGGAGACCAGGGTTTGACCCCTGGGTTAAGAAGATCCTCTGGAGGAAGAAATGACAAACCAGCTCCAGTAATCTTGCCTAGAAAATCCCATGGACAGAGGACCCTGGCAGGCTACAGTCCATGGGGTCTCAAAAAGCTGGACATGACTCACTGACTGAACAAAAAAATAATTAAAAAAAAGGACAATGAAGATGGAGCCAATATGGATACAATGTCAGATACAAGGAAGGATCTCAGAGCCTTGAAAATAAGCAAAATAGTATTAAAATGTCTTGGTGAAGGATGAAATCAGTTGATGGCTTTGAGGAACAAAATAAACAATGAAATCATTTTCTTAAAGCAGACCATTTTTTAATTTGCATGAATTTGTTACAATACTTTTTTTGTTTCCTGTTTTTATTTCAGAGATGAGACTGGTTATTGTATGGAGCTTAATCATCCCCTATATGAGAGTATAAATTTAAAAATACTTGTTTCAGTTCAGTTCAGCTGTTCAGTCATGTCTGACTCTTTGCGACCCCATGAATTGCAGCATGCCAGGCCTCCCTGTCCATCACCAACTCCCAGAGTTCACTCAAACTCATGTCCATTGAGTCGATGATGCCATCCAGCCATCTCATCCTCTGTTGTCCTCTTCTTCTCCTGTCCCCCAATCCCTCCCAGCATCAGAGTCTTTTCCAACGAGTCAACTCTTCACATGAAGTGGTCAAAGTACTGGAGTTTCAGCTTCAGCATCATTCCTTCCAAAGAACGCCCAGGACTGATATCCTTTATAATGGGTTGGTTGGATCTCCTTGCACTTGTTTAAAAAATGTTTTAAAGTGTCTCAAGATATTTGGATCTAAATCTTGCTGAATTCTGTAAACATTAGAGAATTAGATGACTTACACTGTATTTCATTAAACTTAGAACATCTATACTTGAATATTTTTATTTTAGGTTTAGATTTATTAAAAAGAAAGCTGCAGATATAGTGAAATTACTGTATACTCCACACTCATTTTTTTTAAATTAATATTATATTTTAGTGTAGTACATTGTAACAATTAATAAACAGACATCAGCATGTTATTAACTGAAGTCCATATAACTGAAAGCCATCCTTTCAGATTTCTGTAGTTTTCCCCTCATCTCCTTACTCTTTCTCAGGATCTCATCTAGAATAATACATTACAGTGAGCTGTCCTGTCTACTTAGGCTCCTCTTGATTGTCATAGTTTCTCATTTTCTTTAGTTTTGTTAGCCTTGATCACTTTAAAGATTACTGGTCAAGTATTTTATAGAGTTCAGGCTTGTTTGATTGTTTTCTCATGGTAATACTAGAGTAATATATATTGAACATTAAAGAGAAGAAGAAAGCTTTAAAATTGTCACTCAAAAATTATTGTGACCTAGTAAACAAATGTAAATTTCTGGGGAAATGAATACAATTTATAATATGTTAATATGATATCAAAATATAGAGTTCAAAGAGCAGATTTTCTAGCTTTTTGAAACTTCAGTCTATGATCATAAATATAAGCAATATGTAAACTTGAGAAAATAAGATTGTCTGTTGTCTTTTTTAAAAAATTTCTTTCAATCTACTAAATTCATCTTATAATCAACTAACGTGCCATGACTTGCAGTTTTCATAGACTGGGCTAATCTACTGTGTGTCACAGAGGAGATCAAATAGTCTTTTCTGTCCCTCAGAACTCTGGAAAGCATTTGATTGAATATCCCCAAAGACATGGAGGGAAACTGAGCAAAAAGTTTAGAGAGATGGTATGATAATAACAGAAACTTCCTAAAGAATTTCCTTACATTTATTGAAAACACAAAAGGCTAAGTGAGAAGAAAATAAATACATGTTGCTGTGATTTTCATAGTGGTTATTACAGTTAAATTAGGTGTGAATCAAGAAAAAAAAAGTTAATTGGGTGGATAAAGGTTGTACAATAAATCACTAGTAAAGAGAAGAATAAAAACCAGGCATCTGTCCGCTGCAGTCACTAAAATATCCCACAGCTAGTTGATTTAGCAGTAACTGCATTCTCTTTAATGTTTCTTATTACATAGGTCTGGTTTTCACTATAAAAGAGAAAATGAGTGTAGGGAATTCAAGGCTATGTATAAATGATATTGGTTCTCACGTCTCTAGTGAACATGAAAAAATTGCAAGAATCATGTAAAAATGCTCTGTTTCACGTGACTTGCGCTGTAGCAGTCCCCATTGCACAGTCCTATGCTTCAACTAAAAGGTAATATTACAGGGATCATTTACAAATGAAGATAAAAATAACAGAAGCATCCTTCACCCTGAGTTCTATTAGGAAATATGACTCAGAAGCACGTTTTCTTATTCTTCTGTTTGTCTAAAGAGTTGAACACACATCTGGGGAGCATTTTCAAAAAGGGCAAATGTGGCAGGGATGTTATCGAATGACTGGAGCCTGATCTAGACATGTCAGGAATTCTAATTCAGGTGTTCAGGGAATCTTAAAAATTCAGTTCTTCTTTGAAAGCCAAAACAGCAGCTCATTAGAGACATTTTTTTTTTTTTTAATGCAAGAAAAGAGATGTGGGTTCAGGCTATTTGGCACATATTATACAGTAGAGGTTGCTGAAAAAAAAAAAAAACCATAAAAACTGGGCATCCAGGAAGTATGGCATGCTGCTCACCAACCATTCTTCTAGTTTGGAAATGATTGGCATGTATATCAGCCCTCTGGTTAGACACTCATAGTAAGATGTACTGTTATGGTGCATGTGTGTGCATGAAGCGAGAAGGGGTAATGTGAAATGTAGGAAATAGAAACAATGCTTTTTGTATTGGGAGCTGCCCAGGTGGCACTAGCAGGAAAGATGTAAGAGGCCTGGGTTCAATCCCTGAGTTGGGAAGATCCTTTGGAGAAGGGCATGGCAGCCCACTCCAGTATTCTTGCCTGGAGAATCCCATGGACAGGAGCCTGGCAGGCTACAGTCCATGAGACTACAAATAGTTAACACGACTGTGTGTCTAGCCAGTCTGGGAAAACATGAAAGTGATTTGTCAAAAAGTAGATAAGAAATCTTTGCACCATTTATGCCATTAAATTTATCTACTCTTAATTCATATAAATAAAATGAAGTTCTAGTTAAAATTTGGTTTGCTGACTTTTGCTTGGCTAATTTTTAATAGGACTTTTAGCTATTATACCTTATTATTTTAAATTCATATTGTTAGTAAATTTATTTGTGACAGTACTCCTTCTAATGATGATGTTTCAGTTTCTTCCAATCTCTTTTTAAATTGTTATTCTTTTAATTGGAGGATATTTGCTTTACAATGTTGTGTTGGCTTCTGTCATGCATCAACATGAATAAGCCATAAGTATGCATATGTCCTCTCCCTTTTGAACTTCCTTTCCACCCCTCATATCATCCCACCCTTCTGGATTTTCACAGAGCACCAGTTGACTCCCTGTATAGCAACTTCCCATAGCCATTTATTTTACATATGGTAATATACATGTTTCAATGCTACTCTCTCAGTTTGTCCACCCTCTCCTTTCCCCACTTTGTCCACAAGTCTGTTCTCTGTCTGCATCTTTATTCTTTCCCTGCATATAGGTTGATCAGCATCATTTTTCTAGATTCCATATATATGCATTAATATGTTTTTCTCTTTCTGACTCACTTCACTCTGTACAACAGGTTTTAGGTTCATCCACCTCGTTAGAACTAACTTAAATTTGTTCCTTTTTATGGCTGAGTAATATTTCATTGTTTGTATGTACAACAACTTCTTTATCCATTCATCTGTCAATGGACATGTGCAAGATCTCTTAATATATTTCTCCACATTAAAAGAGGCTTCACAGAAAAAAAAGTATTAGAATCTTTACATGACCTTTTATTATATTTTTTAAACAAAATTAGAGCAAAAGAAGAACGTGCAACAGAAGAGTAAAAGGATATTCTCTATAAGAAGTGGTAGCATTCTGACAAACAGCTAAAAATCACTGGTTTATATACTTGATTCAATTAATTCGTAAAGGAGACTTGCAGTTTTGTGGAAAAACTGGAGTAAATATGTATTTGTGTATTTTTTTTTCAAGAAGCAAATGATTAAAAGTTTTCATAGTATTTTGAAAACATTCTTGAGTGGACCCATGTCCAAATCCCACATCTCCCTCCAGTATATCAGATTCATATGAGTTTTCCCAGACTTTTGAGAAATTAGGTCATCTGTGACTTACAGAAAATTTCTGTAGTCAGATAAAACTTCAAGATTGTTGTCTTCAATTTTCTCCAGATTTATATTCTATTTTATTCTACATTGTCAGAGATATTTTCATATTTTCACTGTTTTATTGGTTTTCTCATTTTAATTTTCAAGAGTTGGATGAATCTGCCTTTAAATTGTTATCCAAATGCTATTTTAAAACAAAGTCTATTCCTTTTTTTCCTATAAAAAGTTTGGGTTACTTTGAAAGGCAGAATAAGCTATCTAGGGACTATGTGACAAAAGACAGGTATGGTAAGTGATGTTATGTCAGGGACTTTCCAAGAAGAAGATCAGCATACCACTGCTTGTCAGGCCAGCAGAACATGGCAATGAACAATTTAAGAGCTATCAATGTTCAGAGATCCAGATAGATAAGTAAAAAGCAAAATTGCATGAAGTAGCAGGGTGATAGACATTAGGGGATTAGCTGCAGTCTCTAGAAGGTGAGAGGATAGGGACTGACAACTAAGAAAAGCAGGGGTTCAGACTTGGAGAGCTTGAGAAGTTCTAGGATAGGCAATATAAGAACACTGACACAGGAGACCAGGGGCAATCACTTGTTACAGGGGCAAAGCATAATTCTCAATTTGGCCTCTGTGGTTACAGCCAGATTGGTAGCAATGAGAACTTGTTGCTACCATCTGGTAGTGAATTGAACTCTTGCTGGCAAAAGAGAATTTTTGATCTAGAAGCAATGACAGGGTTGAACTTAATGCCAAGAAGTCTACAAAAGAGAAGTAGCCAAATCCAATGCTGTGGATATTTGAGCTATTTCATATACATTTCTTTCAGTAGACATTAATTATATTATTTAATTAGGGACATTTAGAGCTTTCTACTAATAGATCCTCCTCTTATTATTGAGAACATATGATACGTAAAATACTCTTTGTTTCTTACTAAACATTATTAACAATAAATTGAACCTCACTGTTTTTATTGGGATATAATTGCTTTGCAATATTGCGCTTGTTTCTGATGTACAACAAATTGAATCAGCTCTGTGTATACACATACTCCCTCCTACTCGAGCCTCCCTCCCTCCACCCATCCCCCTAAGTCATCACGGAGCACTGAGCTCTGCTCCCTGTGCTTTGTAGTAGCTTCCCACTAGCTATCTACTCTCCACACGTGAAAAAGTGAAACCGTTAGTTGCTCTGTTGTGTCTGACTCTTTGTGACCCCGTGGACGATATAGCCCAGCAGGTTCCTCTGTCCTTGGCATTCTCCAGGCAAGGATACTGGAGTGGGTAACCATTCCATCTGTTGGGGATCAAACCCAGGTCTCCTGCAATGTAGGCAGATGCTTTACCATTTGAGCCACCAGGGAAGCCCTTATTTTATACCTGGTTTCCGTATATATGTCAGTGCTACTCTCTCAATTCACTGCAACCTCTGCTTCCCCATCTGTGTTCTCCTGTCAGTTCTCTACAACTGCCTATGACTATTCTGATTTTGCAGAGTTTACAGCATCCACCTCAGAGGGAGTTACTTATTAAAATGTTCATCTCAGCCATTTCAAATTGTGGGTTGAATATTCTACATCAAGAAATACAGACTATCCTTAAACTTTAAATGTTGTTCTGTTACCCAAACTTCACAACTAAAATGTTCCTTTTAAAGTAAAAAAAAATCTGTCAAACTTGTTAAATAATATTTTCAATGTCTTATTTCCACATACTTTTGCTGAGACTGTTCCCTATTAAATCAGTCTGCCAAAGCATACATTTTTAATTTTCATTGCCTCCTCACAAGTTGGTACAGAAGTAGATGCTAACCTTTTCTTATATAACATTCTTTTTGAAAAATATTTGGTAAATTATTTCATAAATATTAATTTTAAAATAAAGCATTCACTGAGAAAATTTGCAATCTATAATGCTAGTCAGAGTGTTGGATATGGTAGAGTGTTGATTCTACTCCTGAAACCTATTCTGAATAAGCTGCTGCTAGTCTCTTTTGGTTTTTTGTATCAATCTGTTGACTTTGCAACCTGAAAGCTCTTGGTCTTTAATGATCTGTAGCACATCTGTATGCATAATACTGCCTTTCAAATGTCTCAACAATACAAAAACATTAGGCACGTATCACAGAGTTATTTTAATACATTTTCCATGCAACAATGCTTTGGCAAAATGCAACCCATTTTTGCATAAAAAATAAGATTTTACTGTGTGGGGATAATCAGGTAGTTATGCTGAACTAATGAGCCTTTTCTCTTCCTGACAGTCTTCAGATATAGGGAAATTTAATCATCTCTTAGATCTAGAAATAATTAGTTCTCTACCTTTGGTCACCATTAAAGATTTCCTTACACTGGAATATCCAGACCAGGCAAGCTCATTAACAAGCAACCCTCCAATCCATTGATTACATTATACAAAATAATGCTCTACTTGTCTATTCATTTGTATAAAGCCATTCATTAAAACTGAGCTACTCTGCATATAATGCAAATTGATTGTGCCCACTTGCCAATGTTATTTTTATTACATAAACTAACCTGAAAACATGTAGTTTTTCTTTACTGTTGAAAGCAAAATTTAAAAAATGATCACAGGGAAATGATAATGTATTAGCTGGAATAATTTGGCTTTATTTCTTAAGAAGAAATCTTTATTTTTTTTCCTGTAAATTGGAATCATGTTTTAGACAATATAACAATAGACTCCTATTGTCATAATTTTCAGACATTCCATCTCCTTTTCTGTTTACTGCAAGTCTTGACTGTGTTCCAGAATTTAGTCCTGATGCTCCATATTCATACAAATCCCCTATTCTGAAAAGAATATTCCATTCAAAAAGGGAGAGGCAGAGTATGAAATTCATTTAGATTAATAGCGTATTTATTTAGCACCAAAGGGCAATATTCTTATTATGAAAAGATGTTTTATTTTTTCTTTGAAATGACAAAGAAGCTAGTGAGAAGGTGGCAAATCTTCTACCTTTGGCTATTTTTCTCTAAAGTTCTGGCCTATTTCTTTCTGTGTTGTAGAAATAGTTGTTGGTTTTCTATTTCCTTCCCTCTCTCAAAGCCACTTCTTTCAATAGTTCTCTATACTCATGATTTAAGGATAGGAAGCTTGAGGGTTTCTATGTGTACTCAGCATCAGAAATACAAGTACATGAGAACTTCTTTGGGTGAGCATAAGGCTTATATTCAAATCTGTGTTTAGACATTTAAAAACATTTTATTATTATTTTTAATGTTTCTGATGTCAATAGAAACATACATGTGAGCAACGTTGTGCTTTTTTGTTATTCTCTCCATTTTCTGGCTTGTTTGGGGGCACCCAGAAAATAAGAGTAAAGTGACAAGAAGCTCAAGAAAAGGCAAATTGGTTTAAACTAAAAAGCATTAACAAGTGAACATAGTCTTCAGCCTGTTTGGCAATGGCCACCGGCATAAAACCCAAAAATAAATATATAAATAAATACATTTTTAGAAGGAAGAAAAAGAAAAGTATAACTAAGCCTGTTTTCTTCAAGCAAAGCAGTAGCTTCTTAACAGTGATCACATCACTTGTAGGACTGAGGCATTAAATCACCCCAAGCCCATCTGTCAGCCAATCAGGAAAAAATTTACATTTTAGCTGGGTCTGTAGCACAGGGATCGAGGTATTCACAGGTTTCTTTCTTATAGCATAAAGTTTAATGCACTGCATAGCATGTTGTTGAAAACTGGCCAAGACTGACAGGGACTTGGCAGACACTTTCCGGAGCTCCTATTGCCAACAAGATGGCTTTGCTAGGTGAAAACAAATAAGAACCAAAATTCTTTCTAGCTCGCAGAGATAAATGTTTCCTGGAAATTGTTGCGTGTTAGATTGCTGTCCTAAAGCCTCTCATTTTGTGCTCTCATTCTGAGTTGTGTTTCTGTTGCAATTGGCTCCCTGCCTGGAAACTTGCTGTGCCCTACTGGGTTAACCATGATGGGCAGGTGGGATGAGGGATCTCTGGTTGATGTGACAGTAGCATAGTGGCATTTAGGATGATCATTACTACAAGAGGGTGGCATAAATCTGTGGAAGGCAACTGATGTTTCAATCCCCACACATAATTCCCCTTTTAAACTTGCCTCTTGTCTTCTCTTTCACTTCTCACTTTTACTGGAAATGCCCTCAATGACCATTTTATAATCTTACATTGCCAGGTCACATTATCAGCTTCAAACATTAAAACAAAAACAAAGTGATCGTCTTATGGTAGGGGATTGGTAATTCAACAGAATTAAAGTCCATGTCCTTTTCATCACAGGGGACTGGAATTCAAAAGTAGAAAGTCAAGAGATATCTGGACTAACAGGCAACTTTGGTCTTGAAGTACAAAATGAAGCAGGGCAAAGGCTAACAAAATGTTGCTAAGAGAACACACTGATCATAGCAAACACACTCTTCCATTAACATAAGAGAAAACTCTACACATGGATATCATCAGATAGTCAATACAAAAACAGATTGTTTATATTCTTTGCAGTCAAAGATGGAGAAGCTCTACAGAGTCCGCAAAAACAAGACCAGGAGATGATTGTGGTTCAGATCATGAACTGCTTACTGCAAAATTCTGACTTAAATTGAAGAAAGTAGGGAAGATCACTAGACCATTCAGTTATGACATAAATCAAATCTTTTACAATACAGTGGAAGTGACAAATAGATTCAAGGGATTGGATCTGATCAACAGAGTGCTTGAAGAACTATGGATGAAGGTTCATAACATTGTATATGAGGCAGTGACCAAGACCATCCCCAAGAAAAAGAAAGGCAAAAAGGCAACATGGTTGTCTGAGAAAGGCTTAAAAATAGCTGAGAAAAGAAGAGAAGGGAAAGGCAAAGGAAACAGGAAAGTCATACCCATCTGAATGCAAAGTTCCAAAGAATTGCAAAGAGAGATAAAGCCTTCCTAAGTGAAGAATACAAAGAAATAGAAGAAAACAATAGAATGGGAAATACTAGAGATCTCTTCAAGATGATTAGAGATACCAATGGAACATTCATGCAAAGATGCGCACAACAAAGGACAGAAATCATATGGACCTAACAGAAGCNCAGCATCAGAAATACAAGTACATGAGAACTTCTTTGGGTGAGCATAAGGCTTATATTCAAATCTGTGTTTAGACATTTAAAAACATTTTATTATTATTTTTAATGTTTCTGATGTCAATAGAAACATACATGTGAGCAACGTTGTGCTTTTTTGTTATTCTCTCCATTTTCTGGCTTGTTTGGGGGCACCCAGAAAATAAGAGTAAACTGACAAGAAGCTCAAGAAAAGGCAAATTGGTTTAAACTAAAAAGCATTAACAAGTGAACATAGTCTTCAGCCTGTTTGGCAATGGCCACCAGCATAAAACCCAAAAATAAATATATAAATAAATACATTTTTAGAAGGAAGAAAAAGAAAAGTATAACTAAGCCTGTTTTCTTCAAGCTAAGTGAGCAAAGCAGTAGCTTCTTAACAGTGATCACATCACTTGTAGGACTGAGGCATTAAATCACCCCAAGCCCATCTGTCAGCCAATCAGGAAAAAATTTACATTTTAGCTGGGTCTGTAGCACAGGGATCGAGGTATTCACAGGTTGCTTTCTTATAGCATAAAGTTTAATGCACTGCATAGCATGTTGTTGAAAACTGGCCAAGACTGACAGGGACTTGGCAGACACTTTCCGGAGCTCCTATTGCCAACAAGATGGCTTTGCTAGGTGAAAACAAATAAGAACCAAAATTCTTTCTAGCTCGCAGAGATAAATGTTTCCTGGAAATTGTTGCTTGTTAGATTGCTGTCCTAAAGCCTCTCATTTTGTGCTCTCATTCTGAGTTGTGTTTCTGTTGCAATTGGCTCCCTGCCTGGAAACTTGCTGTGCCCTACTGGGTTAACCATGATGGGCAGGTGGGATGAGGGATCTCTGGTTGATGTGACAGTAGCATAGTGGCATTTAGGATGATCATTACTATAAGAGGGTGGCATAAATCTGTGGAAGGCAACTGATGTTTCAATCCCCACACATAATTCCCCTTTTAAACTTGCCTCTTGTCTTCTCTTTCACTTCTCACTTTTACTGGAAATGCCCTCAATGGCCATTTTATAATCTTACATTGCCAGGTCACATTATCAGCTTCAAACATTAAAACAAAAACAAAGTGATCGTCTTATGGTAGGGGATTGGTAATTCAACAGAATTAAAGTCCATGTCCTTTTCATCACAGGGGACTGGAATTCAAAAGTAGAAAGTCAAGAGATATCTGGACTAACAGGCAACTTTGGTCTTGAAGTACAAAATGAAGCAGGGCAAAGGCTAACAAAATGTTGCTAAGAGAACACACTGATCATAGCAAACACACTCTTCCATTAACATAAGAGAAAACTCTACATATGGATATCATCAGATAGTCAATACAAAAACAGATTGTTTATATTCTTTGCAGTCAAAGATGGAGAAGCTCTACAGAGTCCGCAAAAACAAGACCAGGAGATGATTGTGGTTCAGATCATGAACTGCTTACTGCAAAATTCTGACTTAAATTGAAGAAAGTAGGGAAGATCACTAGACCATTCAGTTATGACATAAATCAAATCTTTTACAATACAGTGGAAGTGACAAATAGATTCAAGGGATTGGATCTGATCAACAGAGTGCTTGAAGAACTATGGATGAAGGTTCATAACATTGTATATGAGGCAGTGACCAAGACCATCCCCAAGAAAAAGAAAGGCAAAAAGGCAACATGGTTGTCTGAGAAAGGCTTAAAAATAGCTGAGAAAAGAAGAGAAGGGAAAGGCAAAGGAAACAGGAAAGTCATACCCATCTGAATGCAAAGTTCCAAAGAATTGCAAAGAGAGATAAAGCCTTCCTAAGTGAAGAATACAAAGAAATAGAAGAAAACAATAGAATGGGAAATACTAGAGATCTCTTCAAGATGATTAGAGATACCAATGGAACATTCATGCAAAGATGCGCACAACAAAGGACAGAAATCATATGGACCTAACAGAAGCAGAAAATATTAAGAAGAGGTGGCAAGAATACACAGAAGAACAATACAAAAAAAGATCTAATGATCCAGATAACCGCAGTGGTGTGGTCATTCACCTAGAGCCAGACATCCTGCAATGTGAAGTCAAGTGGACCTTAGGAAGCATTACTATGAACAAAACAAAGGAGGTAATGGTATTCAGCTGTGCTATTTCAAATATTAAAAGATGATGCTGTGAAAGTGTCATACTCAATATGCCAGCAAATTTGGAAAACTCAGCAGTGATCACAGGACTGGAAAAGGTCAGTTTTCATTCCAATCCCAAAGAAAGGCAATACCAAAGAATGTTCAAACTACCACAAAATTGCACTCATCTCATGGGCTAGCAAAATAATGCTCAAAATTCTCCAAGCCAGGCTTCGACAATACATGAACTGAGACCTTCCAAGCGTTCAAGCTGGATTTTGAAAAGGCACAGGAACCAGAGATCAAATTTCCAACATCTGTTAGATCATAGAAAAAGCAAGAAAATTCCAGAGAAACATGTACTTCTGTTTCATTGATTGTGCTAAACCTTTTGACTGTGTGGATCAGAACTGTGGAAATTCTTAAAGAGATGGGAATACCAGTTCACCTTACCTGTCTCCTTTGAAACCTGTATGCAGGTCAAGAAGCAACAATTGGAACCATAAATGGAACAACAGACTGGTTCCAAATTGGGAAAGGAGTACCTCAAGGTTGTATGTTGTCATGCTGCTTACTTAAATTATATGCAAAGTTCATCATGCAAAATACCAGGCTGGATGAAGCACAAGCTGAAATCAAGATTGCTGGGAGAAATAGCAATAACCTCAAATGTCTAGATGACACCATCCTTATGGCAGAAAGTGAAGAGGGACTAAAGAGCCTCTTGATGAAGGTGAAAGAGGAGAGTGGAAAAAGCTGGCTTGAAAGTCAACATTCAAAAAACTAAGATCGTGGCATCCAGTTCCATCGTTCATGGAAAATAGATGGGAAAACAATGGAAATGGTGACAGATTTTATTTTTGGGGGGCTCCAAAATCACCACAGTGACTGCAGCCATGACATTAAAAGATGTGCATTACTTGATGGAAAAGCTATGATGTTCTTGGACAGTGTATTAAAAAGCAGAGACAGTACTTTACAGACAAAGGTCTATATAATCAAAGCTATGGATTTTCCAGTAGTCATGTACAGATGTGATAAGTTTGACCATAAAGAAGGCTGAGTGCTGAAGAATTGATGCTTTCAAACTGTGTTGCTAGAGAAGACACTTGAGAGTCCCTTGGACTGAAAGGGGATCAAACCAGTCAGTCCTAAAGGAAATCAGTCCTGAATATTCATTGAAAGGACTGATTCTGAAGCTGAAGCTCTAATACTTTGGCCACCTGATGGGAAGGGCTGACTCAGTGGAAAAGACCCTGATGCTGGGAAAGGTTGAAGGCTGGCAAAGAAGAGGGAGGCAGAGGATGTGGTGTCTGGATGGCATCATCAACTCAATAGACATGAGTTTCAGCAAGCTCCTGGAGATAATGATGGACAGGGAATCCTGGCTTACTGTAGTCCATGGAGCTGCAAAGAGTTGGAAATGTCCTTGTGTCTGAACAACATTTTGACTCCATTTGCAAGTAGACAGGAAACTTCATCTCTTCTCAGCACTGTCCAGGACTGTGCAGCTGCTGTCAGGCTTTGACCTCATGCTGGGCAGAACGTGGTTTAAAGGTTCACATTCTTTATGTGTGCTATGCTCAGAAGTGAGGCTGAAGGCCGTATCTGGAGATTCTTCTGTACCCTCCTGTTAGTTATATTGGCTATACTCTGAGCTATCTAACATTTTGGCCTCTACTTTTCAAACAACTATCTCCAAATAATTCCTATCAAATCTCTTTTAACCTGAAAGAGTGATACTCAAGGTTGCAGCAGAATCAACTAGGGGGATTTTAATGCATAGATTAAAGGTCTCTACTCCCAGAATTTCTGATTCAGTAGGTCCTGGATGGAGCCTGATAACTTGAATTTTTAATAAGTTTCCAGGTTATCTTGATGCTGCTGAACAATACATGGGAAACCACTGATCTGGATGATCTGTATTTCCTTTTGGGCTGGAAGATCATCATGGTGAATTTTCCCTTAATTGCATTTCTCAGTCTTTCAAAATTGTCTCTTAACATTTAAAGACAAACTTTTGGAATTCTAGAAAAACATTTTCTCTCTCACCAAAAGTAAAGTGGTTTTCTCCTTTTTCCTTAGTATGTTTTGGATCTGCTTCAAACTAAGAGTAATAAAATGAAATTGTTGTTTTTAGTCGCTAAGTTGTGTCTGACTCTTTTGCGATCCCATGGACTATAGCCAGGGATCCTCTGTCCCTGAGAATTTCTAGGCAAGGATACTGGAATGGGTTGCCATTTCTTTCTCCAGGGAATCTTCCTTACTCAGGGATCGAATCCATATCTCCTGCATTGGCAGGTGGATTCTTTACCACTGAACCACCAGTGCTAGGATGAAGAATTAGATTTTCTTTTTCCAATTTCATACATACTTTCAGTATGTAAAAAAAGTATATATTTATATATACATGCATGTATTTGCAAAGTATTTACTGATTAAATATTCTCTATTTGAGCCTTTCAATTGCTAAATATGAGTCAGTCAGTAACAGTCCTCCAAACTCTAGAGGTATCATACTCTTTTGCAATTTTGTTCTGTTAAATAATGCTTAGGCACATTACAAGTACTTAGCTAAGTTAATATGAGCAACCGTTTACAATCTGTTATATTTCTCATATGGTAATTTTTAAAAGATTATGTTAGATGCACAAATAAGCTAGCTGAACCTGCTAAATGAAAGTGCATGCTCTTACTCCTTTCCCTCTTACTGCATTTGAATTAGACCATAAGCATTGCTCTTTTTACAGCATGTCCCTAAGAGTCAAAATGAACACCTGTGCCATTGAGGGGATTACCATACATAAATGAACATATGCACACACACACACATACATTCATACATTTTGGTAAACTGTAATGAGACAAAACCAGATACAGCACATGTTCATAAGAGCTTGCTAATATAATTTATATGAATAAAAATATATCTTTTGAACTTTCCATTTTTCCATTTTCAAGCAGACAAAGAAATGTACTTGTTCTAAACATTTAAATAACCTTTTTTCAAGTAGCCTCAAATTTAACTGGGATTTAATTACAGAGTCTCTATTTTGATTATTTGGATTTAGGGATGAAATTTTCATTGACAGATTTTTGTTTGCATGTTTGGCAGCTTTTCAGACAGAATCACTATATTGTATAAATTCATGGCTACCCTTGACAAGCAATGATGTTGAATATTTGTATGTTATTTATACTTATATGGTATAAAAATATACAAACTTAATATACTTTAACATTTGAAACTGACAGTGATAATGGGGAATCAGGTTGAAAAGGTTAGTATCTGTTCTGAGGCAATCAATTAAGAAAGCTGCTTTCTGCTTAGAAGGTGAGGTTGCAGCTTTAAGGGCATGCATTTGTAGTTAAGCTTTCTCTCTTGTATATTAGTCTCTGTATTATAGATCTGTGGAGTTTTTTTTTTTTTTTCTCAAAATGTTATTAGCCTGTCTTGGATTCCTCCCTGCCAGCTGACCGTTCCTATTTCTGTTTATTTTAAGCAATCAACAGCTCTTCTACATTTATACAGGTTGAGTTTCTGTGGTCATCGTCTTTCTTTTGGCTGGAAAATATATTGGCTTCATTTGAGAGCAGGTCTAGTAAGCATGGCTATAATACCAGTTCATGCATTTTGTACCAGGATCTTGATAATTTCAGCTCCATTTTGCTAATTGAAAACATCATTGACACAGTGCTTACCAATAAATCCTGCCCAAATATTGAACAAAGAGAGTGATCATGTTCAAGGACTCTCTAAACCCTGAGAATGCATTATTATTCTCAGAGTCTGTGTAAATCTTCATTGTCTTCCATGGGTGCTGTTTATGCTGAAGATCTGTTATTTGGCCTACCCAACAATCATTTCCTTTTCCATTGGTAAAAGTACCTTGCCTTTCTTTTGGAAGATAACTTTTCTCAGTCTCAATCCCTGTGATTTGAGGTGAGCTGACTGAATCTTGAACTTTAGCAATACATGTGACACCGATATACCCATTTAGAGCACTTCAATCTCTTCACTTAAACTCATTACCTCAGCTGGACTAGGCAGATACTTATGTGAGGATTTTTATGTCAATAGGAAAAGGAATTAATTTGTTTTCTCCCTCCAAAATGTCTAAACTGATACAATATTGTTTTGGTGTCACTAGTTATCACTTAGCATTACTTGTGATTGAGGATAGCTGCTTAAAACTAAAGCCAACAAAGATGAAAGCAAAGCAGTGGTGAAGTTGCCTTTAGAGAACTCTCCTTGTATATCTCATTTGAGTACTTATATCAAGTCATATCCATAGCTGTCACCACTCTTAGATGTCCCTGTTATACTACCCAAACACTCCATTTTTGCTGCATCAATTTGAATTGGGTTTCTGCCACCCACAACAAAATTGTATTATAAAGTACACTAACAAAAACAGTACCTCTAGTCCAAAACACTGGTGTTGTTAGTAACAAAACAGCAAAGCATGACAGAATAATTAACTTTTGGATAAAGTCAATGGTTTATCTTAAGATAAAGTAGTAAAACACTCTGGTTTATGGGCATTAACATGTAACATTTCACCTACTACTAGGAAGTTATTTGATGTGATATGCATCACATATAAGACATGCTTGCTCTTTTTTATTTATATTTTCATTTATGGTTATCTCTTTGGTTTACCTGAGTACCATGTATCTGCTTTGGTTTCACAATATTTAGTGATATTTCTTCTTTAATTAAGCCATCTTTCTTTAGCAGGAAGCTGGTATATAACCCTAACACAAATAATGGAGACTGAATATGAACTATGGAAGTAACGGAATACAAGGACAGCTCTGAGGTCTGTAGGTCAGAAGAGAGTTGCAGCCAAGTGCAGTATTTGTCCACCAAGACCTTGGTTTTCAGGATGACTGTCATTTCATGGTTTTACACTGAGCCTTTAAACAATCCTTAGTTTATTGAATGTCTTCTTGAATGTGTGCTACCACGGCAGAGTCAGCAGTGTAGAGATTTTCCCAAATAACTTTATCAAGGTCTTCAGTGTATACCTATGAACCCTAGGAGTAGAAGAGCTTTCCTTATTTCCCAAACCGTGGGTCCCAGGATTTTTGTTTCAGAACTTATCGGTGTGGATAAGGGCTATAAAGAATCCTTTATACCTCTATGCCTTTGGACTCATTAATGCACACAGAGACTGGTACTTTTGCAGACTGGAGTATTTTCCCAATCGTGGAGAAGGCTTTTAAGATCTCAGAGTTCTGTGAATAGTGATAAACACACATTCTAACCCCTGCTTTTATGTTTACTATCTGGGAGTCTTTGGGACCTGGGTTCTTCTCTTGTGAACTAGGAAGATGTTAATAGATTATTTCATTGGGTGGTAGTTTTTATTATTAAATTAGATAATCCTTATTAGCCCACAAAGTGTGATATATTAATATTAGTGTTAGTATTATAGTACAATAAACAATAATCATGTAAAATGAGTCCAGCCATCAGGCAAAGATTTCTTTTAGTAGTAATTCCTGAGATGTGAGATTCAATCAAAATAATGTGCTCTGATTCATGCTATATCATGAAATGATCTGCCTGAAGTTGCTACTTGATTTATATGTTCTACTTGACCTCTCACACTCATTTTCCTATGTGAATACATCAGAAGTATATTATTGGCCATATGTTTCTTCTTGCATTCAGTGCCCAGAGTGTGCACAAACTTGCAATGTTTCCCATGAGAGAAGAGAAACCAAGACCCTTGAGACAAATAAATCTCCCAGAGCAAAGCAAAGATGCACTTTTCTCAAATTCAGCATAGTCATGGAAGCAGGGCACACAGATGCGTTCTATCAGTACAGCCTCAAGGTCACAATTTCCAATTCAGAGAATCACCCAAGAGAGGGTTTAAGAATTAGCAAGTGCTTCTGAGACTGTAGTAGAAAGCAGTGCAGGAGGAAACACCATTTATAAAAGTAAAAAAGCTACAGTGAATACTAAATGTTTTCTCCTTTCTAGGCAAATGACAGAATATTCTATCATATAAAATGAGAAGTGACAGTGATTATGACTTATTGGAGAGGTTTCAAAACATTACCATTGGTGATGATGATAAACTGAGCTATCTAGGACAGGAGAAATGGTTAAAAAAAATCTGAAAGATCATAAAAGAAAGAAACTCAAGATAATACAATTATTTGTTTTAAATAAAGAAAAAGAGGAAGAAAAAAATGTGGAGGCCTGTGTGAAATAAATAATTAAACTTTTAATATTCAGGAGTTTGGAAGATCAAGCTTTTTAAGTCTCATAAAAATATATTTAAGTATTCTCATTAAAACAGAAAATTCTATTTTATTTGAAGCATTATATATAAATAAATAATAATGAAATTAACATTAACGATATTATTAATGAAGGACAGGGAAGCCTGGTATGCTGCAGTCCATGAGGCCACAAGGAGTCAAACATGACTCAGCAACTAAACAACGACAACAACAATGATATGGTACATTTATACAGGGCTTCTACATTTTCATTAACTCAATACCATGATTTTAGTCAGTTCCAGAAAGAAGGAGAGTCTTGTCAAGACCACAGAGCAAATGGGTCAGAATAAGGACAAGAATTTATATTTTCTAAGTGTTCAACTGAAGATTCTGCCATGATATAGCATGCTATCCAGTAGATTTTCCCTAATTTCATAAACATTTAACATGAAGGCTACTATCGCAGTAGGCCTTAACAATATGTATAATCTCATCAGTTTCTTAAATTCAGGGTAAGTTCAGTTCAGTGGTCAGTCGTGTCTGACTCTTTACGACCCCACGAATCACAGCAGCCAGGCCTCCCTGTCCATCACGAATTCCGAGAGTTCACCAAAACTCATGTCCATCGAGTTGGTGATGCTATCCAGCCATCTCATCCTCTGTTGTCCCCTTCTCCTCCTGCTCCCAATCCCTCCAAGCATCAGAGTCTTTTCCAATGAGTCAACTCTTTGCATGAGGTGGCCAAAGTATTGGAGTTTCAGCTTTAGCGTAAGTCCTTCCAATGAACACCCAGGGCTGACTTCCTTTATAATGGACTGGTTAGATCTCCTGGCTGTCCAAGGGACTCTCAAGTCTTCTCCAACACGACAGTTCAAAAGCATCAATTTTTTTGTGCTCAACTTTCTTCATAGTCCGACTCTCACATCCATACATGACCACTGGAAAAACCATAGCCTTGACTAGACGGACCATTGTTGGCAAAGTAAGGTCTTTGCTTTTTAATATGTTATCTAGGTTGGTCATAACTTTCCTTCCAGTAGTAAGTGTCTTTTAATTTCATGGCTGCAATCACCATCTGCAGTGATTTTGGAGCCCCCCACAATAAAGCCAGCTACTGTTTCCACTGTTTCCCCATCTATTTTCCATGAAGTGATGGGACCAGATGCCATGATCTTCCTTTTCTGAATGTTCAGCTTTAAGCCAACTTTTCCGCTTTCCTTTTTCACTTTCATCAAGAGGCTTTTGAGTTCCTCTTCACTTTCTGCTATAAGGGTGGTGTCATCTGCATATCTGAGGTTATTGATATTTCTCCCACCAATCTTGATTCCAGCTTATGCTTCTTCCAGCCCAGCATTTCTCATGATGTACTCTGCATATATGTTAAATAAGCAGGGTGACAATATACAGCCTGATGTACTCCTTTTTCTATTTGGAACTAGTCTGTTGTTCCATGTCCAGTTCTAACTGTTCCTTCCTGATCTGCATATAAGTTTTTCAAGAGGCAAGTCAGGTGGTCTGGTAGTTCCATCTCTTTAAGAATGTTCCACAGTTTATTGTGATCCATACAGTCAAAGGCTTTGGCATAGTCATTAAAGCAGAAATAGATGTTTTTCTGGAACTCTCCTGCTTTTCCCATTATCCAGCGGATGTTGGCAATTTGATCTCTGGTTCCTCTGCCTTTTCTAAAACCAGCTTGAACATCTGGAAGTTCATGGTTCACATATTGCTAAAGCCTGGCTGGACAATTTTGAGCATGACTTTACTAGCGTGTGAGATGAGTGCAATTGTGTGGTAGTTTGAGCATTGTCTTTCTTTGCGATTGGAATGAAAACTAACCTTGTCCAGTCCTGTGGCCACTGCTGAGTTTTCGAAATGTGCTGGCATGTTGAGTGCAGCACTTTCACAGCATCATCTTTCAGGATTTGAAATAGCTCAACTGGAATTCCATCACCTCCAATAGCTTTGTTCATAGTGATGCTTTCTAAGGCCCACTTGACTTCACATTCCAGGATGTCTGGCACTAGGTGAGTGATCACACCATCGTGATTATATCTTTTTTTGTACAGTTCTTCTGTATATTCTTGTCACCTCTTCTTAATATCTTCTGCTTCTGTTAGGTCCATACCATTTCTGTCCTTTATTGAGCCCATCTTTGCATGAAATATTCACTTGGTATCTCTAATTTTCTTGAAGAGATCTAGAACCTTTCCCATTCTGTTATTTTCCTCTATTTCTTTGCATTGATCACTGAAGAAGGCTTTCTTATCTCTTCTTGCTATTCTTTGGAACTCTGCATTCAGATGCTTATATCTTTCCTTTTCTCCTTTGNTTCCCATTCTGTTATTTTCCTCTATTTCTTTGCATTGATCACTGAAGAAGGCTTTCTTATCTCTCCTTGCTATTCTTTGGAACTCTGCATTCAGATGCTTATTTCTTTCCTTTTGTCCTTTGCTTTTCACTTCTCTTCTTTTCACAGCTATTTGTAAGGCCTCCTCAGACAGCCATTTTGCTTTTTTGCATTTCTTTTCCATGGGGATGGTCTTGATCCCTGTCTCCTGTACATCACGAACCTCATTCCATAGTTCATCAGGTACTCTATCTATCAGAGCTAGTCCTTTAAATCTATTTCTCACTTCCACTGTATAAGGGATTTGATATAGGTCATATCTGAATGGTCTAGTGGTTTTCCCCACTTTCTTCAATTTAAGTCTGAATTTGGCAATAAGGAATTCAGGATCTGAGCTACAGTCAGCTCCCGGTCTTGTTTTTGCTGACTGTATAGAGCTTCTCCATCTTTGGCTGCAAAGAATATAATCAATCTGATTTNTCAATTTAAGTCTGAATTTGGCAATAAGGAATTCAGGATCTGAGCTACAGTCAGCTCCCGGTCTTGTTTTTGCTGACTGTATAGAGCTTCTCTATCTTTAGCTGCAAAGAATAAAATCAATCTGATTTCGGTGTTGACCATCTGGTGATGTCCGTGTGCAGAGTCTTCTCTTGCATTGTTGGAAGAGGGTGCACAGATGCGCGCTAGCTGTGAGGGATCTTACAGAAGCGTGGCCGAGAGGAGCTGCTCCACACCCAAAGTCAGGGGTGGCACCGAGAGGAGCTACCCCACGCCTGAGGTCAGCGGTGGTGGCTGAGAGAAACAATCCCGTGTGCAAAGAGCGGCTGCCGGGCACAGGAGGGCTGAGAGGAGCTACTCCACATTCAAGGTCAGGAGGGGAGACCTCATCCAAGTTAAGGAGCAGCACCTGTGCTTTGCTGGGGCAGTCGTGAAGAGATACCCCTTCTCCAAGGTAAAAGAAATCCAAGTAACACAGTAGGTGTTGCGAGAGAGCATCAGAGGGCAGACACACTGAAATCATAATCACAGAAAACTAGCCAATCTGATCATATGAACCACAGCCTTGTCTAACTCAATGAAACTAAGCAATGCCGTGTGGGGCCACACAAGATGGATGGGTCATGGTGGAGAGGTCTGACAGAATATGGTCCAGTGGAGAAGGGAATGGCAAACCACTTCAATATTATTGTCTTGAGAACCCCATGAACAGTATGAAAAGGCAAAATGATAGGATACTGAAAGGGGAACTCCCTGGGTTGGTAGGTGTCCAATATGCTACTGGAGATCAGTTGAGAAATAACTCCAGAAAGAATGAAGGGATGGAGCCAAAGCAAAAATAATACTCATCTGCGGATGTGATTGGTGATAGAAGCAAGGTGTGATGCTGTAAAGGGCAATATTGCATGGGAACCTGAAATGTTATGTCCATGAATCAAGGAAAATTGGAAGTGGTCAAATAGGAGATGGCAAGAGTGAAAGTTGGCATTCTAGGAATTAAAATGGACTGGATTGGGTGAATTTAACTCAGATGACCATTATATCCACTACTGTGGGCAGGAATCCTTTAGAAGAAATGGAGTAGCCATCATGGTCAACAAAAAGTCCGAAATGCAGCACTTGGATGCAATCTCAAAAACGACAGAATGATCTCTGTTCATTTTCAAGACAAACCATTCAATATCACGGTAATCCAAGTCTATGCCCCAACCAGTAAAGCTGAAGAAGCTGTAGTTGAATGGTTCTATGAAGGCCTACAAGTCTTTTTAGAACTTTAGACCTTTAACACCCCCAAAAGATGTCCTTTTCATTATAGGGGACTGGAATACAAATGTAGGAACACCTGGGGTAATAGGCAAATCTGGCCTTGGAATACGGAATGAAGCAGGACAAAGGCTAATAGAGTTTTGCCAAGGGAACACACTAGTCATAGCAAACACACTCTTGCAACAATTCAGGGTAAAACAACTAGTAATTATATTGGTTATTATTTGTCTCCTTGGAGACAAATTGATACTGAGTATGTTCTAATGATAATTTCTTATATCTTATGATAGAAAATGCAAACATTTATATAATTAGAAATAACATGGCTTAATTTACAGTAAGAGTGTGTTATATATCTGGGAAATTGGAATTCTGTTTCATTTATTCAAAACAGTCTGCTGTGAATCTTTGGTTTGATGTTTCACTGCATCTTAAGTGCAAAGGAAGAGATGACATATTGATTTTAGATTGAGACTTTGGAGAAATATCACAAGACTGTGATAAGATGGAATACTTTGAGGATAGTTTAAATGAATCTACAAGATTGGGTATATGCAAGGAATTCAGTACTTCAAACACAAAACTATTCAAACAGCTATCTCCATGCTAGTTAAAATTGCCAGCTCTTAATACAAATGCTACTTTGCTGTGAAATTGTCTAACTTAAAAATAAAACTCCATTAAGCTTATAAACAAAATTTTGTTGTCTAGCTAAGTGGTATTATAATTTTTCTCTTCTTTTCCAATTGTTTAACTTAGAGGATTTAGGATATATTTATTTCTCATTGATGTGACAATAAACTTTTCAGTTAATCAACAAATACACTAAGATAGGGTTTTCCATAATTACTTCTTATGTATTTTAACTTCTTATTAGTTTGTATTTTTCTACTGTGTATTCTTCTTCAAATGCATTATTGAGCTATTCTTTCCATTAAAATTCATCTCCTCATCTGAATAATTTTCCCAGCTGTCCAAATCCATTTGTATTTTTGATCAATCTGATTCATTATCTCTAGTTTCTAGCATTTTTGTATTGCAGAGTTGAATGTGTACTCATTTATATTTTCCACTGACTGCTTAATGAATATAGTGAATGATGTCAATGCACATTCTGATCCCCAGGGACCTTCTTTGATACTTCTATCTTCCAATGAGGCAGAAAATAATTGAAGTTTTCTATTTGCTGGGCTAATTTGTGTATTCTTATTGTGCCATTATTTGTATGCAAGAAAACCTTAAGCACTGAAACCCCTCATTTAACTAGATTTTTTTTTTCATCTCTCAGCTGTTAGAAAAAGCAGTTAATGGTGTAACAGTAGCTAGCAGGTATTGTGTTTAAAAACAACTTTATGGAGTCCTCACTCAGTTTTATTTTAGCTCAGATCATTTATCTTTGGTAGCTGAAATGACAAAGTTTTAAATCGTCTAAAACCTGGGTACAACAACATTCCCAGCTACTCTATTAGGAAAATATGCCCTAGACTTTGGAGAAGGCAGTGGCACCCCACTCCAGTACTCTTGCCTGGAAAATCCCATGGACAGAGGAACCTGGTAGGCTGCAGTCCATGTGGTTGCAAAGAGTTGGACATGACTGAGCGACTTCACTTTCACTTTTCACTTTCATGCATTGGAGAAGGAAATGGCCACCCACTCTGGTGTTCTTGCCTGGAGAATCCCAGAGATGGGGGAGCCAGGTGGGCTTCTGGGAGCCAACACCAGGAGTCCCGCCTGTGGCAAAGGTCATGAGGTTGAGGGGTCCAACAGGCAAAGGTGAGTCCAGCCTTAAAGGAGCCTCACTGGATTTTCTCGAGCATCTACCCCCAAAACCAGAGTCTGCCTGTTGTACTGCATTATGCTTTTTGCTTAGGCTTCTGACAGTAACAGGGGCTGTCCCCCCACCACTTTTTTCTGGAAAAAGTTAATTTAGAGCTTTTAGATAATAAGTGTCCTGGGCATAATAAGAATGTTTCAATCCAAAAACCCCTCTGATGGCTTTCTAGCCTGCCTACAGGACTCTTACAGCTGCGCATGTGATTGTTCATGGCCTCCTGACTGCGAGAGGCACAGGAAGCTCAAAACATCTTAAGAATGTAGGGGCTTCCAAGGAGTCTAAATCATTAGAATAGGACTGATTAAGGGTTTCATTTGTTGAACCAATACTTGCTGCCAAATTTCCATCTTTTATTTGTTGATATAGTTGGTGTATATATGATATAATTGTATATATATAATCATATATACATATACATATACATATATACATATAAATATAATTATATATATATATGTATATATATATATAACAAGTAGCAACATAGATCTTTAAGTACCTTCTTTATATATACGATTATACATATATAAAACAAGTAGCAACATAGATCTTTAAGTACAAGTAGCAACATAGATCTTGGAGTTAAGTACTTGTTATAACCCACTGCACCTTTGTTCTATAGGGATGTAACTTTAGTGCTTTGAGGGTGATGCAGATTAAAGGAAAACACTTCAGGGGAAATGAGTTTAACATTCATTAAGGAAGAGAGACATAAAGTGTTAACAGGCCTCTTGGCCAGAAGATGATGTAAATCACCTGAGACCTTTTGTATACAAAAAGATATACAGAAATGGTCAGGACTGCTGCCCCTGCATGACTCTTTATCTTCCATTATGTAAAACTTAGGATATAGAAACACCTTTTAAAAATAAAGTTATGAGGTTTTTGCACAAGCTTGGCCTCCCCCGTGTTGACTCTCTCTCTCCCTCCCTCTCCTTTTCAGGCTGATCCCTTGGAATGCAGAGGCTCTCCATGCCTACTTATTTGCCTGGGCTTCTAAGACCCAAGCAAGAGGGAGCCCAAGGCGGGGCACCCTCTGCTATTCAAACGGGCGCCTGTGGCCTAACGTAGACGGTGCAAGTTTCTCGTCTTGAGACTTTATTAGCTTTCCATGTAAACCAAGGAATATCAGCCTCTTTTCTCCACTTATTTTCCTACTACACTATTCTTTCCTAATCTCTCTTTATATTTCTAATTAAATAATTCTTTCCTAAGACACCGACTCAGTCCCCACTTTGAATTCCCTGGATCCACCAGGCTGGACCCTGGCAGTGGGCTGCCAGCTATAGGGTCGCACAGAGTTGGACATG
>SJYW01013907.1:5455-22674 GCA_006410735.1 Raphicerus campestris | reverse complement strand
TCTAGTTGCCTGGAGAACCGCATGGACAGGGGAGCCTGGTGGGCTGCTGTCTGGGATCACACCAAGTCGGACATGACTGAAGCAACTTAGCAGCCACAGCATGCTAATAAAAAATCAAACTATATAACTGGTATTCTTATTCCAGTTATAACTGAACATGCCTTGAAGCTTACTAATATGAATAAAAATCACTGGTCAAAGGATACAACTACTTGTTCAAGTAATAAAATGTCAATAATAGATTTTAATGTTATGAAGTTAAGTTTTCACAACAATTTCTGTGGGACTAGATATTATGAATCCTGTTTGGAGAAATTCAGCATATATATCAACATACTAACAACCCAGTTTTCACTCAAAAGGCTAAATACTAGATTTCAACTTGTGGTCAATAGAGAAACTCTCACTTTGAGGCCTACTGGCGGTTTTCCTCGGGCAGATCCTTTTGTTGTAACTCATGGCATCTCCTGAGATTTCTACAATTAACAATGAAAATTCTAAAATTTGAAAATGGAAAGTAACAGAGTCTTCCTCCCCCCAATTATTATTCAAATTATTGTTTGCTTTTCATCTCTAATGTACAGTTCATAGGCTTAAAAGAAAATCTTTGGAACTGTCAGTGACTATTTAAAGTAAGTAGCTTCCTAAATAAATCCCTTGTCAGTTTGTATTAGAATGCTTGCCTGATTAAAAAAGGAGAGAGTAATTAAGTGTTTGCTTGTTAATCTGTTATTTAGAAGTCATTAATGAAAATGGTTAATGGGTTCAAGAGGCATTCCATATTTAAATTAATTCTGTTGCTAAGAGCTAGACTCAATTTATAAAATATTCAAACACCCTGGCAAGTGAGCTATTGAATTAGCAGAGGCATTGAATGAAGAGGGTACTTTTCAAAGTCAGTTTATATTAGTTTGCTGTATTTTAATGTAATGCTATTAAACATGATTGGTAGTTTATTTTGTTTTTTAACAAGTAAAATGAGAGATTATATTATTATGAAAAGTAAAGGAGAAATAATACGTCCCTGAGTTTGTCTTTGTATTCCCTAACTGCAGTAAATTGCATTTATGTCTTCGCTAAAGAGAATTTTAAAATTCAGCAATGGATGTAGTAGTTGAATGCACAAGACTCTCTGTTAAGAGAAAAGGTGTTTTGAAAATATTATAATATTTTATGAAATTAAAATCTAAGTGGTATGAGATGAAGGTAAGGGTTCAACCAGGAGTCATTAACTCAAATGCAACTTAGAATAGTTTCTCCTGACCTTAATATTACTCTTACATCATCTGGTAACTACCTTCATTTTCCTTGTATATTACATGAAACTTGTCATTATGTTTTTATGTTTTTCAACATGTATTTAACATTTATCTTCCTATCCAGGCTATAAACCACATTAGGTTCTGGAATATGTCATGTTTTCCCATAGCTCTAATTTTGTCTTAAGTACGGTATTTAGCTCTAGTCAATACATTTTTTGGTTTGCTGTACAGATGTGATGTTTCAATCAAAGGAAAACTATAGTAAAAATTTAAGGAGAAAAGGGTCAAATCAATATTAAATTCATTGGAAGAGAGGATCCAGTCGATTTTCAATGACTAATATGCCTTTCTTAAGGAAAACAGGTAGAGGCAGGAGATAGAGAAAGATTGCCTTAAAAAAGGATTATAGTGGGCTAGTAATCCATAAATGGATTTATTAAAATCTATATCAATGGGATTTTATTAAGCCTAAGTTCAGTCACTAATAAATGTGTGTGGTATAAGCCTTGTCTTATTAAGAAAACAAAAAACATTTTTACCTGGAAAATAGTGAGATATTTATTGATCATGTAGTACAATAAGGTCACTGGACTCTAATTCAAAAAAACATCAACATTTTCAGCACAGGGTTGCCATTCTGGTTGATAAATCTTTTCATATGGCATGGCAAACTTCCTGCATTATCTCAAATATACACTGATTGTGGCAAGATTGGTTTTCTCTCATAAACAGAAAATATTACAGGGTAAAATTGCATTCATTTCTCAACTTACTTTAAAAAAAAAAGACCTGAAGTTGGTGACAGATTATATAAGTAGATGCACCTTATCTCATCACAGCTTCCTTTTGTTTTACCAAGTCTTCATTTCAATTCAGTTCAGTTACCCAGTTGTGTCCGACTCTTTGTGACCCTATGGACTGCAGGACAACAGACCTCCCTGTCCATCACCAACTCCTAGTGTTTACTCAGACTCATGTCCAACATGTCAGTGATGCCATCCAACTATCTCATCCTCTGTCGTCCCCTTCTTCTGCCTTCAGTCTTTCCCAGCATCAGGGTTTTTTTCCAATGAGTCAGCTCTTCATGNTAATTCAAAAAAACATCAACATTTTCAGCACAGGGTTGCCATTCTGGTTGATAAATCTTTTCATATGGCATGGCAAACTTCCTGCATTATCTCAAATATACACTGATTGTGGCAAGATTGGTTTTCTCTCATAAACAGAAAATATTACAGGGTAAAATTGCATTCATTTCTCAACTTACTTTAAAAAAAAAAGACCTGAAGTTGGTGACAGATTATATAAGTAGATGCACCTTATCTCATCACAGCTTCCTTTTGTTTTACCAAGTCTTCATTTCAATTCAGTTCAGTTACCCAGTTGTGTCCGACTCTTTGTGACCCTATGGACTGCAGGACAACAGACCTCCCTGTCCATCACCAACTCCTAGTGTTTACTCAGACTCATGTCCAACATGTCAGTGATGCCATCCAACTATCTCATCCTCTGTCGTCCCCTTCTTCTGCCTTCAGTCTTTCCCAGCATCAGGGTTTTTTTCCAATGAGTCAGCTCTTCATGTCAGGTGGCCAAAGTACTGGAGTTTCAGCTTCAGCATCAGTTCTTCCAATGAATATTCAGGACTGATTTCCTTTAGGATGGACTGGTTGGATCTCCTTGCAGTCCAAGGGATTCTCAAGAGTCTTCTCCAACACCACAGTTCAAAAACATCAATTCTTTAGCACTTAGCTTTCTTTAGAGTCCAACTCTCACATCCATACATGACCACTGGAAAAACCATAGCCTTGACTAGATGGATCTTTGTTGGCAAAGCAATGTCTCTGTTTAGGTTGGTTATAGCTTTTCTTTCCAGGAGCAAGCATCTTTTAATTTCATGGCTGTAGTCACCATCTGCACTGATTTTGGAGCTCCCCCATCAAAAATAAAGTATGCCACTGTTTCCATTGTTTCCTTATCTATTTGCCATGAAGTGACCAGATGGGACCAGATGCCATGAAGTGACCAGAAGGGACCAGATGCAATGATCTTAGTTTTCTGAATGTTGAGTTTTAAGCCAACTTTTTCACTTTCCTCTTTTACTTTCATCAAGAGGCTCTTTAGTTCTTTTTCACTTTCTGCCATAAGGGTAGTGTCATTGGCACATCTGAGGTTATTGGTTTTTCCCCCGGCAATCTTGATTCCAGCTTGTGCTTCATCCACCCCAGCATTTCACATGATATACTCTGCATCTAAGTTAAATAAGCATGGTGACAATATATAGCCTTAATGTACTCCTTTCCTGATTTGGAACCAGTCTGCTGTCCCTTGTCCAGATCTAACTGCTACTTCTTGACCTGCATACAGATTTCTCAGGAGACAGATCAGTGGTCTGGTATTCCCATCTCTTTATGTATTTTCCATAGTTTGATGTGATCCACACAGTCAAAGGCTTTGGCATAGTCAATAAAGCAGAAATAGATGTTTTTCTGGAATTCTCCTGTTTTTTTTCTATGATCCATCAGATACTGGAAATTTGATCTCTGGTTCCTCTGCCTTTTCTAAATCCAGTTTGAACATCTGGAAGTTCATGGTTAATGTAATGTAAGAACTATATTCACAAACAATATTTCCACTTTATGCAGTATCCCCATCATTGAGACCTCCTAGTTCCTGAACCAAAACCAGGGTCAAAATGGTACATGTTACCCCAGGGAAAAAGCCAAATCATGCATTTTTAATACTTCTATCTTCCTGGAGAGAAATGATATCCATTATTATTATTTTTTTAATCTGAATCCTGTTGTGAAGGTGAGGAAGTAAGGACTGACTTTATATGTCATTCTCCACTTCTACCCCTAGTCAATCCTTTCAAGAAAATGAGAAATAACATCAAAATACATTGCTTCTATGTGGAATTTTGTCTTTTAGCAAAACTGGCCTGTTATGTAAACTCTTTGGGGTTGATTTTAACAGACATTGGACTAGCATATTCTTGCATAGGCAATCATGTTAGAATGATATATACTCAGGGGCAATGCACAGTCTTAAGAAGTGGATTGATCTTCATTTAGAATCTAACAAAGTTGAATTAGAAATTTGCGCTCTCAGCTATTACTTATAAAGCTTGTTTACTGGAAGATGAGCAATCCTAATGATGGCTAAAAGAGGATAAAGAAATAGAATTCAGGTATTTAAAATTTCATGTGCAATGTTGAAATAATTTAGATTTCCTTCTGAGAACAACACAGACCCAACAAATTGTTGTAAACAGAGACCTTCCGTGTTTATTGAGCTAAATAAATACCTTTCAACATGCAGTATGGAGAACAGATTACAGGCAAATAATACCAAAAGACAAGGTCATAACAACGTGTTGGCATCATTTAAGTAAAGCATAATAACAGCTTTAACTATAGATAATGCAAAGAATGAAATATGGAATGAGCCATGAAATATTTATAAGGATGAATCTATACACATTATTATTTTGGAATTATGCTAAGATAGAAGAAAGACAAAATAGACTTTAGGATTAAAACTTGAGAAAGAAAAGTATAATAGTTTTATTAACTGGGATGATAGAAATGAGTTCACCTTTAGATATGTTATATTAAAGATCTAAGTGAAATTGAGTGTAAATATATACAGGCAGCTGGTCATATAGGATTCAAAAATTATAAATGTTATTTCAGGTGAGTAAGCAGCAAATGGTCTTTAATTTGTTCAACAAGTACCTACAGGGCACTTATGCACTAGATTACTATTGTGGCAAAGAAAGCACAGTGCTGAATGTGACTGATAAGATACTGAATGGCCCCTGTGAAGGAGAGAGAGATAATAAAGTGTTAAAACAAGTGAGCAAAGTAATTACAGGTAATGGTTAGTGCTATGGAGAATCTACTAGGTTATATTGTTGACAGTGACTCAGAGAAGCTACATTCAGATTTAGTCATTTCACGGAAGGCTTCTCTCTGAAGGAGACGTTGGAGGGAAGGGCTGAGTAACAAGAAGGGCCAGCGTGGTGACTGAGAATGTGGGAAAAAATTGCAAAAAAATGTGGCCAGGAACATTCTTGTACAAGCCTCCTAGCATAGGTTTAAGAACTGAATTCATGCCTCAGCCTTGTTAACCATGCAAATTTTCCAAGCTATTTAAACTTTTTCTTTTTTTTATTCTATAAGTATGTGAGTTTTTGTTTTGTAAATAAGTTCATTTGTATCATTTGCTGATTCCACATATAAGTAATTTCATGTTTGTCATTGACTTACTTCACTTAGTATAATAATCTCTATGTCCATCAGTGTTGCTGAAAATATTATTTCATTCTTTTTTATGGATGAGTAAGATTTCATTTGCATACTAAAAAGCAGACATTACTTTGCCAACAAAGGTCCGTTTAATCAAAGCTATGGTTTTTCCAGTACTCATGTATGGGTGTGAGAGTTGGACTATAAAGAAAGCTGAGTGCCAAAGAACTGATGCTTTTGAACTGTGGTGTTGGAGAACTCTTGAGAGTCCCTTGGACTGCAAGGAGATCCAATCAGTACATCCTAAAGGAAATCAGTCCTGAATATTCATTGGAAGGACTGATGCTGAAGTTGAATCTCCAATACTTAGGCCACCTGATATGAAGAACTGACTCATTTGAAAAAAACCCTGATGCTGGGAAAGATTGAAGGCAGGAGAAGAGGACAACAGAGGATGAGATGGTTGGATGTCATCTTCCATCTCGACGGATATGAGTTTGAGCAAACTCTCAGAGTTGGCAATGGACAGGGAAGCCTGGTGTGCTACAGTCCATGGGGCTGCAAAGAGTTGGACACGGCTGAACAACTGAACTGAACTGAATATTCCATTGTTTTTATGTGCCACATCTTCTCTATCTAGTTAATTGCCGAGAACATTTAGGCTGCTTTCACATCTTGGCTATAGTAAATAGTGCTGTGATGAACACCAGGTTGCATGTATATTTTCGAACCATGTTCACCTCTGGATATATGCCCAGGAGTGGGATTGCTGGATCATAAGATTACTCTATTTTTAGTTTCTTAAGGAACTTCCATCCTGTTCTCCACAGTGACTGTATCAATCTATATTTCCACAAAGAATGTAGGAGGGTTCCATTTTCTCCACACCTTCTCTAGTATTTATTGTTTGTAGATATTTTAAAGAAGGCCATTCTGATTGGTGTTTAATTATAAAACAGAGGTGATAAGAAATCTTATTGAGAACTGATTAAGAGAAGTAGTCCATGTGAATCATTTAGAATAATTTCAATCATAAGGAAAATATTCTCTAAACACTGGAAATAAAAAAAAAAANGCTATGGAAAGAGAGGAAAGTACCAATAAGTCCATTTTGGTTTAAGAAATAAGTATATATTATAGAAAACAGAACATCAATTTAAATATTATTACCAAAGCAACATAAGATTAAGTAGAATGAATCAGGCTTTTAGAATTTTTGGAGGTAAAATAAGCTACTTCTGCCAGATGTGGCACTAATATCTAAAGTCTGGGTACCTTACAAAACAATGTTCTTAAAAATAATAGCTTCAAAGAGAATTTATAATGAAGAGTGCAACCTGCTCCTTTGCAGCTACAAGGAAAAGACTACTTCCTTCATCAGCCTTTAGAAGAGTCTATAGTTTTAAAGATAAATATTGCAATTCTAATAATTAAGAAACAAGAATAAAGAAGGGCAGGTACAAGAAAAATCTCAATACTATTCAGAAAGTACAAGGGCAGAATAGGATTGTTAGTAAATAGAAAATGGGGTAATCCCACTTTTAATTTTAATTTTTAGTAAGTGCCAATTGTATTTTTCTCATTACTTAACACTAAAGGTTGGAGTCTGCGTTTTATAATTACATATTATGACGTCATAGAATAACTGTAATCTTAATTTTTGGTGACACGTGTGTAAATAAATCCTTCTCTCTGTTAATTACTTAATATAATTAATATGTAGCAGTTTAGTCACTAAATCGTGTCCAACTCTTTGTGGCCCCATGGACTGTAGCCCACCAGGCTCCTCTGTCCATGGGATTCTCTAGGCGAGAGTACAGGAGTGGATTGCCATGCTCCTCTCCAGGGGACTTTCCCCATCCAGGGATTAAACCTGGGTCTGCTGCATTGCAGGTGGATCCTTTAGCAACAGAGACACCAGGGAGGCCACATATATAATTATATATAATCCATCTAGTTAATATAATTGTTTTCTGTAAGAAAATGCCTAAGATCAAAGATCCAGAGGCCATCTTGTTCTGTCTCCTCTGCCCTATTAAGTATCTTTGACTTCACTTTACTGAGTCTTGACTCATCACAGGAAAATATTCAAGTTTTTCTGTCTGAAAAAAGCAAGCAAGCATACCACAATCCCCCACCCCTCACAAAACCTCTCTCTGATCCTATATCCTAAAACTACCTACCAAGGGTGGTTGTCACGTGATCAAATGATGAGTTGAGTCCCAGAAGCATTTAATGTATGTGAATTCATGTATGTACACATGGCATGTCATGAAAAATACTATGAAACATTTTATGTATGTATTTTATACTGTATACAGGCAAACAATATGCACTTAAACATTTTACACATTTAATTATGATACTGGTTTATAATACTGAATCCATGTACTTTCCTACAGTACTTTGTAGGAAATGCAAGGAATTTTCATAGGTAGATTTTACTGAACGTGACTCCTATGTTTCCACTGTATAGAACAGCTTTTCTGTATAAATTTTCTTATTAGACCACACGCCCTTGGTTACTTGGTCCAGAAAGCATAGGAACCATGTCAAATAATGGGTGGCAGTTGCTGTGATAAGATTGCTTGACTAGTTTGCAATACTGCTTATCATCCTTCTGAGAAAGAGTAATGCTAGAATCCTTTTGATAATTCAGAGAAGCACATAGTTACCTGTTTAATATACCCATCTCTTAATATACCTGTCTCTTACTCTACTATGAATGAGCGCCCTGATAGCAGGGTCCACAGATTATTTGTCAGGTTATCTTCAAGGCCTCAGACAGAGCCTCAGATCATAGAGGGTAGTGTTTAACACAAAGCAGACTGTCTGGTTAACAGGACAATGACAGCAGAATAACAGAAAATTGAGGCCACGATCCAAATTTTGGCCTCCCTGGCAATAGCACTCTTTCTCATACAGACTTCAAGAATGCTCTAATTTTAATCAAGAATACTCTCTAAAATTGCACTGTACTAGGAAAAAAACAAAACAAAACACTTGGACAAGGAGTCAACAGATCTAAACACCAGCAGCAGTAAACAAACCAGCTCTCAGAACTTCAACTCTCTCACTGAGAAAACAGAGATGAAACAGAGGTAACATCTACTTAATAGCTCAACAGAAAGATGTAAATGAGATAATGCATAATAACAGTAAATTGTAAAGTGTTACAGAAATATTAGGTACGGTAGTACTTATATTACTTTATAAAATTATGATTTTGGTGATATAACTGTGTTGTTATTTTATTTTTAAAATAAGTACCTTGACTTGTTATTAATAAAATTTTGGTTTTCTTATTGCTTATATAAGTGGCTTGACCACTTACCATGGAATGCAGTAAGGTTAAATGCAGGGATTTAAAACTGTGGTCTTCACTGGCTGTGAGGAATCTGCAAAGACTTTTAAAGGGGTACACCATTGGGACTGATTAAAAAAAAGTGTTTCCAAATCCTCTACTTCCTTATACCTACTTTCCTTAAACTCATCTGTCTGGGAAAATGCCTTTTTTCTACATCTCCTTTCACAGATGGCCCTTCTGCTCTAACTTGGCAAAGAAAAGGCATACCTCTCACCCATATTACTATGTTGCATTGCTATGAGGTGTAAGATCCTCTGGAGAATCATTGACAAATAGTTTCCTTACTAAAGGCATTATAAAGGCTACACCCATCTGTCTCAATAGGAGATGCATTCCAATAAAGTTTAACTGTTCATATTTAATAATTAAAAATAACTTTAAATTTATGTTGTCTACATGTATAAATATTCATGTAACAATAACTTGATCCTAAATAATTTATTTTTTAACATTTAGAGCTTTGACAGGTATAGCAAATTTTGTCATCAGGTAGACATGACATAAAAGTAACAGGAGAGGAAAGACTAGTGACCAAAAGGAAAGGATGTTTGTTGCACTATGTTCCTATTTTGGATTTAAAAGGTCTGTCTAGTCAAAGCTATGGTTTTTCCAGTGGTCATATATGGACTGTGAAGAAAGCTGAGCGCTGGAGAATTGATGCTTTTGAACTGTGGTTTGGAGAAGACTCTTGAGAGTCCCTGGGACTGCAAGGAGATCCAACCAATCCATTCTGAAGGAGATCAGCCCTGGGTATTCTTTGGAAGGAATGATGCTAAAGCTGAAACTCCAGTACTTTGGCCACCTCATGAGAAGAGCTGACTCATTGGAAAAGACCCTGATGGTGGGAGGGATTGGGGGCAGGAGGAGAAGGGGACGACAGAGGATGAGATGGCTGGATGGCATCACTGACTCGATGGATGTGAGTCTGAGTGAACTCTGGGAGTTGGTGATGAACAGGGAGGCCTGGCATGCTGTGATTCATGGGGTCGCAAAGAGTCAGACTCGACTGAGCAACTGAACTGAAATGAGACTTACTGTATATAACAGAAAATACTCCATAGTATTCTATAATTGACTATAAACAATATATGTGATATTAAACAAAATAATCAAAACAATCTTATTTTCCTATTGTCATTTCCTTTGGAACTGAAAGACAAATGATCAAATGATCATATTAATCACAAATGAGATCCTCAGATGAGTTATAATAATTATTTTCAAGATTTTTCTGTGCTTCTTAGAGTATGCCCCATAAAACACTTAGTATTATAAATTTTAATTACGTGTATGTATAGTTTTGAGAGAAAAAATATCATATGAGCAAAGAAACATGTTTCAACAAAGTTCAATAGGTTAATTTTAATAATAATAGCAATCACTCACTATGTTCCAGGCACTATTTTAAGCATTTTATATATACTAACTTACTTTTCACAACATTTTTGAGGTAGGTACCATTTTTCACTCCAGTTTACAGATTGGAAAACTGAAGCAAAAAGACATTAGGTCACGTGCCCAAGATCACAGTGATATCACCCAGTGAGGATGGGGTGGTGCTATTAGCCATCACACCCTGCTGTCTCTCGGCAGACTACTCAGTCTTTAAAACAAAAATGTGCGTTTGAATCTTAAATAGGACGACAGTACGTGAAGCATTTACTTGATCAAGAAATTCTTTTCTCTCACAGGATTTTTAAAGAATCACTGCTCTTCAGATAGTAATCTGAAGAATACTCTTAGAGAGTAATCAGGATCTGATATATCTTTCTTCAAAGGCATTTCTAAAATATTCTGGAGCCAGATTACAAGGTTCCATGACTTGTGAATGAAACCAGCCAAACAAAAATCATTTGAATTGGGAAATGATCAGAGACAAGTAAGTAAAACATTCAGTATATTATGTGTAGCATAAGAGCTAATGAAAAGCTGATGACAGAGGAGAGAAAGTAGATATAAAATGTTAGAGAGGCGTGATGGTGGGTGTCACAGAGAGGATAATTTTGAGTGAAGAACTGAAGGAGAATCAGCTAGCCATGTGGCTCTGTGGTGATGATATTCCAAGCAGAGAATGCATTAAAAGGAAAGGCCTTAAAGCAGAGAGTGTTCCTATTATTTTTAAGTAATAGCAAGGAAGGCGGTACAGACACAAATAAATGGGAAATTAGTGGAAATGAGATCAGAGTGATAATGATAGCTCCATCATATAAGGCTTTGTAGGTCATAGTGAAAATAATCAGCTTTACTTCCATGTGAATAAGAATCCATGCGAAGATTGTGAGGAAGATCTCACTTAAAAGTGAGGATCACTATTAACAGGATCACTCTGGCTATTGTGTAGAGAATAGACTCAACAGGGTAAAAACAGAAGCAGGAAGAGCAATTAGGAGGTTACTGTAATCATCTAAATGAGATGATGGTGGCTTAGAGCAGAGTGCCAGCCCTGAGGGTGGTAAGAAGTGGTAGCATGTTGGTGAGGTGAGGTGAAGTCACTCAGTCNAGTCCAAGGGACTCTCAAGAGTCTTCTCCAACACCACAGTTTAAAAGCATCAATTCTTCAGCAGATTCCATTTAAACTAGGTCCCAAAAGAAAGAAATTTGGGAGTAGCTTTAAATATAAAATGGGAATATGACTTCAGATAAGTTGCTGAAAATTATGCTTCAGTTCCCCCTTTCCCAAAATCCACTAGGTTAATAATCTGCTTAAGGTGAAAACTATGAAAATAATAAAAAGCCCATTCCATATTAATGTTTTTTTTTTTCATGGAAGGATATTACAATATCAAAATTTACTAACACACATAGTAGGAGAATCTTTCTGAAAGAGCCCTCATCTCAACTGTCAGAGATTTAATAAGCTTATTTTACAAGTTCAACTCAATTTAACTTATTTTATAAAGTATAATTTTACTTAAAATATGTGCTGGGTTCTAATGAAATAGAGACNTACTGTAATCATCTAAATGAGATGATGGTGGCTTAGAGCAGAGTGCCAGCCCTGAGGGTGGTAAGAAGTGGTAGCATGTTGGTGAGGTGAGGTGAAGTCACTCAGTCGTGTCCGACTCTTTGCGACCCCGTGGACTGTAACCTACTAGGCTTCTCCGTCCATGGGATTCTCCAGGCAAGAATACTGGAGTGGATTGCTGTTTCCTTCTCCAGGGGATATTCCCAACCCTGGTATCGAACCCGGGTCTCCTGCATTGGAGGCAGACGCTTTAACCTCTGAGCCACCAGGGAAGCCCCGTAGCATGTTAGGTATGTTTAATTAGAGAGACTATGAAATTGCTGGACTAGATCGAGGCAGTGTGAAAGAGAACGGTCAAAACTGTCTCCAGAATTCCTGACCAGAACAACTAGAAAAACTGGACTATGGTGAGCTACAGTCCACAGGGTCGCAGAGCCAGACACAACTTGAAGGAACAAGAACAATTAGACTACAGATTTGAGATTCATCAGCATAAGACCCTATTGAAAGCCATGCGATGTTATGAAATGACCTGGTTAGTGGGGACAGAAAAAAGCACTTTAACAATGAGAACTTTCAGAGGAAGAGGAGTCAGAAAAATACACTGAGGGGAAAGAGAATGAAATGAAACAATGAAATGGAAAAAGTGACTATCTTAAGAGGGACTTTCTCTGGCATATAAGAGAAAAAGTAGTAAACTGTGTGAAATACTGATGGCAGGCTAGATAAGATGAGGACTGAGAACTGACCACAGGATTTAGCCATGTGGGGTCACTGCTGTTGTTCTTCAGTCGCTAAGTCATGTCCAACTCTTTGCTGTCCCATGAACTGCAGCATGCCAGGCTTCCCTGTCCTTCTCTGTCTCCCGGAGCCTGCTCAAATTCATGTTCCACTGAGTCAGTGATGCTATCCAGCCATCTCACTGTCTGTCAACCCATTCTCCTCCCGCCTTCAATTTTTCCCAGCATGAGATTCTTTTCCAATGAGTCAGCTCTTTGTATCAAGTGGCCAACATATTGGAGTTTCAGCTACAGCATCAGTTCTTCCAAAGAGTATTCAGGGTTGACTGGTTTGATCTCCTTGTAGTCCAAAGGACTTTTGAAAGTCTTCTCCAGCACCACAGTTTGAAAGTGTCAGTTCTTTGGCACTCAGCCTTCTTTAAGGTCTGATTTTAACATCTGTACATGACTACTGTGGGGTCACAAGTGATCCTAAAAAGGGGAGTTTGATGGAGTGATGGAAGTAAAGTCTGATTGGTATTCAAGCAAAAGTGGGAAAGAAATTGGCAGCCCTTTCAAGGATTTTCCCAGTAAAGGAAAGAAGAGATAGGAGATCGTGGTTGGAGGGGAAAATGGGTCCAAAAAAGATTTTCAGAATCAGTGTTCTTAACCATGATGATATATGACTTCACTAAGTGAAGCTAAAAACTGGCCACCAGGGCTCCCTAGGTGGCAGAGGAGCAGACACAATTACTAACTGTACATTTAGACTAGATAAGAGCAATGACTCAAACAGATTAAGTGCTATGGGAGAAGAGAGTGAGAAGGAGAAGAGTAAGATACTAGAGATGCTTTCTAAACTGAGTTTTAAAGAAACCCTAGGATTTTACCTGCCAGAGGTCAGGGGAGGAAAGGATGACAGGAATGGGGAGGTGAAGATTTCAAGTAGGCAGAGGAGCTCTAAGAACACACAGGAGGTGCAAAATTAATTGCATGGGAAATGAATAATCTAGTGTACAAACGATGTGCACGAGCAGCTGCTTGGGGTGCAGAGAAGGAAGAAAGGGGTGACTTAGGCTGGAAAGGACATCAGTGACACCTGAGAAATGGCCCTGAATGCCGTAAGATAATATTTTAGTTTTTGAGTATGAAGAAGAGGAATTATCAAACATACTGAAGTAAGAAAAGTGACATGACTGTTTCTGAAAGATAAATGATGGGACCTGAAGAACAGACTGAAAGGGGGCCCTCTGTCAGAATAAGGCATGTTTAGCATGTTAAAAAGGAATGAGCATTCTTTCTTTTAATAAAAGTGAATGCAGTAGATCTAATTAAAATTCTACTCAAGTGAATCCAACATCATCCACATGCTGTCCACAAAATGAAGAACATGGCTTACTTGTGGCATTTTCCAAAGAAGCAACATCAGTGTAGGAAATTTTAGGAAAAGGTAAAGTAGAGATATAGTCAATAAAAATAAGCAGAAAAGTATCAAAACTCAGTTTCTCTATCATCACAAAATATTTATGAAATTATTTGTTTTGTGCCTTTTATATGCTAATATATACTGAAAGACAAGGAAACTTTAAGTATTTTTTAAGACTTATAAAATTTTGCTGAAAATGGAAATCCCTTAAGGAAGTACCAAAAATCTTCAAACTACTCTTCAATTTAAAAGATACTGACTTGCTAATTTGACCACATGTTAGGGACTAAATAATTACCTTTAATTTTGTGAGCCAGTGTTGATGACCTGGCTTTTCAAATATTTATCTGATTACTGCAAAATCATAATGAAAATTAAACTAATTAATAATTACAGGCATCAGAAATGATGTATTTCTTATACAGCCGTTTACAGTACTCAGTATGAAAGAGAATTGTAAAGTATATATATCTATTTCTCTGTCTTCTTTTGAAGTGTCCTGAAGAATTTTTAATTCCATGAAATGCTTTCTTTGGCATTTTATTCCCTTAGAAAGTTTCCAGATAAGGACTAATTATAACATCTTAAAAACTATACAAATTATTAAGTTTTAACATAAATGTTAAATGCTAAGTCACAAGTACAATCAACAGAGTAAAGATACTCTGTTAATTTAAGTTCATGAAAAAAGTTTACTTCTAATATAAAAAATTACACTTAAAGAACTTTCACAACAATTTCAAGTATTCTGAAGTGGGATATCACTTGAAGACAATATATTTTAGTTAGCTAGGAAAATTAAATGAAATGCAAAAGAAATTATTAAGTGATCTTATTTCTATCTTTAGTACTCTTGCTGGCTANGCCCTGAATGCCGTAAGATAATATTTTAGTTTTTGAGTATGAAGAAGAGGAATTATCAAACATACTGAAGTAAGAAAAGTGACATGACTGTTTCTGAAAGATAAATGATGGGACCTGAAGAACAGACTGAAAGGGGGCCCTCTGTCAGAATAAGGCATGTTTAGCATGTTAAAAAGGAATGAGCATTCTTTCTTTTAATAAAAGTGAATGCAGTAGATCTAATTAAAATTCTACTCAAGTGAATCCAACATCATCCACATGCTGTCCACAAAATGAAGAACATGGCTTACTTGTGGCATTTTCCAAAGAAGCAACATCAGTGTAGGAAATTTTAGGAAAAGGTAAAGTAGAGATATAGTCAATAAAAATAAGCAGAAAAGTATCAAAACTCAGTTTCTCTATCATCACAAAATATTTATGAAATTATTTGTTTTGTGCCTTTTATATGCTAATATATACTGAAAGACAAGGAAACTTTAAGTATTTTTTAAGACTTATAAAATTTTGCTGAAAATGGAAATCCCTTAAGGAAGTACCAAAAATCTTCAAACTACTCTTCAATTTAAAAGATACTGACTTGCTAATTTGACCACATGTTAGGGACTAAATAATTACCTTTAATTTTGTGAGCCAGTGTTGATGACCTGGCTTTTCAAATATTTATCTGATTACTGCAAAATCATAATGAAAATTAAACTAATTAATAATTACAGGCATCAGAAATGATGTATTTCTTATACAGCCGTTTACAGTACTCAGTATGAAAGAGAATTGTAAAGTATATATATCTATTTCTCTGTCTTCTTTTGAAGTGTCCTGAAGAATTTTTAATTCCATGAAATGCTTTCTTTGGCATTTTATTCCCTTAGAAAGTTTCCAGATAAGGACTAATTATAACATCTTAAAAACTATACAAATTATTAAGTTTTAACATAAATGTTAAATGCTAAGTCACAAGTACAATCAACAGAGTAAAGATACTCTGTTAATTTAAGTTCATGAAAAAAGTTTACTTCTAATATAAAAAATTACACTTAAAGAACTTTCACAACAATTTCAAGTATTCTGAAGTGGGATATCACTTGAAGACAATATATTTTAGTTAGCTAGGAAAATTAAATGAAATGCAAAAGAAATTATTAAGTGATCTTATTTCTATCTTTAGTACTCTTGCTGGCTAGAGATTCCAATCAAGGTAACCTTGTTACATTGCTAATACAAGGAGACCTATAACTCAACTCATATTAAAAATATCCCAAAGAATTTACAAGGAGACCTGTAACTCAACTCACATTAAACATAATCCAAAGAGAAGCATGGGAGGGCGAAAACATTTGTAGACTACAAATTTGGTCCTACTTTATGGTATAGACCTAATAGCAGCAGAAGATATTAAGAAGAGGTGGCAAGAATACAAAGAAGAACTGTACAAAAAAGATCTTCACGACCAAGATAATCACGATGGTGTGATCACTCATCTAGAGCCAGACATCTTGGAATGTGAAGTCAAGTGGGCCTTAAAAAGCATCACTACGAACAAAGCTAGTGGTGAGGAGGTGATGGAATTCCAGTGGAGCTATTTCAAATCCTGAAAGATGATGCAGTGAAAGTGCTGCACTCACTCTCCCAGCAAATTTGGAAAACATGGGAGTGGGCACAGGACTGGAAAAAGTCAGTTTTCATTCCAATCCCAAAGAAAGGCAATGCCAAAGAATGCCCAAACTACCACACAATTGCACTCATCTCACATGCTAGTAAAGTAATGCTCAAAATTCTCCAAGCCAGGCTTCAGCAATATGTGAACCGTGAACTTTCAGATGTTCAAGCTGGTTTTAGAAAAGGCAGAGGAACCAGAGATCAAATTGCCAACATCTGCTGGATCATGGAAAAAGCAAGAGAGTTCCAGAAAAACATGTACTTCTGCTTTATTGACTATGCCAAAGCCTTTGACTGTGTGGATCACAATAAACTGTGGATAATTCTAAAAGAGATGGGAATACCAGACCACCTGACCTGCCTCTTGAGAAATCTACATGCAGGTCAGGAAGCAACAGTCAGAACTGGACATGGAACAACAGACTGGTTCCAAATAGGAAAAGGAGTACGTCAAGGCTGTATATTGTCACCCTGCTTATTTAGCTTATTTGCAGAGTACATCATGAGAAACGCTGGACTGGAAGAAACACAAGCTGGGATCAAGATTGCCGGGAGAAATATCAGTAACCTCAGATATGCAGAAAACACCACCCTTATGGCAGAAAGTGAAGAGGAACTAAAAAGCCTCTTGATGAAAGTGAAAGAGGAGAGTGAAAAAGTTGGCTTAAAGCTCAACATTCAGAAAACGAAGATCATGGCATCCAGTCCCATCA
>SJYW01013904.1:27838-63186 GCA_006410735.1 Raphicerus campestris | reverse complement strand
TGGCATGGGGAGATCGTGTACACCTGTGGATGATTCATGTCGATGTATGGCAAAACCAATACAGTACTGTAAAATAGAATAAAGTATTAAAAGGAAAAAAAAAAGATTTAAAAAAAAAAAAGAATTTTTATCACTTGTCCTTCTTTTCTCTAGAGATAACATTTTCTCAGGGTCTTCCCTGGTGGCTCAGTGGTAAAAACCTGCCAACGAATGCAGAAGACACAGGTTCAATCCCTGGATCAGGAAGAACTCCTGCAGGAAAAAATGGCAACCCACTGCCATATTCTTGCCTGGGAAAACCCATGGACAGAGGAGCCTGGTGTGCTGCAATCCATGGGGTCGCAAAGAGTCAGACACAACTTAGTGATGAACAACAACATTCTCTCAAATCCCACTTTATCAGTCTTTGTGAGAAAATAGAAACCATGTTAAAAGCTGGACATGGCAATTCAAAGGTGCATGGGTTTCTTCACATATGTCATGGCATTTGTTTCTCTGTGATGGAACAGTGGATGCAACTCTTTCAAAGGCTTAGATTTTTTTTTTTTTCCAGTCACACTGATAATGAGCAGAAACAGCTCTCTTTAACCACTGGACACTTGGGAAGAACAAAGAGGTACCCTAAGATGAACAGCAAAACCTGAATTTTCAATTGTCTCCAATCCAAAAACTGTGGAATTAGAGCTTTTCGCCCGTTTTATTTCTCAGTGTAATTAAGCCTTGCTGTTTTATGAACTTCCTTCCGGATTATGTGTCTATCATCCCTTTAACTTGAGGCTTTATTATGGCATACCTTCCATAAGCACCAGACTGTTTCCTTTTGTCTCTTTTGACAATTGACTTGGTTCCTGCATCCCATGTTTCTCTCTATTACACACACAGAGTGGAATGACTTATTCTTCAAAAAAATTATTGCTTTCCTGCTTAACAAACTATTGTATCAAGTGAAAAATCTTTTTCTCAGGATTTCATCATTCTCTACTCACTCTCCAACATGGTTCACTGTAGAACATGCTCCCTCTATTCTACATAGGCCTCTAAGATCGCCTTTGTGGTTTGGTTCCAACTAGTCACATTGCCTGAAATATGATTTCAACCTTCCCTGCTTATACCAACCATAGACATAGAGATTCTAGAGCATCCTTCTTTGTCTGTCCATTTTCTGAGAACCATTTCAAGCTCTGGGTCTTTCAAGAAATGGATCTTGACCAATTTAGCCAACATAAAGTACATATTAACTTATTTTCTTAGTTACAACTTAGAATGTGATCCCTTATCTTTCTTTAACATTTTTATATGACTCCTAATAAGCTGCATGTTCCTTAAGATGGGTTCTCAGTCATTCAGAGTGTTTAGCATTGTTGTTGCTTAGTCGCTAGTCATGTCTGACTCTCTTGAGACCCCATGGAATGTAGCTTGTTAGACTCCTCTGTCTATGGGATTTCCCAGGCAAGAATACTGGAGTGGGTTGCCATTTCCTTCTCTGGGAGATCTTCCTGACCCAGGGGTCAAGCCTGCATCTTCTGCACTGGCAGGCAGATTCTTTATCACTCAACCAGGCACGTGGGAAGCTCATATTTAGCATTTGCTGTTCAGTTGCTAAGTCATGGCTGACTCTTTGCAACTCCATGAATCGTAGCACGTCTGGCTCCTTTGTCCTCTCCTGTCTCCCACAGTTTCCTCAAATTCATGTCCATTGAGTTGATGATACTATTTAACCATCTTATCCTAGAAGATTGCTTACTAATTGATTAGCAAAAACCTCAAGCAAACAGTACAATTTTATTACATAACTATATAGTTTTATTCAGGCCCCAAGACCAGATAAGATATAAATGTTTGAGAACAAGTGCAATAGATGAATGAAAGCATTAATAGACAATGTTGTGTTCAGATGCAAGATAAGACTAATCTAGGAATCGAGGGCTTTTTCTTGTAAAGTAATCATAACTCCATCCTTCAGCTGTTCCATGGTCTTCTAGGTGATGTTAGTCTACAACTCTGTTATTTATTTATTAAAAAAATGAGTTTATGAAATGCATGCAAGGTATTTTGACAAGTCAGAAAATGCCATAGTTATGGTTCCTGCAGGGCTAATGTATTCATCTTTCACAAGCTAAATGTTAAGGTATACATTTATGCGCCAAACTAATTAGCAATTATGTGCACCTCATAAACAAACGATCATCTCACAACTATAGTATTTCCGTTCCTTGGCTCCGCAGGGCACAATTCAGAAAGCATCAACAAGCTGCAGGGCAATGCTCTGTGTTGAGGTGATGTTTTTCTGAGACTGGGCTGTTCTGTAAGCCCTGAAGGTAATGCTGGATATAGATTGGTAAGAGGGCTCTTGGTCTCTTTCAGGCCTTGGTGCAGTATCTATCTGGCCCAACTGGGGTAAATGAGTACTCTGCAGAGCTGTAGAATGTGGGCTAGCTACCGTCCTACTTCGACGAAGATGTTGTTCAGCTCTGTCCACAATGGACTCACTATCTCAGATAATTGGTAAATTAAGGAGAAAATATCTTGTATCTTTCTGCTAACAAGTTCCCAGCTATGGTTTTTCTTCATTCTTCTCCACCCATTTATTCAAGCAATAGATCCCACTCCCAGCCACAAGAATGTGCATGTGATCAAGGCAGACCTAGAGACTCATTCTCATGTAACTTTTCCTATCCAGAGTTGGCAAGAAAGGCTTTCTGCATCCATTATGGAACGTGAGGAGAGGGAAAAGACTGACTGCTGCCATGTGTGCAGTCTCATGTGGGTAAATATCTTGTCTGGGAGAACAAAGCTGATACATGAAGGCAAAGGATTGGAAAATGGACTGAAGGTTTTGACGACATTAGAACCCCTGAAGCTCAAGAAATTCAGTCTTTCCAAAGTTTGGTCAACCAATTCTTCTTTTGAATGTGGGAGTGAATGATCATCACTTAGTGGTCTCTGACTCTTTGAATGTAGGATCTACCCCTTTATTATGAAAATAACTCCATCTGATGGCTCAGTGGGTAAAGAATCTGCCTGCAGTTCAGGAGATACAGAAGACATGTGTTGGATCCCTGGGTTGGGAAGATCCCCTAGGGGAGGAAACAGCAACCAACTTCAGTATTCTTCCCTGAAAAATCTCATGGACAGAAGAAGCTGGCGGGTTACAGTCATGGGGTCACAAAGAGTCAGACACGACTTAGTGATTAAATAATAACAACTCCATCAAGCATTCATTTCCCCCCTAAGTTGCCTCCCACTTGTAATAATAATAAACTGTCTAAAACATCAGCCAAGGCCAGTGAGAAATATTTTAAGCTAAGCTTTCATCTGAAAAAAGGAAATCTCAAATACATATTCTTTTCCATCAGCATGTTGAGTTTCCATTGTTGTTGTTGTTTAGTCACTAAGCTGTGTCTGACTCTTTTGTGAGCCCATGAACTATAGCTTGCCAGGCTCTTCTGTATATAGGATTTTCCAGGCAAGAATACTGGAGTGGGTTGTGATTTCCTTCTTCAGGAGATCTTCTTGACCTGGGGATCAAACCCACATCTCCTGCATACCTATCTTGAAAATGCATGCACAAAAGTGCTTTATAAAGAAAAATTGCAGACTTCAAGGAGAGAGCTTTAATTAGACAACAGAATATGACCCATTTTTCAACTCTGATTAAAAGGAAAACAATAAAAGCAGAACACAAAGCTTTCCTCAGTAACTGTTCAGTTCAATTGCTCAATTGTGTCTGACTCTTTGAGACCCCATGAACCGCAACATACCAGGCCTCCCTGTCCATCACCAACTCCCGGAGTCCACCCAAACCCATGCCCATTGAATCGGTGATGCCATCCAACCCTCTCATCCTCTGTTGTCCCCTTCTCCTCCTGCCTTCAATATTCCCCAGCATCAAGGTCTTTTGCAATAAATCAGCTTTTCACATGAGGTGGCCAAAGTATTGGAAATTCAGCTTCAACATCAGTCCTTCCAATGAACACCCAGGACTGATCTCCTTTAGGACGGATTGATGGAATCTCCTTGCAGTCCAAGGGAATCTCAAGAGTCTTCTCCAACACCACAAATCAAAAGCATCAATTCTTCTGGGGTCAACTTTCTTTATAATTCAACTCTCACATCCATACATGACCACTGGAAAAACCATAGCCCTGACTAGATGGATTTTTGTTGGCCAAGTAATGTCTCTGCTTTTGAATAGGCTGTCTAAGTTGGCCATAACTTTCCTTCCAAGGAGTAAGCGTCTTCTGATTTCATGGATGCAGTCACCATCTGCAGTGATTTTGGAGCACAGAAAAATAAAGTCAGCTACTGTTTCCCCATCTATTTCCCATGAAGTGATGGGACCAGATGCCATGATCTTCATTTTCTGAATGTTGAGCTTTAAGCCAACTTTTTCACTCTCCACTTTCACTTTCATCAAGAGGTTCTTTAGTTCTTCTTCACTTTTTGCCATAAGGGTAGTGTCATCTGCATATCTGAAGTTATTGATATTCCTCCCAGAAATCTTGATTCCAGCTTGTGCTTCTTCCAGCCCAGCATTTCTCATGATGTACTCTGCATATAAGTTAAATAAGCAGGGTGACGATATACAGCCTTGACGTACTCCTTTTCCTATTTGGAACCAGTCTTTTGTTCCATGTCCAGTTCTAAGTATTGCTTCCTAACCTGCATACAGGTTTCTCAAAAATCAGGTCAAGTGGTCTGCTATTCCCATCTCTTTCAGAATTTTCCACAGTTTATTGTGATCCACACAGTCAAAGGCATAAAGCAGAAATAGATGTTTTTCAGTAACTGTAGTATCATTTGAATGGAATAAATATAGACTCTGAATCTAATTTAAAAAGTCACCCAATGATAGCATCAGGATATTGAGGTTAATGTGTTTAGTATTGCAGGATATTAAGACAAATTATTTAAAATTTGTTAGTCTTTCTCTACAAAAGAAATTACATATTCAACATTATTGATTGGTATTAATGAATTCTCAAGATATGAATGGCTACTAGTTTGAGAACTTCCTCATGCTATCATTCTAGCATGTATGTCCCATTTTGTATGTGTTAAAATAAAGACATCTGAGGGAATTTCATTATACACTAAGGGCATAAAAAATAATAATAGCTAAGAATACTATAGTATTTACTGTATACTAAGTGGTACTCTAAGTTTTCCACGTATATAGTTTCACTATTCTTATAAGTCTTTAAAATGCTTATTATCTCCATTTTACAGATTAGTAAACTGAGGAACTGAAGTAAAAGGAGCTGAACTTGGCCAAGTGTCTGCTTAGGGGAAGAGTAAGTCAGAGGAAAAAGGACGTGTTCAGATACAAGGAGTCTGACTCCAGAGTCTGTGTTTCTAACTGATTTACCTTTCAAAGGTAGGATCAAAGGTCATGGAATAGACTGTTATAGCTGCTTTTCCAGAGTTCTGTTTTCCCTGCTTTGTCTTTCTCCAAGCTCCTAGATTTTATGAGGGTATGCAGTCTGTGAACTTCCTGGGGAACTCAGCCAATTCATGCTATGGGAGTGAAGCCTGTGTGGTGAAATCCAGTTAGCACACACTATCCTCCCAGCCACAGCCATTCAGAAGGGTCCTGGGACCTAAGAGTCACAGCTTTCCTAGAGGCAAATCGCAGCTCTGCTGTCAGAATACTAGAGCAGAGAGACCTTTACTCTTGCCATCACAAGTGATGTAATAAACAGCTATGAAGCTGGAACTGCTGCAGCCACCGTGCAAGCATGAGGAAACTGGTGAAGCTGATGGTGTGGAAGGCAGAGAAAAGGGACAGAAGTCACCACATCCTTCATGACCTCATTGAACCGCTGATCAAACTGACCATGAAGTCTGACCTCCCATGAGCTTCTAGCATTGTGCGAGCCATTAAATCCCCTTTAGGAGTTAAAGCTATCTTGAGTAGAACAAAATATAGTCTATTTCACCTGCCTTTTACCTTAGAAGGACTAAAAAGAAATGTGGTGTTCTTCTAGAGGATAAAGTAACTCCACTAGAGTGAGTGCCGGGAGCTAGCGTAAGGAACTCTGCCCGTGGCAAAGGTCATGCGAAAGGAGGCTTGGCATGACGCAAAGGCGGGATCGAGCCTTAGGAGAATCCCTGTTCCTGAACATCTACCCCCCAAACCAGAGTCTACCTACTTTACTGTTTTATGCTCTCACCTATACCTCTGACTTTATGGGGAGCTGTCTCCCACCACCTCTCTAAAAATTCCTGGGTGTGACAAGAGTGTTTCAACTTACAAACTGCTCTGAAGGTTCTCTAGCCTGCCTGAGCAAGTTCATCCGGCCACACGTGATTGTTTACAGCCTCCCAACCGTGGGAGGCACGAGATGCTTTAAACTCTCTAAATACAGATTCTTTTGAGAAGTTAGAAAATTATTAGTATAGTATAGTGGGTTGATTAGAAATTATATTGGTGAAGGGATACAGCATACTGACACATATATATGGAATTTAGAAAGATAGTAATGATGACCCCGTAAGTGAGACAACATAAGAGACACTGAAGTATAGAACAGACTTTTGGCTTCTGAGGGAGAGGGAGAGGGTGGGATGATTTGGGAGAATGGCACTGAAACAATGCAGGATGCAGGATGCTTGGGGCTGGTGTATGGGATGATCCGGGGAGATGGTGGGGGGTGGGAGATGGGAGGGGGCTTCGGCATTGGGAGATCGTATACACCTGTGGCTGATTCATGTCAATGTATGGCAAAATCAATACAGTATTGTAAAATAGAATAAAGTATTAAATTAAAAAAAAAGAAAAAAAAGAAAGAAAAAGCCTATAAATCAAACCAATGAAGAGTATAAAAAAAAGAAATTATATTGGTGAAGGGTTTTTCATTTGTTGAGCCAATATTTGCTGCTAAATATCCATATTCTCTGCCCTTATAATGAATATAACTAGCATATGGGAGAAATAAGTATTAACCTTTGATATTAATCATGTTAAACCTTAGGCTAAGTAAATTCCCTTCTTAATTGTAACCCACTACACCCTCACCCTATAGGAATGCAACTTTATCTGGTACCTTTGGAGGGTGGCACCTGGTTTAAGAAAAAAATCACCCCTGGAAAATAAGTTTTCTGGTTGACTGACCATTATCAAAAACAGCCATAAAATGTCAGCAGGCCTCATGGTCAGAAGATGATGTAAAACCCCTAAGACCTTTGTATACATTTATATGAAGCACCTGATTTTGACAAGGGTCAGGTCTGCTGACCCCGTGTGACTCTGTATTCATCCCTATGTATAACAAAAAGTATATAAGCAAACATGACAATAAAGAAAACGGATCAGTTTCTGGAAAGACTGATTCCCCTGTGTCATCCTTTCTTTCCCCTTCTGGCTGAATTCCCATCTGGAACGTGGATGCTCGCCATGTCTATTTATTTGCCTTAGTTTTTAAGACCCATGAGAGAGGGAGCCCAATGTGGAGCACCCTCCGNAGACTGATTCCCCCGTGTCATCTTTTCTTTCCCCTTCTGGCTGAATTCCCATCTGGAATGTGGATGCTCGCCATGTCTATTTATTTGCCCTGGTTTTTAAGACCCATGCAAGAGGGAGCCCAATGTGGAGCACCCTCCGTTATTCAAGTGGGTGCCGGTGGCCTATGTAGATGGTGCAAATTCCTTGTCTTGGAGTTTTATTGGTATTCCATGTAAACCAAATTATTAAGAATCTTTTTCTCCACTAATTTTCCTACTACACTATTCTTTTCTAATCTCTCTTTGTATCTGTAATTAAATAAGTTCTTTCCTAAGACGCCTACTCTGTCTCCCCTTCGAATTACCCTGGATTCACTGGGGCTGGACCCTGGCAAGTGAGTAAGAATTAGATACTATATAAAGCCACATAGGGACTTCCCTGACAGTCCAGTGGTTAAGGTTTCACCTTCCAATGCAGAGGGTGCTGGTTCAATTCCTGGTTGGGCAACTAAGATCACATGTGCCTCATAGTCAGTAAACCAAAACAAATTCAATACAAGACTTTAAAAATGGTCCACATTAAAAAAAAATAGAAAAAAAAAAAAACTTAGAAAAAGCAACATTCATCCAGATCAGTAGCATGGTCAGTAATACAAGCTTTTGATTTTTAAATGTTTGTTAATGTAGGTCTGAGATGGCAAATATATAAGGTGACAACCTTGCCCATCCTGACATTCATAGCAAACATTGCTGATAACCCAACATATGCTTCTGCTGAGCCAGCATTCCTTCTTGACATTGTGCTTGAGGTAAACACAATCAGGAGATCAGAGTTCATAAAGGAAATTCGTGATCACTGATCTAGGTAATCATTGAGCTTTAGTACAACATAAACTTGACAATTTTGTGAAAGCACTTCCCTGTAAATCAGCATTGGTTCATAAGAACACTGTTACAACTTGGAGTTACATTCTTATCCGAGGAAGCAAACTTGCTTTAAATCACAGAATAATGGGAAATGTGACATAAAAACACAACCTTTAAAACATTTTAAAATAAATAATAAAATTGTACTCTGAAGCCTATTAAAAGAACCTATGTTTATTGTATACATTTATTTTATGAGGCATCCCACTATACTATGAATAATACTTTCAGCTTATAAAGTTAAAATTCTGTTGTCTCATACATTTTAGACAAAATGAACCCATAAGATTATATAAATATTACTTGAATTTTAATTGACACTGATATTTTCATTTAGATAGGCCTTTTTCATGGGATTAGGTGGCCATCAAACAGCTAACTAATCAGTCAGCCAATAACGAACCAAGTACCAAATTAAATTTCAGAGCTTTCNCTTTCAGCTTATAAAGTAAAATTCTGTTGTCTCATACATTTTAGACAAAATGAACCTATAAGATTATATAAATATTACTTGAATTTTAATTGACACTGATATTTTCATTTAGATAGGCCTTTTTCACGGGATTAGGTGGCCATCAAACAGCTAACTAATCAGTCAGCCAATAACGAACCAAGTACCAAATTAAATTTCAGAGCTTTCAATAGAAGGACCCTATAGAGGGTAGATAGATTCAGAATCATTTGCCTAGTATTACAGATTAGTACATTTATCCTAATGGTCATGAGATGTTTTCCCATTGAAAATAATTTTTTAAATATAATTTCTTTTGACTCTTTCTTGTCTCATAAATTATGGAAGTAGCTATTCTATGTCATTCAAATATCAATCTTAAGGAGTTTCATATTTGTAGAGAAATCACTATTTAGAAGTCTTTTACCAATTTATCTTCAGAACCATACCAAGAGCCTCCATTAAGTAACTATAGCTGTTCAGCATTAATTCATACTTGGGTACCTACCGAGGGCTGGGTACTATTTCAAGCACTAGGGACATGTAACAGTAAACAAAATACACATACTCCCTTCCCATATGGGACTTAATTTAATATCTGTCCAATTGAACAAAAGTTAATAATAATAAAGTCTTATAATTAATGTCTGTGCATGCTTAGTTACCTATTCATGTCCAACTTCTTATGACTGTACTGTAGCCCACCAAGCTCCTCTGTCCATGGGAATTTTTAAGCAAAGATACTGGAGTGAGTAGACATTTTCCTCCTCTGGGGAATCTTCCTGACCCAGGGATCGATCCCAGGTCTCCCACATTGCAGGCAGACGCTTTAACCTCTGAGCCACCAGGGAAGCCCATCATAATTAATACCTGGCCATACTCCATTTGGAGTTTTTGAGGATTTCAGAAAAAACTATTTTCTGTTACTGTTGGACATGACCACTGATATATTAAGATGTATTTTGATATTGAAAATCATCTAGGTAGTTCTCACCCTTTCTCATTGACTGGCTTCCTCATCTCCTTTTCCATGTCACTACATTAAGATATACAGCCCAGTTCTCATAGCCTTCCTGCTCCTGAGGTCATTTCAGCAGGGTTTGAAGACCAATACATGTCCACAGTCTCAACAGTTCTTCAAGATATGTACTGAGGCTTCTTTTAACTGCTCTTGTTAGTTATCTGGTGACTAACCACGTTTATAGACATCCTGTGACAGATGAAATATTCTGAGAGCCTGCCAGCAGAGTGTCACTTCCCAGAAGCAGCTGTAGGGTGTGAGAGATACCTGTGTGTACAGTTTTCTATGGGCAGCATAACTTTGATCTGATGATCATATCCTGCTAAGGTTGTGATGGATCCAGAGGGCTAAGAGAAGAAGTTATCCCAAAGGGAGACTTGAAGCTTGAATGCTGCATTCTTCCTCTTGCAAATGTTTCAGTTCAGTTCAGTTCGGTTGTGTCCAACGCTTTGGGACCCCATGGACTGCAGCACTCCAGGCTTCCCTGTCCATCACCAACTCCTGTAGCTTGCTCAAACTCATTTCCATGCCATCCAACCATCTCATCCTCTGTCGTCCCCTTCTCCCCTTCCCCTCAATCTTCCTAGCATCAGTCTTTCCCAATGAGTCATTTCTTCACATCAGGTGGCCAAGTATTGGAGTTTCAGCTTCAGCATCAGTCCTTCCAATGAGTATTCAGGACTGTTTCCTTTAGGATGGACTGGTGGAATCTCCTTGAAGTTCAAGGGACTCTCAATAATCCTCTCCAACACCATAATTCAAAAGCATAAATTCTTTGGCACTCAGCTTTCTTTATAGTTCAAATCTCACATATACACGACTACTGGAAAAACCAAAGCCTTGACCAGACGGATCTTTGTTGGCAAAGTAATGTCTCTGCTTTTTAATATGCTGTCTAGATTGGTCATAGCTTTTCTTCCAAGGAACAATCATCTTTTAATTTCATGGCTGCAGTCACCATCTGCAGTGATTTTGGAACCCAGTAAAATAGTCTCTCACTTTTTCCATTGTTTGCCCATCCATTTACCATGAAGTGGTGGGACCAGATGCCATGATCTTCATTTTCTGAATGTTGAGTTTTAAGCCAACTTTTTCACTCTCCTCTTTAATTTTCATCAAGAGAATCTTTAGTTCTTCACTTTCTGCCATAAGGGTGGTGTCATCTGCATATCTGAAGTTATTGATAATTTCTCTCTGCAATCTTGATTCCAGCTAGTGAGTGCTTCATCCAGCTTGGCATTTTGCATTGCATACTCTGCATATAAGTTAAATAAGCAGGGTGACAGTATACAGCCTTGATGTACTCCTTTCCTGATTTGGAACCCGTTTGTAGTTCCATGTACAGTTCTAACTGTTGCTTGAATGCTACATTCTTCCTCTTGCAAAGGTTTTCTGTGGGGTTAAATTGCTACTACCTCTGTCTTGTTCAGGTAATAATAGTTCTTTCACATAGCTGACCAAGTGACCTGCATAGCTAATCTTGATGACATTCTTTTTCTAAGGTAGAGGACCTGTTCTATGGTGATATTTCCTTAGCCTCATTTTTTAAAAAATATTTTTTAAATTTGAGTACTCCATGAGAAAAGTAGCCAGGAGTTAATTAATGCATCCTTGCCTCTCTCTCTCTCTTTCAACTTAATTCATGAGTTAGCTATTCTCACCTTTCTGCCCCTGAAATTTAGTTTCACAGACTTCTTTTGTACTCATAAGATAGAAATTGTACTTTTGTTTAAGGAACTGAGAAAAATACATAGTATAAGTAAAAGCAGAATTATTATGATTAGTGTGTGTCACACTCTAGGTAGTTGTTCACTGATACTATTTCCTTTTTCATTTCACCAATCTCAGCACACTGAGACTACGAGTCCTTTCCCTGCTTCCTTTCTAATTGGATGTGGATTCTGGAAAAATGTAGTGTGTTGGAAGTGACATACAAAACATCTATCCTTGACTTTAATTAAAGTTTTTCCAACCCATGATCCACCAGCTTCATGAAATATGGCAATATTGGGAGACACATGATAGAAGGGACCGGGATCTGGAAGTCACATTTGGAGGAGAGGTAGATGGCACTTAGGATCACCTGCTTTGGACCTCTGGGAGCTAGGAAAGAAGGAACTTTATTGCAACAGTAATCTTAACTAAGAGTTAGTACCTATGTCTGTGCTAAGTCGCTTCAGTCATGTCCGACTCTTTGTGACCCTGTGGACTATAGCCAGCAATGATCCTTTGACCATGGGCTTCTCCAGAGAAGAATACTAGAGTGGGTTGTCATGCTCTTTTCCAGGGGAACTTTCTGATCCAGGGATCAAGCCTGTGTCTCTCACGTCTCCTGCACTGGCANACTCTTTCTTGTCTCATAAATTATGGAAGTAGCTATTCTATGTCATTCAAATATCAATCTTAAGGAGTTTCATATTTGTAGAGAAATCACTATTTAGAAGTCTTTTACCAATTTATCTTCAGAACCATACCAAGAGCCTCCATTAAGTAACTATAGCTGTTCAGCATTAATTCATACTTGGGTACCTACCGAGGGCTGGGTACTATTTCAAGCACTAGGGACATGTAACAGTAAACAAAATACACATACTCCCTTCCCATATGGGACTTAATTTAATATCTGTCCAATTGAACAAAAGTTAATAATAATAAAGTCTTATAATTAATGTCTGTGCATGCTTAGTTACCTATTCATGTCCAACTTCTTATGACTGTACTGTAGCCCACCAAGCTCCTCTGTCCATGGGAATTTTTAAGCAAAGATACTGGAGTGAGTAGACATTTTCCTCCTCTGGGGAATCTTCCTGACCCAGGGATCGATCCCAGGTCTCCCACATTGCAGGCAGACGCTTTAACCTCTGAGCCACCAGGGAAGCCCATCATAATTAATACCTGGCCATACTCCATTTGGAGTTTTTGAGGATTTCAGAAAAAACTATTTTCTGTTACTGTTGGACATGACCACTGATATATTAAGATGTATTTTGATATTGAAAATCATCTAGGTAGTTCTCACCCTTTCTCATTGACTGGCTTCCTCATCTCCTTTTCCATGTCACTACATTAAGATATACAGCCCAGTTCTCATAGCCTTCCTGCTCCTGAGGTCATTTCAGCAGGGTTTGAAGACCAATACATGTCCACAGTCTCAACAGTTCTTCAAGATATGTACTGAGGCTTCTTTTAACTGCTCTTGTTAGTTATCTGGTGACTAACCACGTTTATAGACATCCTGTGACAGATGAAATACTCTGAGAGCCTGCCAGCAGAGTGTCACTTTCCAGAAGCAGCTGTAGGGTGTGAGAGATATCTGTGTGTACAGTTTTCTACGGGCAGCATAACTTTGATCTGATGATCATATCCTGCTAAGGTTGTGATGGATCCAGAGGGCTAAGAAAGGAAGTTATCCCAAAGGGAGACTTGAAGCTTGAATGCTGCATTCTTCCTCTTGCAAATGTTTCAGTTCAGTTCAGTTCGGTTGTGTCCAACGCTTTGGGACCCCATGGACTGCAGCACTCCAGGCTTCCCTGTCCATCACCAACTCCTGTAGCTTGCTCAAACTCATTTCCATGCCATCCAACCATCTCATCCTCTGTCGCCCCTTCTCCCCTTCCCCTCAATCTTCCTAGCATCAGTCTTTCCCAATGAGTCATTTCTTCACATCAGGTGGCCAAGTATTGGAGTTTCAGCTTCAGCATCAGTCCTTCCAATGAGTATTCAGGACTGTTTCCTTTAGGATGGACTGGTGGAATCTCCTTGAAGTTCAAGGGACTCTCAATAATCCTCTCCAACACCACAATTCAAAAGCATCAATTCTTTGGCACTCAGCTTTCTTTATAGTTCAAATCTCACATATACACGACTACTGGAAAAACCAAAGCCTTGACCAGACGGATCTTTGTTGGCAAAGTAATGTCTCTGCTTTTTAATATGCTGTCTAGATTGGTCATAGCTTTTCTTCCAAGGAACAATCATCTTTTAATTTCATGGCTGCAGTCACCATCTGCAGTGATTTTGGAACCCAGTAAAATAGTCTCTCACTTTTTCCATTGTTTGCCCATCCATTTACCATGAAGTGGTGGGACCAGATGCCATGATCTTCATTTTCTGAATGTTGAGTTTTAAGCCAACTTTTTCACTCTCCTCTTTAATTTTCATCAAGAGAATCTTTAGTTCTTCACTTTCTGCCATAAGGGTGGTGTCATCTGCATATCTGAAGTTATTGATAATTTCTCTCTGCAATCTTGATTCCAGCTAGTGAGTGCTTCATCCAGCTTGGCATTTTGCATTGCATACTCTGCATATAAGTTAAATAAGCAGGGTGACAGTATACAGCCTTGATGTACTCCTTTCCTGATTTGGAACCCGTTTGTAGTTCCATGTACAGTTCTAACTGTTGCTTGAATGCTACATTCTTCCTCTTGCAAAGGTTTTCTGTGGGGTTAAATTGCTACTACCTCTGTCTTGTTCAGGTAATAATAGTTCTTTCACATAGCTGACCAAGTGACCTGCATAGCTAATCTTGATGACATTCTTTTTCTAAGGTAGAGGACCTGTTCTATGGTGATATTTCCTTAGCCTCATTTTTTAAAAAATATTTTTTAAATTTGAGTACTCCATGAGAAAAGTAGCCAGGAGTTAATTAATGCGTCCTTGCCTCTCTCTCTCTCTTTCAACTTAATTCATGAGTTAGCTATTCTCACCTTTCTGCCCCTGAAATTTAGTTTCACAGACTTCTTTTGTACTCATAAGATTGATAGAAATTGTACTTTTGTTTAAGGAACTGAGAAAAATACATAGTATAAGTAAAAGCAGAATTATTATGATTAGTGTGTGTCACACTCTAGGTAGTTGTTCACTGATACTATTTCCTTTTTCATTTCACCAATCTCAGCACACTGAGACTACGAGTCCTTTCCCTGCTTCCTTTCTAATTGGATGTGATCGTTCGACTGAATTCTGGAAAAATGTAGTGTGTTGGAAGTGACATAGAAAACATCTATCCTTGACTTTAATTAAAGTTTTTCCAACCCATGATCCACCAGCTTCATGAAATATGGCAATATTGGGAGACACATGATAGAAGGGACCGGGATCTGGAAGTCACATTTGGAGGAGAGGTAGATGGCACTTAGGATCACCTGCTTTGGACCTCTGGGAGCTAGGAAAGAAGGAACTTTATTGCAACAGTAATCTTAACTATGAGTTAGTACCTATGTCTGTGCTAAGTCGCTTCAGTCATGTCCGACTCTTTGTGACCCTGTGGACTATAGCCAGCAATGATCCTTTGACCATGGGCTTCTCCAGAGAAGAATACTAGAGTGGGTTGTCATGCTCTTTTCCAGGGGAACTTTCTGATCCAGGGATCAAGCCTGTGTCTCTCACGTCTCCTGCACTGGCAGGCAGGTTCTTTACCACTAGTGCCACTGATTTTGATCACAATATAAAGAACAAAAGTAGAGGCAATGGGTTGACTTTCAAGTGGAGATGTTTATTTTTAAAATTATCTTCTAAAAATAAGGTTGCAAAAATTGATAATGACAACAAAACACAGCAATAAAGCAGGCAATTGGAGAGCTAGAGTGTTGGTACATAACTATATGCAACAAAACGACTCATTTGTTATCACATGAGATCTTAAGATCCTTCCAAGGACCAGATCCATCCACTAATTTTTATCTCAAGGATTTGGAATAAGTGAGAACTCTGTCATTTTTATTAGTTTCTCAGGCCAAGTCTGGAGTATTGGCACAACAATGTGTCCAGGTTGAGCTGTGGACTCCTGGTGGCTTTGTATGTGGCTGGGGCCTCCTTATTGGAAGGCTTAGCCCATTTGCATGGTGATAAATAAGCTCTGGTTACCCCTGAGGCCTCCTCACTGGGGGCTCAGTGAGGGACATGGTGATTTTACAAAGGGAATGTGTGAAAGTCCTAGGATGAGGAGAAGAAAGGGTCACTGAGCATTCAGAACTGGTTTCTTTCCCTCTAGATTTGATGCTACTATAGTGGGAATGACAGATGAGCAAAGGAAGACAGTAGAACACGGATTTCCATTATCACAGAAATTTCCAGAATGAAGGAAATTTGTTTTCGAGTTGCAGTGACTGACAAGAATTTGTGAGGCCCTGCAGGAAGCCAGAGATGGATTGGTTCCACCCTCCAACCCTCTTGATGCTGACTCTCAGATGCAAGACCAGAACCTATTAGTGAGATCCAATGATCCCCTCCCACGCTAAATGGCTAGAAATGAATTGAAATTTGACAAGAGATAAGAGGCGAGTGGGCAAGCCTTGGGCTCACAGGCATAACATACAGTTTCTGAATACACATAGAGAGTGGCAGCCTCGAGAATGGAACTTGCCAGTGTGACCAGCTTTTGCGGAAGATTATTCTCCCACCAATTTGAGTCGCTATATATATTAAAGTAATTACCAGAACATGCAAAGAAGGAACCTGTTAACAGCAGATGGGTTGTTTTTCTATTAGCAGGTGAATAGGAGCCACATAAAGCAAAGCCAATTTCCTTTTGAAGTTCTAGCAGCATTCAGTGCCAGTGTTCCCCATTCATGCTTTGGCCTCTTCCAGGAACACTAAAGGGAACTGTATGCTTGTAATACATGGCACTTATCCATAATTCCTTTTGAAAATATGTCTTCCTGATTTTCAGCTTTCAAAGCTAGCAAGCACATGCAGTGGTCTCTGCTGTCCAATGTGCAGTTTTTAATTTTCCTCAGACCACAATTCTCTCGCCCCTGTGAGATGTTGGATGAGTAAGAACAAAAATGTGGGATAGTGATGTGCAAGCTTGAAATACAGAGAGAAAATCAAGGCTCCTGCAAGTTCAAGGAGCCTAAGGTGCCCTTGGAACTCTTAGTATTCACTAAAGATAATTTTCTCCCTTGTGTTCCTATTTTTTTTCTTCCTCTCATACCATCTTTTCTTCAACCCCAATTTTCTTAGTTATCCTAATTTATCAAATGTAATTTTTTACTCATTAAATACTTTCATTTCAATGCACTCTCCAAAAACAATGGAAAGTGTAAAGAAGCACTAAGAAAAGCATTGTCATTGTATCTAATATTTAAAAGCCACAGTTTTNGTTATCCTAATTTACCAAATGTAATTTTTTACTCATTAAATACTTTCATTTCAATGCACTCTCCAAAAACAATGGAAAGTGTAAAGAAGCACTAAGAAAAGCATTGTCATTGTATCTAATATTTAAAAGCCACAGTTTTGTTACAGGTAAGACAGTGTCATCAGACATAATTAGCTAATTGAATTCCTGTTTTCCTTATTTAAAGTTAGTTGATCTTGTTTTGTGAGGCATGTCAGTTTTGGGGAACATAAGTATCTTACTCCTCCTTAATTCATATTTTCTTCTTACGTTTATTGAATCCAAGAGTGAGAAACACATGAAGCTAGACATCTCAGGAATTTAACAGAAGATCAGTGTCATAGCAGGAAAGTTTTGAGAGCAAGTGAAAGAAGAAAGAGAAGTGGCAACAGCTGACTCAAAATTCTGTTGCAATGCTTGGTTTCAACCCACAGGCTTGAAGTCTTCATTAAATATCTATTATCTTTCCTGCATAAGGACACCTCATTGCCAGAGTTATAGTCTTCGACAATAGCAAAGGTGATATGGCAGCTGGCTTATTCTGGAAATGGGAACACAACAGGCCCCCAAAGTAATAACACGTCTTATTAAAAAGGAAGATGGCTTTAACCAACCCTTCATTTCCCCCCTGAGACTGACAGGTAATTTTGACTATTTATTTTTACTTAGCTCCGATGAATGACTCTATTTCATTCAGCATCACAATAATTTGGTGGTGCAAACTGCTTGCTGGCACCAAGTGGAAGTGTAAGTGAAGGGCATCATTAGAGGCATTCCCGAGCAATCTTAGTGAAATTAGCTTCTTTGGAAACTGAATCAAGCCTTAGTTTAAAGGTGGGGAAAGCTGAACAAGTGGAGAGTAATGCAAAATTGACCGAATTATCCTTAGCTTTCAAGGCATTAGGCAAGGTCAGAAAACTGAGTTTAAATTCTGTTTTCACTCATGTGTGCACTCTGTCCATAATAACTAGCTAATGAGCATATTTGTGGTAAAGAGTCTGCCTGCCAATCCAGGAGATGCAAGAAGTGTGGGTTTGATCTCCAGACTGGGAAGATCTCCTGGAGTAGGGAATGGCTACCCGCTCCAGTATTCTTGCCTGGAGAATTCCATGGACAGAGGAGCCTGGTGGGCTACAGTTCATGAGGTCACCAAAAGTCAGGCAGGATTGAGTGTTCATGCACACACGCAATGAACATACTGATATGTGTACCATGTTTGTTTACTTTTAGAAAGGATATTTTTATTAAATAGTACAATCGTGGGTGCACGAATACATTGCTAGCTGGTGACTTGCTTTCTCTTTACCTGAACTATAAGTAGATTTTATTTTATTTTTTTTAAGTTTTTGTTGGAGAATAGTTGATTTACAAGGTTTTTAGTTTCAAGAGTACAGCTAAGTGAATCAGCTATACATATTCATATATCCACTCTTCTTTAGATTTCCTTCCCATTTAGGTCACTACAGAGCACTGAGTAGANATTTTATTTTATTTTTTTAAAGTTTTTGTTGGAGAATAGTTAATTTACAAGGTTTTTAGTTTCAAGAGTACAGCTAAGTGAATCAGCTATACATATTCATATATCCACTCTCCTTTAGATTTCCTTCCCATTTAGGTCACTACAGAGCACTGAGTAGAGTTCCTCAAGCAATATATAGGTCCTCATTAGCTATCTATTTTATGCATTAGTTAGCATTAATGCTGGTCGTTCAGTTATGCCCTACTCTTTGTGACCCCACGGACTGAGGCCCACCAGGCTCCTCTCTCCAAGGGATTCACCAGGAAAGAATACTGAAGTGGGTTGCCATTTCCTTCTCCAATTTTACTACACATAGTAGTGTCTATATGTTAGTCCCAGCTTACCCCTCTCTTTCCTCTTACCCCCAGTAGCCATTTGCTTTCCACATCTGCAGCTCTATAAATACTGTTGTTTTGTAGATAAATTCATTTGTATCTCCTTTTTTAGATTCCACACATAAGCAATATCATATAATATTTGTCTTTATTTTTGTGTGACTTATCACTCAGTATGATAATCTCTAGGTTCATGCATGTTGCTGCAAATGGCATTATTTCATTTCTTCTTATCCTCTGTTGATGGACATTTAGGTTGCTTTCATGTCTTTGCTACTCCAAAATATACAAACAAACTTGCATAGCTCAATATAAAGAAAACAAAAGAGCAAATGACTTAATCAAAAAATGAACAGAAGACTTAAATATATAGATTTCTTCAAAGAAGATATTCAGGTGACCAATAGGCACATGAAAAGATGCCCAGCATTGCTATTAGAGAAATGCAAGTCAGCACTGCAGTGAGGTACCACTTTACACTGGTCAGAATGGCCATCATCAAAATGTCTATAAATAATAAGTGCCAGAGAGGGTGTGGAGAAAACGGAACTCTCCTACATTGTTGGTGGGTATGTAAACTGGTGCAGCCAATACGGAGAACACTATGGAATTTCCATAAAAAAAGTAAAAATAGAATTACCATATGATCCAGCAATCCCACTTCTAGGTATATATCTAGAAAAATAAGAAGAAAACTAATTTCAAAAAATACACACATCCCAATGTTCTATTATTCATTAATTTTCTACTTCTCCCCATAGAAGATAAGTTATAATGAGATTTTCCTGTCTTGTTAACTGTTATGACCCCAGTTTCTGGAATAATATCTGATAACGTAGTAGAGTTCTTCATTTATTCAGGAGCTCAAGGAATGAATAAGGGAAAGAGAGGCATAGTGCAGTAGTTGGAAATTTAAAATAATGCTTAACAAATTTCCAGCCCAATAACTCTAATTCTGTCTTTCATCCTCTCATTCAAGAAATCAAANTAGAGTTCTTCATTTATTCAGGAGCTCAAGGAATGAATAAGGGAAAGAGAGGCATAGTGCAGTAGTTGGAAATTTAAAATAATGCTTAACAAATTTCCAGCCCAATAACTCTAATTCTGTCTTTCATCCTCTCATTCAAGAAATCAAAGCAGAACATAGGTGAATAAAATAGAATTTTATTCTAAGATAGCAATGAAAGAATATCCTTTAATCCTGTTATTTCAAGCTTTAATTTTTTAAGTTTCATTGGTAATGGTTTTCCTCTAATAGTGATAACAGTGTGTTCTAACATCTGTCTTAAAAGGCCCACACTGTGAATGCAATTGTGACCAGATCAGAGTGACAAACTTGCATTCTCTTTCTCTCTAAACAACTTAATTTCCTTTGGATTCTTGCAAAGAAAACAGTCAACATCTAGCATGCACCACCAGCTCATTTGTGAAGCCACTAAGAAATACACAGATGGGTGAATACACGGATTCTCTGACACGCTTGGCCAGGCTAGGTCAGAGTGGAAAGGATGCTGTCAGTTGGTGCCCTTGTGTCTCACTGAAGAGTCTGCCCAGATCAGTGTGCGGACATTTCCAAAGGCAAGAAATAGGCAGCGTGGTTGGGTTCAGGCATTTGACATCTTCTTTAAGCATTTTATTCTCAGTGACTGAGGACTTGGACATAATGGGTAGGGTTTTTAAATTCTCAGAGGGGGAAAAAAACAATTACACTTAGAAAGGGAAGGCATTCTAGGTGGATGAGATGTCCCAGTCTTTTTTGTGAATTTGTGTCAGTAAAGTGAATGCAGTGCTCTGATCATCTAGGGAAGCTTGATTTGGGGTTCTTGAGTCAGCTCTTTCAGAAGCATACTGTCATTTCTTTTCTCGCATGCTTGACAATCCATATAGAAGCCAGCATGATTGAAACATGTGCTTTCAAGATTCGGTGATGATTAAGCATGGTGGAATTGCTGAGATCACCTACCTGAAGCAGGGTAAGTATTAACCTAAGTGGCTCAGACTGGTAGTCTTGCCTGGAAAATCCCATGGACAGAGAAGCCTGATAGGCTACCATCCATAGGGTGGCAAAGAGTTGGACACGACTGAGCGACTTCACTTGCAAGAGTGTGATGGTTGGATGGCATCACCGACTCGATGGACATGGGTTTGGGTGAACTCTGGGAGTTGGTGATGGACAGGGAGGCCTGNTCATCCTCTGTCATCCCCTTCTCATCCCACCTTAAATCTTTCCCAGCATCAGGGTCTTTTCCAATGAGTCAGTACTTTGCATCAGGTGGCCAAAGTACTGGAGCTTCAGCTTCAGCATCAGTCCTTCTAATGAATATTCAGAATTGATTTCTTTGATCTCCTTGCAGTCCAAGGGACTTCCAAGAGTCTACTCCAACACCACAGTCAGAAAACATCAATTCTTCAGAGCACTCAGCTTGCTTTGTGGTCCAGCTCTCACATCCATACATGACTACTAGAAAAGCCATAGTTTTGCCTATATAGATATAAGTTTGACTATCACATACAAGTTAATCCAGAGGACTTAACTGGATAAACTTAACTANAATTCTTCAGAGCACTCAGCTTGCTTTGTGGTCCAGCTCTCACATCCATACATGACTACTAGAAAAGCCATAGTTTTGCCTATATAGATATAAGTTTGACTATCACATACAAGTTAATCCAGAGGACTTAACTGGATAAACTTAACTAGATTCAGGCTTGTATACAGTCCAGATGGTCTCAATGATGCTTTGCTTTCTCAAGGCTATGTCCTTGGAATGGCTCCCACTGTGGTGATAGTGGGTAGAACACACATCCCAAGGACCAGGAGAGGGTGAGGAGCCTCTCATTTGTCCATGTACTGCTCAAGGGTCAAGCATGCATCATGTCCTCCTGATTGTCTCCAACAACTCTTCAAAATTATTATGGAAACAGAACATATGAAAGGAGTATGTTTATAGAAAGAATGTCCTTATCTTCGATCATAAGCAACATTGAATGATTACAATAATCACGGCTATGAGCACCCAACTATTACTGCCCAGTATTTATAGAATAAGAAGTACAGATGTTAACATTTTTTTCAAGTGAAATACCTCTTAACTTGCATGCATGCATGGTGCCCTCAATTGTCTCTGACTCTTTTCAACCCCATAGACTGTAGATCACCAGGTTCCTCTGTCCATGAGATTTTCCAGGCAAGTATACTGGAGCGAGTTGCTATTGCCTTGCCCACGGGATCTTCCCAGCTCAGGGATCAAAGCCATGTCTCTCAGGTCTCCTGCACTGGCAGGCAAATTCTTTACCAGCTGAGCCACCAGGAAATTCCCACCAAATTGAAAATAGCTTGAAATCTCAAGACTCCATGGTTTTCAACCTAATAATACTGAATTATCATATGTATATTATACTATTAATTGTATCATTATTCTTAACTATTTGCTGCCTCCTAAAATGTAGAGCACACTTTCTTATCTTAATTATTTGGGTTTTGGCCCTAGGTCTTTTTTTTGACCAATGGAAGATAGCTGAAAGTGATGATATACTGGTTGTGAACAGATGCATTAACCAGCATCTCAGATTCTTTCCACTCTCTTGAGTTTTTGCATTCCACTAAGCCAGCAGCAGGGAATAGAGAGTGCTCATTCAAGAAGTCATATGCAGTCCAATGAAGCCCAGAAGAATCTGGCAAAAATCACAGCAGGTGGCAGGCATTGTGAAATATGAACAATAAATTAAAATTCTGTTTTTATACGTCACTGGGATTTGAGAAGGCTTCTCTGGTGGCCCAAATAGTAAAGAATCTGCCATTAATGTAGGAGACCTGGGTTCAATCCCTGGGTGGGGAAGATCCCCTGAAGAAGGAAGTGAAAGTTGTTTGTTGCAGCAGCAAAAACTGAAGAATAAATAGAGAATCATTTACAGAGGCCTTACTATATAGCTCAGTTGGTAAAGAATCTGCCTGCAGTGCAGGAGACCCAGGTTCGATTCCTGGGTTGGGAAGATCCCCTGGAGAAAGAAATGGCAACCCACTCCAGTATCCTTGCCTGGAAAATTTCATGGACAAAGGGCTGCAGTCCATGGGGTATTAAAGAGTCGGGCATGACTGAGTGACTAACACTACTATGTGCCCACTGCTTGGGTAAGCATTAAACATATTTTCTTATTTTATTATCTCCCTATTTCTATGAACTGAGCTTTATTATTCCTATTCAGCAAATAAAAAACAGAGTCAAGAATGTTGAATAATTTGTTATAGACATAATTAGGGACCACGTCGAGATTCAACTCAACACTGTCTAACCCCAATGACCAGAATTATAGGAAACATAGTGTGCTGTATCCTAAGGACAAAAATTATTTGGGTTGGATTTATAGGTGAAATATGTCCAGATCCCAGACTTTTCATATGGCTAAACCTTGAAGTCCTCCTGGAGAAGGAAAGGGTAACCCACTTCAGTATTCTTAACTGGAGAATCTCATGGACAAAGGAGCCTGGTGGGCTGCAGTCCACGGGGGTCGCACAGAGTCTGACATGACTGAAGCGACTTAGCACACAGCACAAGAATTCTTAGTATATTTTTTAAAAATGAAAAACAATACACACAGTATTTTCTGACCAGACCAAAAAGTAAATAATAAGTATTAAGTAACAGTGATAAATTTCTAGGACCAAAACTTTTATGACACTGGATTTACTTAGGTGACTCATACACAACCCAAACCACACTGGATCATATTCAAATAATTTAAATTCTCACAGAGAAAAGAGGCCAGATTTTTATTCTAACTCTTCTAGACTCTTAGCACAGTCTCCACGGCCCTTTCTACATAAACTCTGAACTTAAGAAAAGGCCCCCAGGCCTCTTTGACTTTTTCTCCTCAGTTGAGCTTTGAGGATTCTCTCCATCTGAAGAATGAATAATTCAGAATTAGAAACTCTACAACATAGGCCTTACTATTCCTTAGTCTCCCAACTTGGTCATATCCTCATTATGTGAAAAGCCATTCCAAAAGGCAAACAGCTTTTCATAATTGTTACTTAGTGAANTTTACATAAACTCTGAACTTAAGAAAAGGCCCCCAGGCCTCTTTGACTTTTTCTCCTTAGTTGAGCTTTGAGGATTCTCTCCATCTGAAGAATGAATAATTCAGAATTAGAAACTCTACAACATGGGCCTTACTATTCCTTAGTCTCCCAACTTGGTTATATCCTCATTATGGGAAAAGCCATTCCAAAAGGCAAACAGCTTTTCATAATTGTTACTTAATGAGTATTGCTCACTCTTGGGATTTCTTTTTCAGTGTGTATTTGTATTTCAAAGGTCATCATAATACCACTGGCATACACAAGGATTCTGAGAGATTTGTTCCTCCTGCTTGAAATTCAGATACAGTGGCACAGCAGATTAGTCTAGGAACCTTTTCTGTGGTGTGGGTCACTGTTAGGATGAATCTGACTTCCTCTTCATTTTAGGCCTTCACCAGTCACTCAGAAAACTAACCTAGGAATATGGACTCTGACCGGGAGCTTTTGCTCACCAGCCTGGTATAAGGGGAGCATCAAAACATGGAAAGGTTCCATGCTCTGCCATGGTCATTATCCCTCCCCTTAACTGGCCCTAATGTCTCCTAAATGGATTTCTCTTTGAGATAATTTAAGCCAGAAAAGTTGGCCCCAGAGAATAATTTAGGCCTCATGTGTGTACATATTTGCAGGATTTATATGGCGAGCCACCCTTAAATTAGTTATGGCAGTCTCATTTCAAGATATTATAGATTGAAATAATATTCCACAAGAATGCTATTCTTCAAATAGGCATGGGTGATGATTATTTGTTAGTTTAAAATGCATCCCTTCTTCCCATCTCACCAAATACCACTTCCATTTTGAATGAGCTTGAAGCTCTAACACACTATTTATGCATGAGGACTGGCTGCTTAGAAGCACTTATGGCTTGAACTAGAGGGGAGACAAATATTCCCTAAAATTCACAGTATTTACGGTAAATACTTGTTTACTTCAAAAATAGAGCAGAATTAAAAAATCAGAAAGGACAAGTTCTAGGGTGGCCAGCGTGGTTTGTGTGTATAGATGTCTGTGAGAGAGAAATTATTCTTTTTTCTTCTCTCTGCTTTTATTTTATAGTGTGATATTTGGAGTCAGCTGTTGGGGTTATTTCCAATCAAATTGTATTCAGCCTCGGAACAATGGATAGATTGGCAGCATGGATGATAGTGGGTTACAGGCCACAGTTCTCCAGGTTTAAATGGAAGATATAAAACTAAAGTCTGTAAGGCCAATATTTCTTCTTCCTCCCCCAGAAAAATATCTGATGGTAATTTTGAGAATAGAGTCTTGAAGGAAGCAGCCAATAGTACTTGAAATAAAAGCTCAGAGAAGAATGAAAACTTTCGAATGCAGAAAGCAAGTTCAAGGGCTCAATTTCCTTATGAGATTCCCCCAACACCAATGACAAGGAGCACGCTCCAACGACGCCCTCCTGCCCCCACTGTTCTTTGCCCACATCAAGTAGTCAACTGCTGATCTTTGTTCAATAATAGCTTACATGCTGAGGCTCAGGTGAGCCTGAAACAGAGTCCAATCCCTTAAACAAACAAACAAACAAAAATTAGATATACAAGATTTTGAAAATGATACAGCCAAAGAACGTTGTCTTTTTCTGGAACTTTCTTTAAATTTCAAAACAAATACAAGCTGCCATACAGAGTGCTCACCACATGATAGATGCTGACCTGCAGCTTTAAACACATTATCCCAGATACAGAGAAGAACACCAGCGATGTAGTAACCAATGGCATGTGTGGGCAGGGCTCTGTGGGGCTAACTTTTAGTATGTGGTATATTCTCGAAAAAGTTGCCTAAGCTTCCTGTTGCCATTTTACCCTCCTGTTCTCATGTCCAATCCACTGTGATTTTTACCCCTATCATTTCACTCTAATTTCTTTATCAAGGCCATCAGTGACATCTGTCATAGTAATTTCAATGGTCGTTTTTCAGTATGTACCTTTATTAACCTGTCAGTAGCACTTGATGTACTATTTTTCGTAATGATGATGAAAAGTGGAATGTAAGCCAGAGAAAAGACATTTTCTGAGAAATTCAATATAAAATTGCCTATCTGAAGAATATAGAAAAGATATACTGGCACAAATAGATGGTGGGATGGAGGTAAAAGAAGACGTGATATGTACCCATTTGACTCACTTTGCTGTACAGCAGAAATTAACATAAGAGTGTAAAACAACTGTACTCCAATAAAAATTAATTTAAAAAACAAGATATAACACAGCATGGGCATGAGATGTTCAGAAATTCTTTTAGAGTTAGTTGTCTATTTGAAGACAACAAAAAAGATAAGCTGGCAAAAATAGATGGTAAAATAGAGGTAAATAAGATGTGACACGGGCATGAGATGCTATGTGGCTAAGAGCTTCAGGCATGGCACTGCAACATAGCAATCAGTATTGTTCTTAAGTTCACGTATCCCATTCATGATCACAGAAAACTAATGAAACTGATCACGTAGATCATAGCCTTATCTAACTCAATAAAACTATGAGTGTAGGGCCACTCAAGATGGACAGGTCATGGTGGAGAGTTCTGACAAAATGTGGTCCACTGGAGAGGGGAATGGCAAACCAGCCCAGTATTCTTGCCTTGGGAACCCCACGAACAGTATGAAAATGCAGAAAAATATGACACTGAAAGATGAACTTCCCAGCTCAGAGGTGCCCAATACGTTACTGGATAAGAGTGGAGAAATAACTCCAGAAGGAATGAGGAGACTGAGCAAAAGCAGAAATATCACCCAGTTGTGGATGTGTCTAGAGATGACAGTAAAGTCTGATGCTGTAAAAACAGTATTACATAGGAACCTAGAATGGTAGGTCCATAAATCAAAGTAAGTTGGAAGTGGTCACACAGGAGATGGTAAGTCTGAACATCGACATTTCAGGAATCAGTGAACCAAAATGGACCAGAATGAGTGAATTTAACTCAGATGACCATCATATCTATAACTATGAGCAAGAATCCATTAGAAGAAATGGAGTAGCCCTCATAGTCAACAAAAGAGTCTGAAATGCAGTACTTGGGTGCATTCTCAAAAATGACAGAATGATCTCTGTTCATCTCTTAGGGAAACCATCCAATACCACAGTAACTTATGTCCCAACAACTAACGCTGAAGAAGCTGAACAGTTCTATGAGAACTATAAGACCTTGTAGAACAAACAGCAAAAGGAGATGTCCTTTTCGTCACAGGAGACTGGAATGCAAAAGTAGGGAATCAAGAGATACCTGGAGTTACATGCAAGTTTAGCTTTGGTGTACAAAATGAAGCAGGGCAAAGGCTAACAGAGTTTTGTCAAGAGAGCCACTGGTCATAGCAAACACCCTCTTCCAACAACACAAGAGAAGACTCTACACATGGACATCACCAGATGGTCAATACCAAATCAGATTGATTATATTCTTTGCAGCCAAAGATGGAGGAAAATCTATACAGTCAGCAAAAACAAGACTGGGAACTGACTATGGCTCAGATCATGAACTCCTTATTGCCAAATTTGGACTCAAGTTGAAGAAAGTAGGGAAAACATCTCGGCCATCCAGGTGTGACCTAAATCAAATCCCTTTCAACAGTGGAAGGAAGTAACAAATAGATCCAAGGGATTAGATCTGATAGACAGAATCCTGAAGAACTACAGATGGAGGTTTAGGACATTACACAGGACATGTGATCAAAACCATTCCCAAGAAAAAGAAATACAAAAAGGCAAAATGAGTGTCTGAGAAGACCTTACAAATAGCTGTGAAAAGAAAAGTGAAAAGCAAAGGCAAAAAGGAAAAAATATACCCATCTGAATGCAGAAATCCAAAGAATAGCAAGGAGAGATAAGAAAGCCTTCCTCAGTGATCAGTGCAAAGAAATAGAGAAAAACAATAGAATGGGAAAGAAGAGAGATCTCTTCAAGAAAATTAGAGATACCAAGGGAACATTTCATGCAAAGATGGGCTAGATAAAGGACAGAAATGCTCTGGACCTAACAGAAGCAGAAGATATTAAGAAAAGGTGGCAAGAATACACAGAAGAACAGTACAAAAAAGATCTTCACAACCCAGATAATCATGATTGTGTGATCACTCACCTAGAGCCAGACATCCTGGAATGTGACATCAACTGGGCCTTAGGAACTCACTATGAACAAAGCTAGTGAGGGTGATGGAATTCCAGCTGAGCTCTTTCAAATCCTGAAACATGATGCTGTGAAAGTGCTGCACTCAATATGCCAGCAAATTTGGAAAACTCAGCAGTGGCCACAAGACTGGAAAAGGTAGTTTTCATTCCAATCCCAAAGAAAGGCAATGCTAAAGAATGCTCAAACTACTGCACAATTGCACTCATCTCACACGCTAGTAAAGTAATGCTCAAAATTCTCCAAGCCAGGCTTCAGCAATACGTGAACCGTGAAATTCCAGAAGTTCAAGCTGGTTTTAGAAAAGACAGAGGAACCAGAGATCACATTGCTAACATCCATTTGGTTCATCAAAAAAGCAAGAGAGTTCCAGGAAAATATCTATTCTGCTTTATTGACTATGCCATGACTATGTGTGGATCACAATAACCTGTGGAAAATTTTTAAAGAGATGGGAATACAAGACAATCTTACCTGTCTCCTGAGAAATCTGTGTGCAGGTCAAAAAGCAACAGTTAGAACTGGACATGGAACAACGGACTGGTTCCAAACTGGAAAAGGAGTGCATCAAGGCTGGATATTGTTGCTCTGCTTATTTAACTTATATGCAGAGTACATCATGTAAAATGCTGGGCTAGATGAAGCACAAGCTGGAATCCAGATTGCCAAGAGAAATACCAATTACCTCAGATATGCAGTTGGCACCATCCTTATGGAAGAAAGTGAAGAGGAAATAAAGAGTCTCCTGATGAATGTGAAAGAAGAAAGTGAAAAAGCTGGCTTAAAACTCAACATTCAAAAAACGAAGATCATGGCATCCATTCCTATCACTTCATGGCATCCATTCCTATCACTTCATGGCAAATAGATGTGCAAACAACAGAAACAGTGACAGATTATTTTGGGGGGTTCCAAAATCACTGCAGATGGTGACTGTAGCCAAGAAATTAAAAGACGCTTCTTCCTTGGAAGAAAAGTTATGACCACCCTGGACAGTATGGTAAAAAGCAGAGACATTACTTTGCCAGCAAAGGTCCATCTAGTCAAAGCTATGGCTTTTCCAGTAGTCATGTATAGATGTGAGAGTTGGATCATAAAGAAAGCTGAGTGCCGAAAAACTGATGCTTTTGAACTGTGGTATTGGAGAAGACTCTTGAACAGCGAGGAGATCCAACCAGTCCATCCTAAAGGAAATAAGTCCTGAATATTCATTGGAATGACTGATGCCAAAGCTGAAACTCCAGTCCTTTGGCCACTCACACACAGAGCTGACTCATTGGAAAAGACTGTGATGCTGGGAAAGATTGAGGGCAGGAGGAGAAAGGGATGACAGAGGATGAGATGGTTGGATGGCATCACTGACTCAGTGGACATGTATTTGAGCAAGCTCCAGGAGCTGGTGATGGACAGGGAGGCCTAGCATGCTGTGGTCCATGGGGCCACAAAGAATCAAACACAACTGAGCAACCGAACTGAACCACATAGCATTTGTAATCATCAGCTAGGCCATTTACATGGGACACTCTGATAAACATCTTGTTGAGACAGGTGAAAATGTTAAAAAATGATGGTTCCTCTGCTGTACCAGACAGTGTGCTATAATTTTTAAGTGTTTCATTGTGTTCATCAATCCTTACAATGGATCTCCCTGGTGGCTCTGTCTGTAAAGAGTCCAGTAGACCCAGATTCGATCCTGTGTGAGGAAGATCCCCTACAGAAGGAAATGGCCACACATATCAGTATTATTCTCTGGGAAATCCCATGAACAGAGGAACCTGGAGAACTATAGCCCATGGGGTCATAAGAGTTGAACATGACTTAGCAACTAAACCATCACTAATCCTGATAATAACACTGCAAGTTTTATATACTATTATGCTTCCTATTTTACAAATGAGGGGATTGTGCATAAGTAATATTTTCTAGTTCTTAATAGCTAGTTAGTGTATAGCTGGGTGAAAGGTACATCCTTTCATATTAATATTCTTGTGCATGTACATATTTATTAATACAAGTAAAATACATGTATTGGTGCTTTCTTATTATGGTAATAGAGTTGGAAAATTTTTTTAAAATGAATCTCTCTTTAAAACTTGAGCCTATGATCTAGAGCAGAGATCAGGAAATTGTTTCTAAAATGGCCACATGGTAAATGTAGTATTTGTAAGCTATACAGGCTCTATTCTGAATACTGCTCTGCTAAGGCAGGTATAGACAATATGTACACAATTATCCATGGCTGTATTTCAATAAAACTTTATTCACAAAAACTGATGATGAACACAATCTGATGCATGTAGTTTCCTGACCTCTGAATATTCTGTTTAATGAAAGTAATTCAAAGTTTTTTCATGACCATGGCAGAAATTGCTACTTGATTCCAGGACACTTGCTCTTATGGTCTTCTTTGAAAATAAAATCAGTAATTTCTTTAGCTGGACATATGGCCATCAAGAATAAAAATTACCTTATTCCCCACCACCTGCAACAAGCTGTGACCATGTGACAAAGTCTAGCCAATAAGAAGTAAGCAAATGTGTTATGTACATCTTTTAGGAAATACTGGCAAAAGGAGAGACTCTGCACTTTCTTGTGGGCTGGTTTTTGGATGAAATATCTGGAGTTCCAGCAGCTATTTTAGACCAAGAGATCACTTTTGGATTGAAACAGTTATGATGGAGCAGAGCAGAAAGATAGAATAAACTTCAGTTCTTTAAGCCATAGGGTACCAAGGCTTTCTATATCCAGACTTCTTTTATATGAAAGAGAAATAAGCCTCTATCTTGATTAACTTCTTATTAGGGTTTCCAGTCACAAGACAGAGGCTTATCTCTCAGCCTAATCTAGCCCTTCCTGGTGCAATGGTGATGAATCTTTCTTATCTGTATCAAGAAGATGAACTTGTTCCATGTTACCAGGGAAATGACAGGATGGGAATGTTAGGTGACATGCGAAATGTGAACTGAGCCAGAAGTCATGAAACCTAGCTTTGCCAGCTACTGTGTGATTCTGGGCAAGATACTTTAACACTGCTGCCAGTCTCCTCATCTGTAAAATAGAATTGGCTATACCTAATTCACATGGGTGTTGTGAGGCTAAATGAAATAAAAAGTGTGAATGACACAGGGTAATATTTATCCAATATTTATAGAATAAGTAAATGAGTATGTGCATAATTTGTGTTAAAATGGAAATAACATACTAAGAAGAGCAAGGATAAACACTAATATAATTAGTATGTTACTTTAGCAGTGAGATTAAAGCTAGTGTTAGGCGAAATGTGATCTTTATACACATATGTATTTATTACAATAAGCATATTTATAAATTAAAATAATAAATGGAAGCAAAAGAATATAAATGTAATATATTTTATAGATATTATATAAATATAATAAATATCAGTATATACATATAGCCCAAAATGACATCAGACAAATATGGGATTCATCTTTGTTGAAACTGAATATGACAAACTGCAAAATCCATCAGTTCTACAAATGTATTATTATTATCTACAGAGTAGAAGAAAGGGAGTAGAAGGAGGAAAGTGTGAAAGTGTCAGGAATTGACCGAGAAGTATTTTTTCAAACAAGGCTGACCTGAACATGTGCCAGCCATGCTGCATGACTCACTGTTTCTTGAATGTGCTAGACACCTTTTGCCTCTTTGTACACTGATCTGTGTTGTTCTTTCTAACATGTATGCCATTTCATGCTTAATAAACTTTTGCTCATCTTTAAACCCAAATATTTTTTTTCTCTTTCTAAAATCTCTTACAGCTTTCCCAAGCAGAATATGTTTTTTCTGTAGTTCTTCCACATGCTATAAATGTGTTTGTGTAACACATTTCATAACTATTTATTGATATGTTTTTGTTCCAAAATATGAGAAAATCTCTAAGACATCTTCCTTATCATCCATTCACTGGAAACATTTTGGTGGTATGTTTCCCATACATCATGTACTGTTTACTTTCAGAAATTACAGTAGTGCACAAGTATGCAGACACTCTTTGATCATGAAACATATCTCACTAGTGGAAATAAAAAAACCCAAAAGTTAAATGCATAGGATGTCAGGTGATGATAGAATAAAAAGCATGGTTGCTGCTGCTGCTGCTGCGTCACTTCAGTTGTGTCCGACTCTGTGTGACCCCAGAGATGGCAGCCCACCATGCTCCCCCGTCCCTGGGATTCTCCAGGCAAGAACACTGCAGTGGGTTGCTATTTCCTTCTCCAGTGCATGAAAGTGATAAGTGAAAGTGAAGTCGCTCAGTCGTTTCCGACCCTCAGCGACCCCATGGACTGCAGCCCACCAGGCTCCTCCATCTATAGGATTTTCCAGGCAGGAATGCTAGAATAGGGTGCCATTGCTTTCTCCCAATATAGGACTAGGGAATTTAAAAAAACCTTCTATGGGATTATATGAAATTATGTACCTGTAGCTTTTGAAAATTATAAAGCACTAAAGAATTTAAAGAATCATTTGACTTAAAACAAACTAAAAAATCACCTTCAAAAACAGGGAAGAATTAATTGCTTAACTTCAAGAAAAGCTGCACCACTTATTTTTTAAAAATTCATAAATAGATAAAAGCCAGAGAAGACACAAAATTATTTCCCTGCAGAACCTTTAAATAAAATTGTTTTATGAACTTAATTAACAATGATGCAAATAGAACCAAAAATATTCACTGAAACAAAAGCTTAATGAATATATTTTATCACTAATCTCTGTCTAGTTAATTTCATTCCCTTAACTTTGACCAACATTTTTCTACTTCTAAAGTCATCTTTATCTCCATGGGCTTCTGAAGATGTCTGTTTCCTGAGACTAAAATACACACACATATTTATTTTTTAAATTAGTTCAGTTTACTTCTCATGTGATGTATTCCAAACATAAATCAATTTATGTGCACAAAAAGAAAGAAAAAAATGTGTATAAGAAAATGAAGATATATGGAGTAGGGAAGAAAAATGAATGAAAAGCTACATCATGCAAAAGCAAGTTACTCATTCCTAAAAGAACATTCTTGGCAGAATCCTAGGCTACATTATTGTATCAAACACTTGAAATTCCTGAGTATTCTGTCATCTGAAAGCAAGTATCCTTTTAACATCAAGTTTTACAGTGTGTGGTTTATTTCATAATCCAATTATACACAACAGCAACAATATCATTACTATCACTGCTTATACTTCTCAAGTCACAGAAACTAGACATTAGTGGCAATATGACAACAGATCTTTCTGTTTCTTCATATAGCTTTTACTTTTTACCTTTTCTGCTTCTAACTGGATATATACTCATATTCTTCAAATCAGCTAATTTTCTCTGGATAAAAAATATCTCAGTTCATTTCAGTCCCTCAGTCTTGTCCGATTCTTTGTGACCCCGTGGACTGCAGCATGCCAGGCTTCCCTGTCCATCACCAACTCCCAAAGCCTACTCAAACTCATGTCCATAGAGTCGGTGATGCCATCCAACCATCTAATCTGTGTCCCCTTCTCCTCCCGCCTTCAGTCTTTCCCAGCATCAGGGTCCCTTCCAATCAATATTGGAAGAGTTCTTTGCATCAGGTGGCCAAAACACTGGAATTTCAGCCTCAGCATCAGTCCTTTAAATGAATATTCAGGACTGATTTCCTTTAGGATGGACTGGTTGGAACTCCATGCAGTCCAAGGGACTCTCAAGAGTCTTTTGCAACACCACAGTTCAAAAGCATCAATTCTTTGGTGCTCAGGTAAATAAGCAAGGAGATGCTTTTCAGGTAGAATATTCAGAGAAGGATTCTCTGACATATGTCACTTGTCACATGTATGAAGACTTAAATAAGGAAAAGGGTGAGCTTTACATGTGAGCAGAAACCCTGAGGCACAAAACCTACTATTCAGGCTAAAAGACTGCAAGTAAGCCTGTAGGCATGGAGCAAAGCAAATGTGCAGAGAAGTAATTGCACATCAATTTTCAGAAGAAGAGAGGCAAGATTATGTGATTAAGGGCATTAGTGAGAAGACTGTTTAGGGTTGTGAGAATGAAAATGACAATCAATTTACTTAACAAGATCCCACTGCCTTCTCTGTGGAGAACATATTAAATGTGTAAGGACGTCAGAAGCACAGTTCAGTTCAGTTCAGTTGCTCATATCCAACTCTTTGCGACTCCATGGACTGCAACATGACAGGCCTCCCTGTCTGTCACCAACTCCCAGAGTTTTCTCAAACTCAAGTCCACTGAGTTTGTGATCCCATTCAACTATCTCATCCTCTGTCATCCCCTTCTCCTGCCTTCAATCTTTCCCAGCATCACAGTCTTTTCAAATGAGTCAATTCTTCGCATCAGGTGGCTAAATTCTTGGAGTTTCAACTTTAGCATCAGTCCTTCCAATGAATATTCAGGACTGATTTCCTTCAGAATGGACTGGTTGTATCTCCTTGCAGTCCAAAGGACTCTCAAGAGTCTTCTCCAACACCACAGTTCCAAAGCATCATTCTTCAGTGCTCAAGGAATAGCTCCTGTGAGGGGTCAGGGAATAGCTCAGATGATGGTAGCTTGCATAAGGATGGCAGAGATGGTGAGAAGTGGATATATTTCCAAGTCAACTGGCAGCTAGCATATCCAATTACAGAACAAACATTTAATATGTATTTGTGGAAAGAGAGAATTATTGAAATTATTGATTCAATATTAGAACTAGAGAATGTTATCATTTAAATGATTATAAAGAGATAATTCAGTTTCAGTCCTCAAATATAAAGTCATCAGAGAGGCAAAGATAATATTGTGTTTCTTGCGTCTTTGAGAAAAAGTAAGAAATCTGTGAAACTCCAAAGTGTATAGTTACAAAAGCAATCTCTAAATGTTTAAACAGTAAATTATTATATTTAAAGCACTACTAGGGTGATGAAAAAGTCAGTGGTGTTAAGAAAGCAAAAGTATTTTTACTTCATACAACCCAAAATGTAGCTTAAATTAATAAGAAATGATTGGAAAATGCTTACAAAATCTCTTATATGTGTGGTTTTGAAGAGAAAAAATATTCTTGTATTTGCATAATGTTCTAGATGACTTACTATATCTTTGGATATTATATAGATATACTAACATTATGCAGAATGATGTTTACTGACTTTCTGGCTAAAAAGGATAATGCAGCTAAGTTTAATTGTGATGATACATTTTGCTAGTGAGACTTTAAATTTTCATGAATCATTTTGAAAGATCACATAAAAGAAAAATATAAAAGCTGTAAGAACGATCAAAATCTCACTTTATTCTTGGAGAAAAAAGTGTTGGGCTAAAGAAAAAAAAAA
>SJYW01013904.1:0-26553 GCA_006410735.1 Raphicerus campestris | reverse complement strand
ATCCCATTCAACTATCTCATCCTCTGTCATCCCCTTCTCCTGCCTTCAATCTTTCCCAGCATCACAGTCTTTTCAAATGAGTCAATTCTTCGCATCAGGTGGCTAAATTGTTGGAGTTTCAACTTTAGCATCAGTCCTTCCAATGAATATTCAGGACTGATTTCCTTCAGAATGGACTGGTTGTATCTCCTTGCAGTCCAAAGGACTCTCAAGAGTCTTCTCCAACACCACAGTTCCAAAGCATCATTCTTCAGTGCTCAAGGAATAGCTCCTGTGAGGGGTCAGGGAATAGCTCAGATGATGGTAGCTTGCATAAGGATGGCAGAGATGGTGAGAAGTGGATATATTTCCAAGTCAACTGGCAGCTAGCATATCCAATTACAGAACAAACATTTAATATGTATTTGTGGAAAGAGAGAATTATTGAAATTATTGATTCAATATTAGAACTAGAGAATGTTATCATTTAAATGATTATAAAGAGATAATTCAGTTTCAGTCCTCAAATATAAAGTCATCAGAGAGGCAAAGATAATATTGTGTTTCTTGCGTCTTTGAGAAAAAGTAAGAAATCTTCTGTGAAACTCCAAAGTGTATAGTTACAAAAGCAATCTCTAAATGTTTAAACAGTAAATTATTATATTTAAAGCACTACTAGGGTGATGAAAAAGTCAGTGGTGTTAAGAAAGCAAAAGTATTTTTACTTCATACAACCCAAAATGTAGCTTAAATTAATAAGAAATGATTGGAAAATGCTTACAAAATCTCTTATATGTGTGGTTTTGAAGAGAAAAAATATTCTTGTATTTGCATAATGTTCTAGATGACTTACTATATCTTTGGATATTATATAGATATACTAACATTATGCAGAATGATGTTTACTGACTTTCTGGCTAAAAAGGATAATGCAGCTAAGTTTAATTGTGATGATACATTTTGCTAGTGAGACTTTAAATTTTCATGAATCATTTTGAAAGATCACATAAAAGAAAAATATAAAAGCTGTAAGAACGATCAAAATCTCACTTTATTCTTGGAGAAAAAAGTGTTGGGCTAAAGAAAAAAAAAACTTTAAGAAATGGGTTGGAGTTTTCTAAATTACTTCTGATATTATCCTTTGCATCATTTTAAAGTTTGGAATGCACATACAGTCATATCCTGAATCATGATTGTTTAAATTTGAAACCAGAATTGCTCTGATACATTTAATTTAAACACTATTTTGGGGAATGATCATCTCCTTCTGCACTCAAACCTGCATGATCTTATGTAATAGAAATTCCACTCCCTCCAAATAATTTTAATAAGAGAACTGCAGCCTCCTCACTGCCTTCACAATCATTCTTCTCCAAGGGAAGCCAGTGGCATCAGATAGACTGAGAGAAGTGTAATACACATGGATGGAATATTCTTACACTTGGCCTGAGGTCTTCTCTCTTCCTTATGAGTCTGTACATTGGTCACTAATGTGGAAAGGACTGAGTAGTAGGAAGCCCGTTTGGCCATTTGTCTAAGCCATGACCTTTATTCAAACACCACTGTTACTCATCTCAATCTACTTGTACTATCTTTCAGGGCTTCCCAGGTGGGAAGGTGATAAAGAACCTGAATGCCAATGCAGGAGATGTAAGGAACATAGGTTCAATCCCTGGATCAAGAAGATCTGCTGGAAGAGAGCATGGCAACCCACTTCAGTACTCTTGCCTGGAGGATCCCATGGTCAGAGGAACCTGGCAGGCTATAGTCCATAGGGTTGCAGAGTTACAACTTAGCACACACACAGTATCTTTTAACTGGCCCAGAACTCAAGGAGTGTAGTGGTTCATATTATGGGTCAAGATGGTTGGGCCATGGTATCCAGATACGTGGTCAAACATTATACTGATGTTTCAGTGGGAGTGTTTTTGGATGAGATTAACATTTAAATAGGTGGCCATTGAGTAAAACCGATTGCACTCTTTAATATGGGTGTACTTCATCCAATCAGTTGAAGGACTGAATAAAGCAAAAGACTGATCTCTCCTAAGAAGAAATTCTGTAGTAGAAGTCTTTCATACTTAAACTGAAATACTGGCTCTTCCTGGGGTCTCTGACTTTGGACTTGGATCATAGCATCAACCTGTTGGTCCAAGTTGCAGATTTTGGATCTGTTAGCCTCTATAATTGCTGAACCAATTCTTTAAAATTAAACACACACACACACACACACACACACACACACACACATATGTAGATATATAGATACAGACATAAATGTAAGATATCTCCTCTTGGTTTTGTTTCTCTGGAGAATCTTCAATTAATAGAAATATAATAGAAAAGTGAAGTGTTAGTCACTCAGTTGTGTCCTACTCTGCTTCTCGTGTACAGTCTCTGCCTGTAGACTGTACTCTATCAGGGTTCTCTGCCCATGGAATTCTCTGGGCAAGAAAACTGGAGTGGGTTGCCATTTCTTCCTCTAGGGGATCTTCCCAACCCAGGGATCAAACCTGGTCTCCTGCATTGCAGGCAGATTGTTTATCATCTGAGCCACCAGGGAAGCCATGATAGAAGGAAAGTGTAATAGGAGGACTTGAATAATTTTAGCTCATAACCCAACAGATATTGTTTTAAAATTATCAATGAAATAGTTGCTTATAACAAAGTAATTACTTCTGAAGTCTTCTACATGGTACTAACAGACTTGACAATAGAGATATTCTTAACGACCCTCATGCCTTCATTTCAAGAGCAAATTAAGTAAATTTTGCCCCCAACCATTTTGTTGTTCTAAAGTGATTCAGCTAAATCATGGGGCTAAAGAATTACCCCTTTGATAAACCTTTGTATTGTCCAAACTCAGTCCATACAGCTGAAACTAGCACAACACTGTTAATCAACTCTCTTTGTTCAGTAGCTAAATCGTGTCCCACTCTTTGTGACCCCATGAAGTACAGCACACCTGGCTTCCCTGTCATTCAGTCTCCCAAAATTTGCTCAAACTCATGTCCATTGAATCAGTGATGCCATCCAACTAACTATTCTTCTGCCACCCCTTTCTCTTCCTGCCCTCAATCTTTCCAGCATCAGGATCTTTTCTAATGAGTTGGCTCTTCGCATCAGGTGGTCAAAATATTGGAGCTTCAGCATCAGTCCCTCCATTGAATATTCAGGACTGATTGCCCTTAGGATTGGCTGGTTTGATCTCCTTGCTGTACAAGGGGACTCTAAAGAGTTTTCTCCAGCCCCACAATTTAAAAGCATCAGTTCTTTGGTGCTCAGCCTTTTATATCGTCCAACTCTCACATCCGTACCTCACTATCAGAAAAAGTATATGGGAAAACTATATGTNGGGAGGGATTAGGGGCAGGAGGAGAGGGGGATGACAGAGGATGAGATGGCTGGATGGCATCACCGACTCGATGGAGATGAGTTTGAGTGAACTCCGAGAGTTGGTGATGGACAGGGAGGCCTGGCGTGCTGCAATTCATGGGGTCGCAGAGTCGGACACGACTGAGCAACTGAACTGAATTGAACTGATTCATTGTTTTAAAAGTCATTCCAAAATAAAAACACCTATTTTCAAAAAAGTTTAAAAACTATGAATCAATTGTGAAATCTTATACCACATGTTCCAAAATAGGGTATTTTGCTGGCAATGATTGGAAAGCACTGGCTTGGAAAATTTACACATAGAATCATTCCAACCATGGAAATGCGTGAATTAAAAACACTGTTCTGAATTAATTACAGCATGTGTGCACGTGCGTGTGTGTTTTGTTTAGTCTTTCCCATGGGAAATAAACCATGACTGTTGAATTAGAAACACACACACACACACACCTGCTCACCAAAGTGAGGGAAAGCAGTTCAAATCAGAAATAAGAAAATGTAGACCCAATCTACCTCTTCTTTTAATGTCCTTTATGTTTATGTAAGTAAATAATGATTTATTGAAGAACTACTGTGTGCTATACATACTTTGGAGTACTGAGAACAGAGTGGTGAGCGAGATAGGCACAGAGCTTGCTCCATGGAGCTGAGTGTCTCCTTTTTTACAGCTTGTATACAACCTAGTATAGCTCTTTATAATTTATTCTCATAGAGTCCTAGAAAATGCTACAATCTTTCACATAATAATGACAGAGCAAATACACATTGAATCAATCCAAAGAACTCAAAAAAAATCTTAATACTGTAGGAATAATTTCACTCTTTAAAATTTAGATGTTAATTTACATTTAGAAGCGCTGAAAGGAAGATGATTATTTATGCTATTGTGTGATGTGTGCAGTGATCATAGAAATTTCAATAAGGAGGCACATGTGAGAACTCAAGGTCCATAAATACTGCCACAGGTGCAATGATATTAACTTGAAGCGAAATCACAGAAAATCGTATACATTTGGTTGGGAGGGGATGTGGTATAACACAAGCAGAAAAGGGAGCTCCCGGATCAGGTCCGTCTACCTGGGCTTTAAAAAAAAAAAAACCAACAAGCAAAAACAAAAATTCTCAAGGCTTCCCTGGTTGTCCAGCGGTTAAGACTGCACTGCCAAGGCAGAGGGTGCAGGTCTGATCCCTGGTTGGGGAATTAAGATGCCAGATGCTGAACTCATGGCCAACAGAGGAAATAAGCAACCAAAAAACCCATGAGTTTATGGTGAAAACCTGCTCCTTTAAGGTGTGGACTGTAATATTCTAGTACCACAATTTATCACAGAATATCAGCATATTGGATCCTGAAGTGGTTATCGATTTCACTGACACACACACTCTTTGCCGGAAGTAAATGTTTTGTGTTTAACCTGTGTAAATCAGGAGTGAGGGACAAAGGCAGAAAAGCTGCTTGTCCTGCCTGCTCTGGCTCCTTCGCTTCTCCAGTTTTTCCTCCCACCATCTCATCCTGCAGCTCTCTTGCCTTCTTTCAGTCCCCAAAAGCTTTTTACTCTCATCTACCGAAAGGTCCTTGCAATCATCATGCCCTCCTCCCCTTTTAGAAATGTTCTATTTTCCCACTATTTTTCTTTTTCAACAAGGTAACTCCCAACCATCCTTCAGATCTCATATCATGCACTATGTCTACTGGTACCCATTCCTTAACTGCAGTGATTATGGAGAATCTTCACTAAACACAGCAAAGCACCATGAACTTCTCCATGGCATTTATGGAGGCCTTAATTTTAAACACATAAATGCGATGTTATGTATAAATTAATTTTATGTACAAGTTTATATATAATTTTATCTACATATTAATATAGGCTTCTCCTACTATACAGGGTTTACTACAATTCAGTCAAATAGGGGGTTCTTAGTTAATGTCTATTGAGTAAATAAGAATAGGAAAGAGAGAGTGTTGGAATGGAGAGCGTGTTGGAATAAGTGAATTGCCTTATTATAAATTTTGAGGACAAAATAATTTTGTAGCTTTAATGTTTTTAGAACAATGATGCGATAATTTTTGCAACACTGAGTTACACAACTATATTAATTTGTTTATTGAAGTATAATTGCTTTACAATGTTATCTTAGTTTCTGCTGTAAAGCAAAGTGAATCAGCTATATGTGTACACTTATTCCCTTTGTGTTAAGCCTCCTTGCACCACCAATCTCACCCCTCTAGGTCATCACAGAGCACTGAGTTGAGCTCCCTGTGCTATATGTACAGCTTCCCACTAGCTATCTATTACAAATAGGTCATTCAGCTGGTAAAGAATCTGCCTGCAATGCAGGAGACCCCGGTTTGATTCCTGGGTTGGGAAGATTCCCTGGAGGAGGGCATACCAACCCACTCCAGTATTCTTGCCTAGAGAATCCCCACAGACAGAGGAGCCTGGTGGGCTACAGTCCATGTGGTTGTAAAGAGTTGGACATGACTGAGCAACTAAGCACAGCACAGAACAGTGTATATAAGTCAATGCTGCTCTCTCAGTTCACCCCATCCTCCCCTTCCCCAGTCCCCACCATGTCCCAAGTCCATTCACAACATCTGCATCTCTATTCTTGCCTTGCAAATGGATTCATCAGTACCATTTTTCTAGATTGCATATACGTGCATTAACATATGATTTTTTCCTATTTCTGACTTACTTCACTCTAATGGCAGACTCCAGGTTCACCCACATCACTACAAATGACCCAATTCATTTCTTCTTATGCCTCAATAATATTTCACTGTGTATATGTACCACATTTTTATCCATTCATCTGTCAATAGACATTTAGGTTGCTTTCATGTCCTGGCTATTGTAAATAGTGCTGGAATGAACACTGGGGTACACTGTATGTTAGTCGCTCAGCTGTGTCTGGATGTTTGCAACCCCATGGACTGTAGCCCACCAGGGTCCTTTGTCCATGGGATTCTCCAGGTGAGAACACTGGAGTGGGTTGTCATTTCCTTCTCCATTCTTTTTGAGTTATGGCTTGCTCAGAGTATACACCCATTAGTGAGACTCCTGGGTCATATGGTAACCCTATTTTTAGTTTTTTAAGAAATCTCCATACTTTTCTCCATGGTGGCTATATCAATTTATATTCCTACCAACAGTGCAAGAGGGCATTGTGGTTTGACTTGCATTTCTCTATTAATGATGTTGATCATATTTTCATCTGTTTGTTGGCCATCTGTATATCTTCTTTGGAGAGGTGTCTATTTGGTTCTTCCGCCCATTTTTTATTGGATTTTTGGTTTTTTGATATTGAGCTGCATTAACTGCTTGTATAAATTTTGGAGCTTTGTCAGCTGTTTCATTTGAAAATATTTTCTTACATTCTGAGGGTTGTCTTTTTGTCTTTTTAATGATTTCCTTTGCTGTGCAAAAGCTTTTAAGTTTAATTAGGTCCCATTTATCTATTTTTGTTTTCATTTTCATTACTCTAGGAGGTGGGTCTAAAAAGATCTTACTGGGATTAATGTAGTTGATATAAATTGACAACTATATTAATTTCAACCAACATCTAATCAGGTATTCAGGAGGAAATTTATAATTTTTGGAAATTACCTAACAGAAGTTATAATATTATAAAAAAATTTTTTTTCAACATCATGTTACCACTGCTGAGAATCAATAAAAACAATTGGAGGAATTATGGTAGATTTGCCTTTTATATCCCCATTTTGCCTTTACTTCTCGGTTAATGCCTGTGTTTTCTTGGCCCTTTACCTTCTACTTGACCTTATAATAGTTGCTAAGACAGTGAGCTTGGGACTGTGACATATCTTGGTTTGAATGATGGTTCTACCAGTATAGTCTACTCCACAACTTCTACTTCTCCCTCTCTGCATCCTAATAAATGATAGGAATAAATATCCTGCTTCATGAATCTTGTGAATATTTAATGGAGTAATATATATAGATTGCCTAGCAAGCTTTTGGCACTAGTTAGAACTCAATGGAAAAGGTCAGTTTTCATTCCAATCCCAAAGAAAGGCAATGCCAAAGAATGCTCAAACTACTGCACAATTGCACTCATCTTACACATTAGTAAAGTAATGCTCAAAATTCTCCAAGCCAGGCTTCAGCAATATGAGAACTGTGAACTTCCTGATGTTCAAGCTGGTTTTAGAAAAGGCAGAGGAACCAGAGATCAAATTGCCAACATCTGCTGGATCATGAAAAAAGCAAGAGAGCTCCAGAAAAACTTCCATTTCTGCTTGATTGACTATGCCAAAGCCTTTGATTGTGGGGATCACAATAAACTGTGGAAAATTCTTCAAGAGATGGGAATACCAGACCACCTGATCTGCCTCTTGAGAAACCTGTATGCAGGTCAGGAAGCAACAGTTAGAACTGGACATGGAACAACAGACTGGTTCCAAATAGGAAAAGGAGTACGTCAAGGCTGTATATTGTCACCCTGCTTATTTAACTTCTATGCAGAGTACATCATGAGAAATACTGGACTGGAAGAAACACAAACTGGAATCAAGATTGCCAAGAGAAATATCAATAACCTCAGATATGCAGATGACACCACCCTTAAGGCAGAAAGTGAAGAGGAACTAAAAAATCTGTTGATGAAAGTGAAAGAGGAGAGTGAAAAATTTGGCTTAAAGTTCAACATTCAGAAAACTAAGATCATGGCATCTGGTCCCATCACTTCATGGGAAATAGATGGGGAAACAGTGTCAGACTTTATTTTGGGGGGCTCCAAAATCAGTGCAGATGGTGACTGCAGCCATGAAATTAGAAGGCACTTACTCCTTGGAAGGAAAGCTATGAGCAATGTAGATAGCATATTGAAAAGCAGAGACATTATTTTGCCAACAAAGATCCGTCTAGTCAAGGCTATGGTTTTTCTAGAGATCATGTATGGATGTGAAAGTTGGAACTGTGAAGAAAGCTGAGCGCCAAAGAACTGATTCTTTTGAACTGTGATGTTGGAGAAGACTGGACTGCAAGGAAATCAAAGCAGTCCATCCTAAAGGAAATCAGTCCTGGATGTTCATTGGAAGGACTGATGCTAAAGCTGAAACTCCAGTACTTTGGCCACCTCATGTGAAGAGTTGACTCATTGGAAAAGACTCTGATGCCTGGAGGGATTGGAGGCATGAGGAAAGGGGGATGACAGAGGATGAGATGGCTGGATGGCATCACCGACTCGATGGAGATAAGTTTGAGTGAACTCCGAGAGTTGGTGATGGACAGGGAGGCCTGGCGTGCTGCAATTCATGGGGTCGCAAAGAGTTGGACATAACTGAGTGACTGAACTGAACTGAACTGAGAATTCAATAAGTAGCAGTGAGTTTTTCTTTTTTTTTTTTTTCTTTGTATTGTTATTATTAAGTGAAGTGAAGTGAAGTCGCTCAGTCGTGTCTGACTTTTGTGACCCCATGGACTATAGCCTACCAGGCTCCTCTGTCCTTGGGATTTTCCAGGCAATAGTCCTGGAGTGGATTGCCATTTCCTTCTCCAGGGGATCGTCCCAACCCAGGGATTGAACCCAAGTCTCCTGGCTTGTAGACAGACGCTTTACCGTCTGAGCCACCAGGGAAGTCCTTGTTATAATTATATTTGTCTTAATTTCTGCTCCTCTCATCTTGATTACAGGTTTGGCTTTTCTGATTTTCAGTCTTCCTGTGGGCATATGTTTCTATGCTCTTTCTGATCACATATGCTCCAGGTAACATGTCATGCATATTGGCATAATGCATGCGCAATATAATAGTCTTTTTTTCTTTGCCTCACTACTGTAGCTCTGGGCTTCCTAGGCGACTCAGTGGTAAAGAATCCACCTGCCAAGCAGGAGACATGGGTTCAGATCTCTGGGTTGGGAAGATCCCCTGGAAAAGGAAATGGCAACCTTCTGCAGTTTTCTTGTCTGGGAAATCCCACGGACAGAGGAGCTTGGTGGGCTACAGTCCATGGGCTCTCAAAAGAGCCAGACATGACTTAGCAACTAAACAGCAACAAGCAACAAAAACACTGTAGCTGTATTTTGTGTATATGTTTGAGCTACCCTGGAACCTTTCTGAAACAGTGTGGGTACTTGTCCAAACTACTGACCTACAGCACCTGAAGGCTCATTTTAGCACACTTGCTGATTGTTGGAGTCCCCTATCCAGGACAAGTGAGAGGACAAAAATACCAGACTTCTTTCAGGAGACACTAGCTGTGAGTGAAAGCATGCTGTATCAGACCTACTTCCTTTGTTTCTGGACTTCTGTCTTTGTTTCCTATGTGCTTTCATACTGTTCTGATACTGTCTGTAAATCCAAACCTCTAATTCATCAAAACCTTGTTGAGAAAGCAATCATGTTTTGAGAGATCTCTAGGGCCACCAAATCCCATAATCAGAAAACTAGATGAGGATAATGTGCATCTCCAAACAATTGATCATTTGATGAGAGTATTCTGGCATACAGAACAACCAGGGCAGAGAGGAATTTGGGAAGTCAGAGCCTCTTAGGAATTTTGAACCTAGATTTTATACTTCATAAAAACATTTAGTCCTGGACCCTTAAACACAGGTAATATTTCTTAGCCCTAGGGACAAGACATGAACCCTTAATAAGTCATATTTCAGAATAGCTTGAATTAGAAAAATGATTATTTCCTTTCTTTTAACTTCTTGTTGCTTTGTTAACATTTCCATAAAGCTCAGTCGAGAGCTAGTGATTACTAATAATGTAAGTCCTGTCTGGTTTTATAATTCTGTCTCAATAACCCTTTCCTCAACAGATTTTTTTTTTCTCAAACCACACGAATGCTTGTTCCCACCCCACTTCATGGCAGCAGGCACACTTGTTTGAAGAATGCTGTACCAGAGGCTGATCCCCTTGAAAACAATAGCATGTTGACCCTTTCATAACCCTGGCAGGCTGCTGCCTGCTGTTCTATAATCATGAGCATTCATTTCAGGCAATCAACACATTGCCCTTTTCAGAGTAGAGAGTATCATTTCTTAGAAATAAAAGTAGGAAGTGGATATCAACCAGTGGGAAATTGAACTGAAGCACGGGAAAAATTAAGAGAAAATTGCATTATGTCTTCATTTTTAACATAAGGAAAGAACCAGTCATGGGAAATAACCTTCTTTTGGGGCCAACTAGGAAAAGATCACTGCAGATGGTGATTGCAGCCATGAAATTAAAAGACGCTTACTCCTTGGAAGGAAAGTTATGACCAACCTAGATAGCACATTCAAAAGCAGAAACATTACTTTGCCAACAAAGGTCTATCTATTCAAGGCTATGGTTTTTCCAGTGGTCATGTATGGATGCGAGAGTTGGACTGTGGAGAAAGCTGAGAGCTGAAGAATTGATGTTTTGAACTGTGGTGTTGGAGAAGACTCTTGAGAGTCCCTTAGACTGTAAGGAGATCCAACCAGTCCATTCTAAAGGAGATCAGTCCTGGATGTTGTTTGGAAGGAATGATGCTAAAGCCGAAACTCCAATACTTTGGCCACCTCATGCGAAGAGTTGACTCATTGGAAAAGACTCTGATGCTGGGAGGGATTGGGGGCAGGAGGAGAAGGGGATGACAGAGGATGAGATGGCTGGATGGCAACACCGACTTGATGGACATGAGTTTGAGTGAACTCCGGGAGATGGTGATGGACAGGGAGGCCTGGCATGCTGCGATTCATGGGGTCACAAAGAGTCGGACACGACTGAGTGAACTGAACTGAACTGAGGAAAAGGATAGCTATGTAAAAATACTAAATCAGATTATTAATCTCTAGAAATGATGACATATGGACACAGATGCATATCATCTGGTTTATTTGCAGATGTTCATTTTAGGTGTATTATATGTAGTCCAGCTTCTTTTCTTAATTTAATCTGCTTTATGAAAAATCCCTAGGTACAGTGGAAGAGTTATTATGATAACTACAGTAGGACAAATATCACACGCAAAAGTCTCTCCTAGATTTAGATTTAAAATAAGATCTGCCCTAAATTGTCATGGTTTCATGTGCATCATACATTTATAAACATGAAAACTGATAATTGTACGTAAATAGGTAAATAATACATACATACTTAAACCTGTATGTGTGACTGTGAGTGTGTGTGTGTGCTCAGTCACTAAGTCATATCTGACTCTTTATGACCCCACAGACCATAGCCCACCAGCCTCCTTTGTCCATGGGATTCTCCAGGCAAGAATACTAGAGTGATTTGCCATTTCCTCCTCCAGGGAATCTTTCCAACTCAGGGATACAACCCCAGTCTCCCTCATTGGCAGGCATATTCCTTACCACTGCACCACCTGGGAAGTCCCACGTGTACCTATATTTATATCTATGTCAATAACTATTTTTATTTATATAGAGATCTCTACACAGATGCTAGCAGACACTCACAAGCCGCATAATATGAGCAATCAGACAGATGTTGGGCTAAATTCCTAGTCATGGTTCATACACTTTTCTTATGCTAAAAAGGCAATAATTTTATTGATAATGTAGAAGACATGAAGTTAATTGTCTTTGCCTGCCATTCACCTGGAAAAGAATGATCACTGAGGGTATATGAAAGACGGAGATAGAAAAGAAAATGACCTTTATGTACTTTTGTTTCAAGGGTCCCAGAAAATTTTACTTTCAAAACTGCCTGTGGTTTTAGAGAGAAATTCCAAACTCCTACCTTAGATGCAAGGTTCTTCATGATCTAGCACCTGGTTTCTCTCTAGCCATTTTGGAAACTGTGGACCTATGCTCTAAGCATAACCCGCAATCTTCAAAATTTGAAATGCTATTTCATTCTCCTCCCATATGTTTTTATGCACAGGATGCTTGTTCTCTAATTTTTTACGTAACTGACTTGGAACTGTAATTCAAAATTAATCTCCTGACTTTAATATCCCTCATATGCCCATCTCTTGTGTTTTCTGGTATCTTTCTCCCTTACTAGAAGGACAGTTCCTAGAGATCATGGGGCTTGGTCTGCAATGACCTTGTAATTCTGTTCTCAGACTTGGCCCGGCCCATTGAAAAGGCCCAATAGGGGTTTGTGGAGTGAAGGAATAAATGAATTATTGACACTGAACTTCTGTCCTACTAGTTAGCAGTGCTCTCTAACATGGATGTATCCAAGGGATACATGCTGTCCAAGGGACTCTCAAGAGCCTTCTCCAACACCACAGTTCAAAAGCATCAATTCTTCAGTGCTCAGTTTTCCTTATAGTCCAACTTTCACATCCATACATGACCACTGGAAGAAACATAGCTTTGACTAGATGGACCTTTGTTGGCAAAGTAATGTCTCTGCTTTTTAATATGCTGTCTAGGTTGGTCATAACTTTTCTTTCAAGGAGCAACCTTCTTTTAATTTCATGACTGCAATCACCATCTGCAGTGATTTTGGAGCCCCCCAAAATAAAGTCTGACACTGTTTCTACTGTTTCCCCATCTATTGTCCATGAAGTGATGGGACCAGATGCCATGATCTTAGTTTTCTGAATGTTGAGCTTTAAGCCAACTTTTTCACTCTCCTCTTTCACTTTCATCAAGAGGCTCTTTAGTTCTTTGCTTTCTGCCATAACGGTGGTGTCATCTACATATCTGAGGTTATTGATTTTTCTTCCAGCAATCTTGATTCCAGCTTGTGCTTCATCCAGTCCAGCATTTCACATGATGTACTCTGCATAGAAGTTAAATAAGCAGGGTGACAATATACAGCCTTGACGAACTCCTTTTCCTATTTGGAACCAGTCTTTTGTTCCAAGTCCAGTTCTAACTGTTGCTTTTTGACCTGCATATAGATTTCTCAGGAGGCAGATCAGGTGGTGTGGAATTCCCANTTTTGTTCCAAGTCCAGTTCTAACTGTTGCTTTTTGACCTGCATATAGATTTCTCAGGAGGCAGATCAGGTGGTGTGGAATTCCCATCTCTTGAAGAATTTTCGTTTGTCATGATCCACACAGTCAAAGACTTTGGCATAGTCAATAAAGCAGAAGTAGACGTTTTCCTGGAGTTCTCTCTCTTTTTTCTATGATCCAATGCATGTTGGCAATAGTCTGACCTCAGGTCAAATAACAGGGAGGAAACACTGTCCTGCACATCAACAGAAAATTGGATTAAAGATTTACTGAGCATGGCCCCGCCCATCAAAACAAGACCTGGTTTCTTCCTCAGTCAGTCTATCCCATCAGGAAGCTTCCATAAGCTTCTTATCCTTCTCCATGAGAGGGCAGACAGATGGAAAACCACAATCACAGAAAACTAACCCATCTGATCACATGGACCACAGCCTTGTCTAACTCAGTGAAACTATGAGCCATGCCNCCCTGGTCTGGGATGATTCTACATGTTGGGGAACAACTCAGCTGATGTACTACAAATACTGTAGCCCGCATACCCTGGGGCCTGCACACTGCAACACGAGAAGCCACGGCAATGAGAAGCTCCCACACAGCAACTAGAGAGCAGCCCCGACTCACCCACTGCATCCAGAGAAAGCCCACGCAACAGTGAAGAGCCTGCACAGCCAAAAGTGAATAAATAAGTAATTTTTAAAAACTGTAAGACAGGCAACCAGGATTGAACCAAGATAGAACTCAACAGTGTAACTTATAAGGAATGCTTGATGACATAGAACATATGATATGGAGAAAACTCATCTCTCTGATGGCAGGGCAGGTTACCTTTGGCCTCACTTACATGAAAACTTTTCATATCCATGAGATGTTAGACAATTCTTTACAGCCCTCCAACCTTCAAATTAAGACACATTGGTGGANAAAAAAAAAAAAAAAAGCATGGCTGTGCCAAATCACGAGTCAAAAGTTGAGACCTGAGATATATCCTTACTACCCTCTGCAGACCCCTGGTGAATGCTTAATTTTGACCTTCCAATTTTAGTGCTTCTAAGGTAATAGGTGATGTCAGATATTTGGTAGCACTGGCTAAACTGTCTGAGAACTGCAAAGATATATTATATTCAGAGGTAAAACAAATTAAAGCTCTAGATCCTCCACATTAAAAAAAATCATATTTATAGGAAATAAAACACAAGCCAAAGGAAAAAATGGAATGACAGAGATAGCTATTAAAGCAAACATCAAATTAAGACCAATGAATCACTAGTATTTACTCCTGAGTCATTGTGCCTTTCAAAACAGCATAATGAGAGTGAACTCACTGCCTACTGTCACTCTCCTGTCAAAAAATGACATTTGTCTGTATTGGCTCTACTCCCAGTGCACTGACTATCCCAGAGTGAAAATTTGGACATGACAGGACCAGCATCCTGCCCTACAACCAGGAGTCTGTGGGGACCAAATCAGTCAAAAGGAAGAATCCTCTCTCTAGAAGGAGTGAGCCTGAAAATTTAAACCAGCAGCAGAGTGGAGCTNCACTCTCCTGTCAAAAAATGACATTTGTCTGTATTGGCTCTACTCCCAGTGCACTGACTATCCCAGAGTGAAAATTTGGACGTGACAGGATCAGCATCCTGCCCTACAACCAGGAGTCTGTGGGGACCAAATCAGTCAAAAGGAAGAATCCTCTCTCTAGAGGGAGTGAGCCTGAACATTTAAACCAGCAGCAGAGTGGAGCTTCCTCTAAAGAAAGAGGAGCTGATTCCAAATTCTCTCCCTTAGTTAGTCACCCTTCCTAACTCTGACTAAGGAATTAATATGTAGATCTATTCCTGCTAAATTAAAATCCATCTTTCTTCTCTTGGGGCTTTCTCCTCCTACAAAATGAAGCTTTCTCTTGCCCAGCTGTCCTCTAAAGCTTTCAGAAGGAACCAGAATTCTAAAATAAGAAATTCTTTTAAAAATAGAAATGTAAAATGCATATTGGCATCTTGTTGTTGTTCAGTCGCTAAGTGTGACCCCAAGGAATGCAGCAGGCCAGGCCTCCCTGTCCCTCGCTATCTCCCAGAGTTTGGCAAAGTTCATATCCATTGAGTAGTAATGCCATCCAGCCATCTCATCCTCTGTCATTCCCCTCTCCTCCTGCCTTCAGTGTTTCCCAGCATCAGGGTTTTTTCCAATGAGTTGGCTCTTAGCATCAGGTGGCCAAAGTACTGGAGCTTCAGCTTCAACATCAGTCCTTCTAATGAATATTCAGGGTTTATTTCCTTTATGATTGACTGGTTTGATCTCCTTGCAGCTCAAGGGACTCTCAAGAGTCTTCTACAGAACAATTTGAAAGCATCAATTCCTCAGTTGCATTTGAGGGATTTTAAATGACATGTGTTTATCAATTGCTAACATTATCCATTCTACTAAATCTTCCAAGATAATAAAGAATCAAAATAAATATTAAAGAGAAAGAAATCCTTTAAAGCAGCAGGGCTACATCTCTTATATATAAGAAAACTGTCTAATGCTTTTCATGGAAAAAAAAAACCCTTTACTTTCAACAAATTTCAAAATACTGACACAAATAGACAATGTTTTATGTTTGTAATGTTTGATGTATGTAAGCATCAAACACCAGTAAAACAAACATCTGTTAAATGTTTCATAGTTTTAAAAATGTCCAATTGATTTTCACTGTGGATCAGATACTATTGATCTACATTTTTGAGAAAATGGAATTAAAACCCAAAACAAAGCCAAAATAATTATGTCCTGAAAAGGTCAAGTTCCAATGAGCAGGATTAGATTGGTCTCAGGAGTCCTGAGTCAGGTTCTGAGTGCCTATCACTATTTTGAGCTGCAGTAGTCATTACCTAGGACCCCTAGAGAGCTGCAGTTTCCCCTCCCATGAGCCAATCCAACAAATCCTTTAAATGGGATGCTTTGACAAGGTGAGCATACTCAGAAGAAATTTTTCAGGAATTTACTCTTATGTTCTGTGGGCATTTATTGAGCCTTACCATGCTGGCTCAGTGATAAAGAATCCCCCTGTTGAGCTGGAGATGCTGGTTCAATCCCTGGGCTGAGAAGATGCCCTGGAGAAGTGAATGGCTACTCACTNCCTCTAATGAATTGAGTATGGTTAAACCTCAATATTCTATAATTTACTCCAACAAATCTCATTTCTGACCAAACTAAAATCTACCTTCCAAATTTCTAACTAGAAATGAAAATTTAAAAATTTCATAGAGGGAACAGGTTTGATTATATACTCTTAGGCTTTGGAAAGAAAGACAGTTCAAAAGTGGAAAAGTGAAATGTTGTCTCTATGCTCCTAAATGTCAGTCAAGAAGAAAAGGGGAAACTGCTTTAAAGTAACACACGTTTGTTAAAGACCCATTCAAAGAGCTCAGATGTCAAGAGTTCATGTTAGGCATAACAGGAAAACAGGAACCACATGACTGAAGGGTGAGAATGGATTACTAGAGGCTCACAGGTGCCAGAAAGTCAAAGAGAACGTCCAGCCACTAGAGGCTGTGGAAACTGAGTCGGACAGCCAAGAGCATCGTTCTGTGCTTCAGACTGTGGGGCACCATTGCCTCAGAAGAATGCAGCGATGGTACAATGAAGAGGGGTCCCTCAATGGTCAGTTGGCCTCTCTCTCATTTTTGTTAGGGAACTGAAATCCAATATGGGTTCAGATATTATAAGTGGACCCTCTCTCTCGACACACTCAGACACATCTCCACTGCCCACAGGGAGTTTTGACTCCCAGCTTAACTGGGTTAAATTAGAAATTGCAGAACTGCCAGAATCTTAGAGAAATCACACCAAATAATAAGATATACCAGAATGTTGTGTGTGCGCTCAGTCATGTCTGACTCTTTGAGACTCCATGGACTATAACCCACCAGGCTCCTCTGTCCATGGGACTCTCCAGGCAAGAATGCTGGAGTGGGTTGTCATTTCCTCCTCCAGGGATCTTCCTGATCCAGGGATCGAACTCACGTCTCCTGAATCTCCTGCATTGGCAGGTGAATTCTTTACCACTGTGCCACCTGGAAAGCCCATCAGAAGTCTGGTGAAGGGCAAATTGCTATCTAGTTTTCAACAAAATGTGGATTTTACAAACCCAACCACTAAGTTTGATGATGCTTATAATATTCTAAAATTGATTATTAAAGGAATGCCCTGTGATATCCTAAGATAAAATAATTATTACAAATATTTAGCATGGTTTGCCTGAGAAAAAAACATGAAAATAAGGCTCATCTTTGTTTTGTCATTAAAAAAATGAGGCCCTGAGACAATAGAAATTTAGCTGACACAGTTTAGATTTTAAAAAGGAATCTGACACAATTATGTTGACAAGATGGAGAAAAATGTGTTTAGGCGAATCATTAGGCAAACCACTGCACTTGAAGAGTACAAACTCATGGATCAATACCATACTCTAGGGAATTTTCTGGTAATGAAGGTAAATTTCCTAGTAACTTCACAAAACTCTGTGAAGTTACTGAAAATAGTTGTACAACTTGCAGATAACACGACAAGAAAGGCTCCAGAGCACCCAGATTTTGGTAGATTATACAGATTGTCTATATCTGAAGGTAACTTCAGTGATAATTGTGAGATCCTATTCTTGGATTAAAAAAGCAAAACGACAACTACAGAAGGGGAAAGATGAGATGAGTTGTCAGCATCATAAACCTTAGGGATTTGTGACCATGTATGCTAAGTTGCTTCGTCATGTCCAACTCTTTGCAATGCTAGGGACTGCATCCTGCCAGGCTCCTCTGTCCATGGGATGCTCCAGGCAAGAAAACTGGAGTGAGTTGCCATGCCTTCCTCCAGGGGATCTTCCCAACCCAGTTGATCAAGCCTACATCTTTTAGGTCTCTTTCATTGGCAGGCAGGTTCTTTACCACTAGTGCTAAATGGGAAGTCCCTTAGGGATTTGAGTCAACAGTAAATGAATCACCAGTGAGATGTTATGGAAACAAATGTGAAGGTCCCAGTCCAGTAAGTGAGAAGGGACAGTCTTACTCAACTTTATTTACTCAGACCATATCTAGAATAAAGTACTATGGGTTCTGCATTTCAGGAAGAATTTAAATTTGTAGGACAGGATCCTGGCTTGGTGGTCCAGTGGTTAAGAATCTGCCTGCCACTGTGGGGGACATGGGTTCCATCCCTGGTCTGGGATGATTCTACATGTTGGGGAACAACTCAGCTGATGTACTACAAATACTGTAGCCCGCATACCCTGGGGCCTGCACACTGCAACACGAGAAGCCACGGCAATGAGAAGCTCCCACACAGCAACTAGAGAGCAGCCCCGACTCACCCACTGCATCCAGAGAAAGCCCACGCAACAGTGAAGAGCCTGCACAGCCAAAAGTGAATAAATAAGTAATTTTTAAAAACTGTAAGACAGGCAACCAGGATTGAACCAAGATAGAACTCAACAGTGTAACTTATAAGGAATGCTTGATGACAGAACATATGATATGGAGAAAACTCATCTCTCTGATGGCAGGGCAGGTTACCTTTGGCCTCACTTACATGAAAACTTTTCATATCCATGAGATGTTAGACAATTCTTTACAGCCCTCCAACCTTCAAATTAAGACACATTGGTGGAAACTTAAAGAAATCCCTTGATTTTATCAAGAAGATCTTAAATGATAGGCTTAATTTCCTTGGAAGTACATGGCAGACTTCCAAATATTGTGGAGGAAGAACTGAAAACAGAAATGTTGAACCTCAGGAATCAATGTTCTTTTTCAGCTTTGAGCTTAGATGATTCAAGGATTTGAGGAAACATATCTGCATTCCCATTCTATTTCTTACTCTAAGTCACAGCTTAAAAGTAGAAAAGAAAGAAAAACAAAGAGAAAGAGAGACAGATTAGAGGACATACCAGCAATGCAAACATAACCTTTAGGTAAGGGGGTTAGAAGTCTCAAAGTGTTCAGAAATATTAATATTGCCAGTCAGATCCTTCTGAAAGAAACCACGCCTTGCAATTTCACCTTTCAGAAAGACATCAGAAGGGACCATTTGAGCTTCATGTCTATAAATAGCCATTTCTTTCACATAGGACTTTTTTCATATTACATCATCTCTGAGTATCTTTGAAATAGAGATGATAATCCACAGCTACAGCTATTTAACCAACTGGAATTCCTGAAATTCACTTCCTATGGAGATCTCCACCATTGACTTGACGAATTGTTACCTAACCAGTAGAAACTATCCTTTTGAAATAATCACTCAGAGGATGGAGCAATCTTGACAAGGGCTAAGAGTGGTGAGATGATGATTTCATGCAGAATAACTTCTGTGATTGTTTTGGCTCAGAATAATTTGTTTTACATCGTGTCTTAATGACACTTTCTAGTATTCTCAAGCTGAAATATCAAGGTGATTCTTAAAGTAGAACAAGAAAGCTCAAGGCTGAACCAAAAGCAAATGCATTATGGAAAAAGCAGCTCTCAAATACAACCACCCTGATAGCCACAATTTTATAAAATACACGCCCAGCTGGAAAACACAAAGATGGGAGATTTGGCTTGGTGAACAAATAGGAAAAGGATATGGCTTAGCAAGCGGCTGATTATATTGGTTGGCTGAATTTAACTTTACATCTGGATGGTTTGGCATAGTTCAGCTAGCTAGCAAAAACATATACATTATTTGGCTTCTCATTTTTTCAGTTACTTGCCTAAGCAAATGAGAAAGTTGATGGCAACTATGTTTAAATTTTTATTAAATTGTGTGATACACATAGCTACCATGAATTGGACAGTGACTTATATTTAACTTAATGATGACAGCAGTAGTAACTTTCCACTGTCTGTTGAAAATCAATGCCTTTATTGAATTCAGAAAAAACCCAAACTAACTTGTTAGCTGATGGAATGTTTCCAAATGTGTTAAAGTGTGCATCAAAATTATATAAGCTTGCCTATTGCTCTTTCTGCTTGTGACAAACATGGCAAATTTAGATTCTGTGGCAGACAGGAATTTTTTTTTTAACACGTCATAATTAATTTCTCTCTGAGGCTGGCATGCTGCTTCTGATTTGAGGACAATATTTCTGATACCTTCTAATGACTGAAGTAGTTACTCTTTCAATAATGATAATACACGTGAGCTGCCATATTCTCTCTTTTCCCCCATCTCCTTCGAAATAGAATGGCTATAATAGAGTTAATAGGTCCACATATGGCCAGGACTCACAAAAGGGTTAAAATTATCTACAAATAAAGCCAAAGTAAGCTATGATTTTATTTCTCCTCACTGACAATGCAGGTCTGGGTCCATGCTTCCATCCACACTCAAATCATGCCTCCATTATTGCAAGAAGGTAAAAAAGACCTACACTGATTTATACAGTTTCAACAAACTTCCTTTATCTTGCACAATTACTTTATTTTATGGCCCTTTTATCTTAGAAGCTTTTCCTGGAAATGGTGGCAGATGGTTTCCTGGATTGGTTGCCTCATCCCAAATATCCAACTTTATACTTCTGCTACAGACGAGCAACACTCAACTCTGCATAAATACATTTGACTCATTCTCAGGCTCAACATTTTATTATTTCTAGGTGAACGGTTACAGAATGCTCTAAACATCTAGTCAATTCCTGTATTTTCTACATCCTTTTCCTTAGCAAACACAACAGTCTGATCTGCCAAAATCATGTAATGCATTACAAAGCCAATTACAAATAACCTTGATAAATCCTTCATTTTGAATTACCCAGGCCACTGTTTGCTTCCCAAAGTGACTATTCAAGAAATTACATATCTTTTGGTTTTGGTTGATGGTCCAGAAAGGACATAACCAGAATTGTAATTTAGTTTACCTCCCTATTTCTGTTTATTGTAGGAGGTGATTTGTAAGGGTACTGAGAACGAAAAATAGAATATTTACTGCAAAGGGCGCTTATGTTCCTTTTGCTTAGGAACATAGAGTGAAGTTAGAACTGGTGAAATACAGCAAAGCCAAAAAAGTGCTAGATGTGGGTCAGTATACTTCAAATTCTGATAGCTTACTGAAATTTTAAAAGTTTTTATCTCCATTTTTGGGAGGTCAACTTATGACGGTTAATTTCAGAAGATAGATCTTGTATTCAGTGTATGTAGAGAAGGACTTAGATTTTAAAATATATGTATTTTGAGACTTCCTTCGTGGTCCAGTGGTTAAGAATCTGCCTTGCAGCACAGGGGATGCAGGTTAAATCCCTGGTGGGAAAATCAAGATTCTACATGCCTCAGAGAAACTAAGCCCACATGCTCCAACAAGAGAGTCTGTGAACTGCAAGGAAGATCCTATGTTTTGCAGCTAAGGCCTACCACAGCCAAATAAATAAACATGTAAATAAACATTTAAAAGCTGAAAATGAAAAAATATATATATTTAATCATGATGTTGAAGAAGGCCCATCTAGTCAAAGCTATGGTCTTCCCAGGAGTCATGTATGGATGTGAGAGTTGGACTCTTACATAAAGAAAGCTGAGCGCTGAAGAATTGATGCTATTCCTCCCTCCTGAATTTTTCCATCTGCCCTTTCTGGTGAATTATCTCATGTTTCCATTTTTGAAGCTCAAAACATTTACATACTGTTCTGCCAAGTTACTTTCACAGGTTGATAGATCTCTGCTACTCTTGAAAGATTCAATGCTCATAACTAGCTTTGTGCTGGAGATGACTCTTGAGTGTCCCTTGGACTGCCAAGAGATCAAACCATTTCATCCTAAGGGAAATCAGTCCTAAATATTCATTGAAAAGACTGATGCAGAAGCTGAAACTCTAATACTTTGGCTACCTGATGCAAAGAACTAACTCACTGGAAAAGACTCTGATGCTGGGAAAAACTGAGGGCAGGAGGAGAAGGGGGTTACAGAGGATGAGATGGTTGGATGGCATCTCCAATTCAATGGACATGAGTTTGAGTAAGTTCTGGGAGTTNATGGGTTCAGATATTATAAGTGGACCCTCTCTCTCGACACACTCAGACACATCTCCACTGCCCACAGGGAGTTTTGACTCCCAGCTTAACTGGGTTAAATTAGAAATTGCAGAACTGCCAGAATCTTAGAGAAATCACACCAAATAATAAGATATACCAGAATGTTGTGTGTGCGCTCAGTCATGTCTGACTCTTTGAGACTCCATGGACTATAACCCACCAGGCTCCTCTGTCCATGGGACTCTCCAGGCAAGAATGCTGGAGTGGGTTGTCATTTCCTCCTCCAGGGATCTTCCTGATCCAGGGATCGAACTCACGTCTCCTGAATCTCCTGCATTGGCAGGTGAATTCTTTACCACTGTGCCACCTGGAAAGCCCATCAGAAGTCTGGTGAAGGGCAAATTGCTATCTAGTTTTCAACAAAATGTGGATTTTACAAACCCAACCACTAAGTTTGATGATGCTTATAATATTCTAAAATTGATTATTAAAGGAATGCCCTGTGATATCCTAAGATAAAATAATTATTACAAATATTTAGCATGGTTTGCCTGAGAAAAAAACATGAAAATAAGGCTCATCTTTGTTTTGTCATTAAAAAAATGAGGCCCTGAGACAATAGAAATTTAGCTGACACAGTTTAGATTTTAAAAAGGAATCTGACACAATTATGTTGACAAGATGGAGAAAAATGTGTTTAGGCGAATCATTAGGCAAACCACTGCACTTGAAGAGTACAAACTCATGGATCAATATCATACTCTAGGGAATTTTCTGGTAATGAAGGTAAATTTCCTAGTAACTTCACAAAACTCTGTGAAGTTACTGAAAATAGTTGTACAACTTGCAGATAACACGACAAGAAAGGCTCCAGAGCACCCAGATTTTGGTAGATTATACAGATTGTCTATATCTGAAGGTAACTTCAGTGATAATTGTGAGATCCTATTCTTGGATTAAAAAAGCAAAACGACAACTACAGAAGGGGAAAGATGAGATGAGTTGTCAGCATCATAAACCTTAGGGATTTGTGACCATGTATGCTAAGTTGCTTCGTCATGTCCAACTCTTTGCAATGCTAGGGACTGCATCCTGCCATGCTCCTCTGTCCATGGGATGCTCCAGGCAAGAAAACTGGAGTGAGTTGCCATGCCTTCCTCCAGGGGATCTTCCCAACCCAGTTGATCAAGCCTACATCTTTTAGGTCTCTTTCATTGGCAGGCAGGTTCTTTACCACTAGTGCTAAATGGGAAGTCCCTTAGGGATTTGAGTCAACAGTAAATGAATCACCAGTGAGATGTTATGGAAACAAATGTGAAGGTCCCAGTCCAGTAAGTGAGAAGGGACAGTCTTACTCAACTTTATTTACTCAGACCATATCTAGAATAAAGTACTATGGGTTCTGCATTTCAGGAAGAATTTAAATTTGTAGGACAGGATCCTGGCTTGGTGGTCCAGTGGTTAAGAATCTGCCTGCCACTGTGGGGGACATGGGTTCCATCCCTGGTCTGGGATGATTCTACATGTTGGGGAACAACTCAGCTGATGTACTACAAATACTGTAGCCCGCATACCCTGGGGCCTGCACACTGCAACACGAGAAGCCACGGCAATGAGAAGCTCCCACACAGCAACTAGAGAGCAGCCCCGACTCACCCACTGCATCCAGAGAAAGCCCACACAACAGTGAAGAGCCTGCACAGCCAAAAGTGAATAAATAAGTAATTTTTAAAAACTGTACGACAGGCAACCAGGATTGAACCAAGATAGAACTCAACAGTGTAACTTATAAGGAATGCTTGATGACAGAACATATGATATGGAGAAAACTCATCTCTCTGATGGCAGGGCAGGTTACCTTTGGCCTCACTTACATGAAAACTTTTCATATCCATGAGATGTTAGACAATTCTTTACAGCCCTCCAACCTTCAAATTAAGACACATTGGTGGAAACTTAAAGAAATCCCTTGATTTTATCAAGAAGATCTTAAATGATAGGCTTAATTTCCTTGAAAGTACATGGCAGACTTCCAAATATTGTGGAGGAAGAACTGAAAACAGAAATGTTGAACCTCAGGAATCAATGTCCTTTTTCAGCTTTGAGCTTAGATGATTCAAGGATTTGAGTAAACATATCTGCATTCCCATCCTATTTCTTACTCTAAGTCACAGCTTAAAAGTAGAAAAGAAAGAAAAACAAAGAGAGAGAAAAAGAGACAGATTAGAGGACATACCAGCAATGCAAACATAACCTTTAGGTAAGGGGGTTAGAAGTCTCAAAGTGTTCAGAAATATTAATATTGCCAGTCAGATCCTTCTGAAAGAAACCACGCCTTGCAATTTCACCTTTCAGAAAGACATCAGAAGGGACCATTTGAGCTTCATGTCTATTAATAGCCATTTCTTTCACATAGGACTTTTTTCATATTACATCATCTCTGAGTATCTTTGAAATAGAGATGATAATCCACAGCTACAGCTATTTAACCAACTGGAATTCCTGAAATTCACTTCCTATGGAGATCTCCACCATTGACTTGAGGAATTGTTACCTAACCAGTAGAAACTATCCTTTTGAAATAATCACTCAGAGGATGGAGCAATCTTGACAAGGGCTAAGAGTGGTGAGATGATGATTTCATGCAGAATAACTTCTGTGATTGTTTTGGCTCAGAATAATTTGTTTTACATCGTGTCTTAATGACACTTTCTAGTATTCTCAAGCTGAAATATCAAGGTGATTCTTAAAGCAGAACAAGAAAGCTCAAGGCTGAACCAAAAGCAAATGCATTATGGAAAAAGCAGCTCTCAAATACAACCACCCTGATAGCCACAATTTTATAAAATACACGCCCAGCTGGAAAACACAAAGATGGGAGATTTGGCTTGGTGAACAAATAGGAAAAGGATATGGCTTAGCAAGTGGCTGATTATATTGGTTGGCTGAATTTAACTTTACATCTGGATGGTTTGGCATAGTTCAGCTAGCTAGCAAAAACATATACATTATTTGGCTTCTCATTTTTTCAGTTACTTGCCTAAGCAAATGAGAAAGTTGATGGCAACTATGCTTAAATTTTTATTAAATTGTGTGATACACATAGCTACCATGAATTGGACAGTGACTTATATTTAACTTAATGATGACAGCAGTAGTAACTTTCCACTGTCTGTTGAAAATCAATGCCTTTATTGAATTCAGCAAAAACCCAAACTAACTTGTTAGCTGATGGAATGTTTCCAAATGTGTTAAAGTGTGCATCAAAATTATATAAGCTTGCCTATTGCTCTTTCTGCTTGTGACAAACACGGCAAATTTAGATTCTGTGGCAGACAGGAATTTTTTTTTAACACGTCATAATTAATTTCTGTCTGAGGCTGGCATGCTGCTTCTGATTTGAGGACAATATTTCTGATACCTTCTAATGACTGAAGTAGTTACTCTTTCAATAATGATAATACACGTGAGCTGCCATATTCTCTCTTTTCCCCCATCTCCTTCGAAATAGAATGGCTATAATAGAGTTAATAGGTCCACATATGGCCAGGACTCACAAAAGGGTAAAAATTATCTACAAATAAAGCCAAAGTAAGCTATGATTTTATTTCTCCTCTCTGACAATGCAGGTCTGGGTCCATGCTTCCATCCACACTCGAATCACGCCTCCATATTGCAAGAAGCTAAATAAGACCTACACTGATTTATACAGTTTCAACAAACTTCCTTTATCTTGCACAATTACTTTATTTTATGGCCCTTTTATCTTAGAAGCTTTTCCTGGAAATGGTGGCAGATGGTTTCCTGGATTGGTTGCCTCATCCCAAATATCCAACTTTATACTTCTGCTACAGACGAGCAACACTCAACTCTGCATAAATACATTTGACTCATTCTCAGGCTCAACATTTTATTATTTCTAGGTGAACGGTTACAGAATGCTCTAAACATCTAGTCAATTCCTGTATTTTCTACATCCTTTTCCTTAGCAAACACAACAGTCTGATCTGCCAAAATCATGTAATGCATTACAAAGCCAATTACAAATAACCTTGATAAATCCTTCGTTTTGAATTACCCAGGCCACTGTTTGCTTCCCAAAGTGACTATTCAAGAAATTACATATCTTTTGGTTTTGGTTGATGGTCCAGAAAGGACATAACCAGAATTGTAATTTAGTTTACCTCCCTATTTCTGTTTATTGTAGGAGGTGATTTGTAAGGGTACTGAGAACGAAAAATAGAATATTTACTGCAAAGGGCGCTTATGTTCCTTTTGCTTAGGAACATAGAGTGAAGTTAGAACTGGTGAAATACAGCAAAGCCAAAAAAG
>SJYW01013901.1:3019397-3048781 GCA_006410735.1 Raphicerus campestris | reverse complement strand
ACCAATACCTTATACTGGTCCTTAATTATAACTGTATCCAGAATAAATAAAAGTGTAGCAAAATAGCTGTGAATTATTAATATAAAAAATATTTGTTAGTTTTTAGAACTGTATGAAATAAGTAGGCCAGTTGGCATTTTCTAAGTGCTAGAGTTCCTGTCAGCTCAGGTTCTTAGGTGTGATTAACCTTGGCTTCTGGTTGGACTCAAGGCAAAAGACATGATGATGATGTACATGATTCCTTTTATTTTGCCACCGAGCAGTCACATTTTGGACTGTCTGATACTGCATGGAGAGCTTTTTAATAGCTACACAGTCATACTTAGAAAGTCACATAGATGTTTATCTTCAGGTACTAAAAATTTTACATAGAAGATCAGCACAAGTAGACAGCTAAACAATCTGCCGCCTCTATATTGTTCAAAGGAGAGAGGCAGGGAGTAGACTTGTTCACAATAACTTTAGGCATGGTCATAGACTTGTTACAGCGTGCTGGAGTCAAGATCTAGGAAATCAGAGATGCAACTCAAACCTTTTTCAGCTAAAATCGTCTTCAGAAACCATCATCCTGTAAACAGCAGGGNTTGTTCACAATAACTTTAGGCATGATCATAGACTTGTTACAGCGTGCTGGAGTCAAGATCTAGGAAATCAGAGATGCAACTCAAACCTTTTTCAGCTAAAATCGTCTTCAGAAACCATCATCCTGTAAACAGCAGGGGGCATACTTTCTTTTCTGATCTCTTTTTCAACAGAGCCGTCGCCATCTGTTAAACTTTCCGGTGCTGTTGCACTTTGCTGCTTGCACGTATATAACTCACAGTTTGGGGAATTCATGAATACTTTATGCTCATCTGGATGAAATAACTCATAATTTTGTATCTCTGGAATGTTTGAGAAATTATTAGACATTTAAAATTCAGACATGTGAAACCCAAGTCAGAGGATTTCTGGTTTAACTTGGAAAGCATAAGTAAACTATATATCTAAATAAAGCAAAGTGATGGAAAGCAGTAGGCATTTTACATTTTTTTAGAGACTGGTAGAATATGACATTTTGAGATATATTGAGAAGAGTAATCATAGTGATTTCCCTTTCCAACAGGTTTTGCATGCATATGGCTTTGAATCTTATAATAGAAAGATTTGTTAGTAAGAACCCATTGTGATGCCACTTATTTTAGTATCTAATCATAAATCTCTTTGTTCCATGTGTGAAAGTTTTGTCTTATCATTGTGATGAGTAGCTCTTGAATACAGGGACAGGGCATCTTTTAGAGGACTAGGGCCCTGGTTGGAGCCCATTCATTACTTCTTATTAAGCTGAATGAAAGAATTGTCTGAAAGTGGGGTTTTCCACACATATCATCGCATCTCCTTTGCACTCTCCTTGTCCTTCCCCAAGTTATCTGTCCTGTGTTCAGTGTGTGTGTGCCGCATCTATGCCAAATCTCAGCGGTCAGTAACAAAACTGGAAAGACAANGCTGAATGAAAGAATTGTCTGAAAGTGGGGTTTTCCACACATATCATCGCATCTCCTTTGCACTCTCCTTATCCTTCCCCAAGTTATCTGTCCTGTGTTCAGTGTGTGTGTGCCACATCTATGCCAAATCTCAGCGGTCAGTAACAAAACTGGAAAGACAAGAGATGTTCTTTATTTGGCGGTTCTTTAGCTCTGTGTGGAAAATTTTTTTGAAACCCTAACTATCATTTATTATGTGCTAAGTACTTTGCAGATGTTATTTGCTTAAATTTACAATAACTCTGCAGTCATATACTCTATCTTTGAGCTANTGTTCTTTATTTGGCGGTTCTTTAGCTCTGTGTGGAAAATTTTTTTGAAACCCTAACTATCATTTATTATGTGCTAAGTACTTTGCAGATGTTATTTGCTTAAATTTACAATAACTCTGCAGTCATGTACTCTATCTTTGAGCTATACTCTTTCACAATAACTCCATGAATTAGGTACTATTATTTTCTCATTTTATAGAAGACACAGAAACTTTAAACTGATAAGTGATAGAAGCAGCACTGTACTGTATTCCTAGTGTCTGCTGGACTCTCAGGGGTGCACTTAGCACTTTGGCATATTAGGAAGATTGTCTCCAAAGCACCAATCATCTTTTCCCCAGGAAGCACGTAATGGATATTAAGATACTAACTCTAAATTAGTATCCACAATGTAAATATTTATTTTTTGGTTCATTCTTCATTTTGCTCCTTTAGTTTGAAAAATAACAGATGATAATTTCTTCCTAAAAATGTGAATCTAAAATTAATCAATATCTTAGGATATTTTTCTCCTTAGATATTCAAAGATTTAGAATCTTAGACAAAACTAATTCTGTTGTATTTATGAAACCAGAAGTAAGCTAAAAATGATTTTAGAAGGCACATTTGTTCATTTCAAACATTTTTTTCCAGGATTTGGTTCACTTTTGAAGTAGTGCCACAAAGCCTCTTAAGCCATTTAAGACTGGAAATCTCATCCATGTTGTGGAGTGTCTTCAAGTTGTGCCAGAATCTCACCACTCTCAAGATACGCCTTTTCTGTCTGAAGCGCAGTGTGACCACCTCCTGTTTTCCCCTCCAAGTGCCTCCCATGGAATTTCTTGAAAAATAAAGCAACGTTTCAACCCACACTTTAATGAGTGGACTGGAATCCCTATCCCTTTAGATATCTCAGTAGTGACTCATAGAATTGTCTAGCCCTCGCTTTCCTAACATTTTCCATTCACTGTAAGTTATTTCTTCATCTTCTTTGGCTGCTCAAAAGTGCTTTTCATGTCTGCCAGCTGAAGAACTAGAAATAAATGAGACCTATAGTTTCAAATTTGAATGTGCTATTTGAGCTTTTCTAACACAGCCCTAGTAATCTGGTGTTTGGCAGAAGTACCATCTGAAAATGGACAGTTAGGATGCAGTTAAGAGCTGCTTGACTATAATTTACTAAATGCAACGCCAAACTGTGCAATCTGACCTGCCTGTGCCATTTAACGCTCTCTTCCATCTTCAGTCATTTGTTTCATCACATGTGAGCTTCTGTGGAGTCACCCTTAGGCCATTGAAAGAAGCCAGGCACTGAATTTCAAATTGTCTAATTAAATAAATGGCTGCCCGGTGAAATATAGTGTTAGAAACGTATACCAAAAGGGATGTTAGGATACAGACACAAAATGAGTTCCTTTGGAAAACTTGAGGAATAGGCAACATTCTAATTAACTGATAAGTTCAACCAGAAATGTTCATACCTCAGCCAGTCATTCATTTGCTTCATGGAAAGATCCTCTCAGTTCAGTTCAGTCCAGTCACTCAGTTGTGTTCAACTCTTTGTGACCCCATGGACTGCAGCGTGCCAGGCCTCTCTGTCCATCACCAACTCCCAGAGCTTGCTCCAACTCATGTCCATTGAGTCAGTGATGCTGTCCAATCATCTCATCCTCTGTAGTCTAGTTATAGTTTAAAAAGATAAAAATAAGGAAAAGTATTATTAGTAGTGAGAGAAATTAATCTCTAAAGAACATTATATTTTATCAAAGGAATTTTCCCAGGATACACATCTTGAAAAATCATTTCACGTTTACTCCAAAGGGCCACTTTGCCAATTAGTCTGAAATTATGTCTTTGACATCATGCCTGGTTGGACTTGATGTTGCTGGTGGAAAGATGTCAAGTTAGGTGACCTAGCATCATTTTAGTCCTGCCTTGGTAGGACTACCAAGGAAATCAGACTACCTTCTGGAAATCAGTTATTTCATGTCAATTTTAGTTTTTCTTTGTATAAAATGAAAATAATAGTTCTTGTTTTGCATATCCTATAGGATTTTTGTGAGCACCAGATAAAGTGATACTAATGAAACACTGCATTAGCAATGTAGGTTAGAAGTTGAGGGGCCCTTTCAAATTGTCTTAACTTTCTCTAGAGGTGCAAGACCTGAAATTACAAGCAGTGTTTTGACGTTGATGAGTTCAGGACTTTATATATAGAGGTGTGATTTTTCAGGCCTTTGGAGAAGTTTTAACGTATGATGTGTCGTTCAGGGGACAGTACCAATGTTTGTCACAGTGGCCCATCTCAGAAAACAGATACTTACATTCAAGGCCAGAGGCCAGCAGAGAGGTTCACCCGGTCTTGCTCCATCTTTAATTTTTCTCCTTTGAAAGATATAGCATCAAGAGAACGCTTTCCCAGTCTTTCTCATACACTCATTCATGCATTCATGAATGCTTACACAATAGTACACTGGAGGGTAACTCAGAGGTGTATATCACCTTATGTATAGCACACAGGAAGGGTTTCATAAGATAAACAAGTAAGTGAAATCAACCAGAACAACTCCATCTTAAACAATAAAACACATCAGCAAAATGTTTGTTATCCAAGCATGCCTTATATTTTGGTCAGTCCTTGGGTTTTTCAAGGACTCTGTCTATATAGCTGTGGCATTTCAAGGACTGTCTGTATATAGTTGAGGAACACTCAACTATTGAAAATGGAGTCAAAAGACTTTGGTATTCCAATGCAAGCTATTACATTTAGAATGCATAAACAACATGGTCCTACCATGCAGCACAGAGACCTATATCCAGTCTCCTGGGATAAACCATAATGGAAAAGAATATTTTAAAAAGAATGTATATGTGTAAAATGGAGTCACTTTGCTGTACAACAGAGATTGGCACACACTTGTAAATCAACTATACTTCAATAAAAAAAGACTTTTGTATTTTAAATAAACACGGCACTTGGCAACCCATTCCAGTACTCTTGTCTGGAAAATCCCAGGGATGGAGGAGCTTGGTGGGCTGCCGTCTTTGGGGTCGCACAGAGTTGGACAACACTGAAGCGACTTAGCAGCAGTAGTAAAGAATTCAGTTGCCAATGCAGGAGACATAAGATTCCTGGGTTGGGAAGATCCCTGGAGGAGGGCATGGCAATCCACTCCAGTATTCTTGCCTGGAGAATCCCACGGACAGAGGAGCCTGGCAGGTTATAGTCCATAGGGTTGCAAAAAGTTGGACATGACTGTAGCGACTTGGCATACATGCATTCAATTCTACTTTGAAGAATACTCCTTGGAAGAAAAGTTATGATCAACCTAGACAACATGTTAAAAAGCAGAGACATTACTTTGCCAACCAAGGTTAGTCTAGAGAAAGCTATGGCTTTTCCAGTAGTCCTTACATGACTACAAGCTGAGCACACAAGAACTGATGCTTTTGAACTGTGGTGTTGAAGAAGACTCTTGAGAGTCGCTTGGACTGCAAGGAGATCCAACCAGTCCATCCTAAAGGAAATCAGTCCTGAATATTCATTGGAAGAACTGATGCTGTAGCTGAAACTCCAATACTTAGGCCACCTCATGTGAAGAATTGACTCAGAAAAGACCCTGATGCTGGGTAAGATTGGAGGCCAGAGGAGAAGGGGATGACAGAGGATGAGATGGTTGGATGGCATCACCTACTCAATGGGCATGAATTTGAGTAAACTCCGGGAGTTGATGATGGACAGGGAGGCCTGGTGTGCTGCAGTCCACAGGATCACAAAGAGCTGGACATGACTGAGCAACTGGACCGAACTGATAACATCAAATGAGGTCTGATAAGAGAAAACCTGTGGAATAGCAAAATTCAGTAAGCTCCTCCTTCTTTTACAGAGCTTGAGAAATTCTGCTATTTTTATATTACAGCTAATACTTCATTATCTCTTATATTTGAATGAGGCATTCTTAGCATTTTTAACTCTATTTACAGAACTATGGCTGTATAAAAGTCTGTTTCCAGATGGCATATTAATCTGAACTATAGGCTGCAAAAGCCTTGTTATTAATCTTGAGAACTGAAGTATGCTAGTCAGGACAGGCTAGGTTATACTTATCAAATCTCAGTGGACTTGAATCCGAAGAGTTTACTTCATACTGTGTGTTCATTGTGAGTCAACATTAGAGCCTTGCTCACTGATGTCACTCAGGGATCTAGAGTGACAGACAGCTGCCTGGACATGAATGGTCCCCTTGCCAGAAGGAAGGACTTATGCAGAATCTCATATTGGCTTGTAAGTGACATGTATGACTTTTGTTAACAATCTTTTGAACAGGACGTCACATGCTCTACCCAACCAAAAGAGAACTAGAAAGTATAATTTGCTATGTGTCTAGAATGGAAGTAGGTAGAACCAGAAATATTTGGTAAATAACTCTAATGACTACCCACAGTGAGAACAATTTTTAAAGAAATTAAAAACAATATATTTTGAGAACTGTGTGTCAAGTCCTGTGCTAAATTATTTCCCTGCCTTCTTTCATGTTGATTACACAATGAGCCTGTGGGATGAGTTGTTTTATGTCCGTTTTTAAAACTGGGAAAATATACAAGCCAGTTTAAGTTGCTTGTCCAAGACATCAGAGTCAGTGAGTGGTCAAGTCAGATCTTCCTGACCTGAGACAGAACTGTTATCACGCTTCACTCTTCAAAAGTATCCACGGCTGTCTGTGATCACATTTACCATGATAAGTATCATGATGGAAATCTGTACATTTCCTGTGTTATCCATGACAGCGTTTCACCCTTTCATTTTTAAAAAGAGGAGCCTAGGGAAGAAAGGCCAACCCATTGGCTGAAGATGTATATCCCAAGGCAACTGGAAGGGTGTCATCTATTCTTAATATTCTGGTTCCAACTAGTTAGGCTAAGCAGCATTATTCTCTGTGAGGTAATTTTAGTACATTTTTCGAGATTAATGGTGAATGTGGATCAGCATGGAGAAAAACTTTGGATTCATGTGATAGTTTCAGAGAAGGCAATGGCACCCCACTCCAGTACTTTTGTCTGGCAAATCCCATGGACAGAGGAGCCTGGTGGGCTGCAGTCCATGGGGTTGCTAGGAGTCAGACATGACTGAGCGACTTCACTTTCACTTTTCACTTTCATGCATTGGAGAAGGAAATGGCAACCTACTCCAGTGTTTTTGCCTGGAGAATCCCAGGGACGGGGGAGCCTGGTGGGCTGCAGTCTCTGGGGTCGCACAACGTTGGACATGACTAAAGCGACTTAGCAGCAGCAGTAGGGTGATATTTAGGCTCATATTTTAAAAAATAAACTTTTAAGTTTAGGTTAATTCTATTTATTTATAGAAAAGTTGTGAAGGTAGTACAGAGTTTCCATATGTCTCACATCTTATTTCCTGTATTGTTAATATCTTACTATATTATAGCATATTTGTCACAGTTAATGAATCAATATTGATAGATTATTATTAAATAAAGTTGCTTTCTAGGTAGCAGTAGTGGTAAAGAACCCACCTGCCAATGAAGGAGGCATAAGAGACACAGTTTCCATCCCTGGGTTGGGATGGTGCCCTCAAGGAGGTAATGACAACCCATTCCAGTATACTTACCTGGAGAATCCCATGGACAGAGGAGCCTGGCAGGCTACAGTCAATAGGGCTGCAAAGAGATAGACGTGACACAATTTGGCACAAATGCATACTTTATTCAGATTTCCTCAGTTTTTTAAAATTTATTTATATTTTTATTGAAGGATAATTGCTTTACAGAATTTTGTTGTTTTCTGTCAAACCTCAACGTGAACTGGATATGGAACGTGCTCTGCTGGATGAAGCACAAGTTGAAATTAAGATTGCTGGGAGAAATGTCAATAACAGATTCACAGATGACACCACCCTTATGGCAGAAAATGAAGAACTAACGAGCTTCTTGATGCAAGGAGAGTGAAAAAGCTGGCTTAAAACTCAACATTGAAAAAACTAAGATTATGGTATCCAGTCCCATCACTTCATGGCAAATAGATGGGGAAACAATGGATACAGTGAGAGACTTTTTTGAGGGGCTCCAAAATTACTGCAGATGGTGACTGCAGCCATGAAATCAAAAGACACTTGCTTATTGGAAGAAAAGCTATGACCAACCTAGACAGCATATTAAAAGGCAGAGACATTACTTTGCCAACAAAAATCTGCCTAGAAAAAGCTATGGTTCTTCCAGTAGTCATGTATGGATATGAGAGTTGGACTATAGAAAGCTGAGCACCGAAGAATTGGTGCTTTTGAATGGTGGTGCTGGAGAAGACTCTTGAGAGTCCCTTGGACTGCAAGGAGAGCCAACCAGTCCATCCTAAAGGAAATCAGTTCTGAATGTTCACTGGAAGAACTGATGTTGAAGCTGAAACTCCAATACTTTGGCCACCTGATGCAAAGAGCTGACTCATTGGAAGAGACCATGATGCTGGAAAAGATTGAAGGCAGGAGGAAAAGGGGATGACAGAGGATGAGATGGCTGGATGACACCACCAACTTGATGGACATGCATTTGAGCAAGCTCTGGGAATTGGTGATGGACAGAGAAGCCTGGTGCGCTGTAGTCCATGGGCTGCAAAGAGTCAGACATGACTGAGCGACTGAACTGACTGGTCAGGTATTTCGTAGAATACTTCAATCGGTATTTGTATACCTTTTGTCTTATGATTAATCTGGAGTTATGGGTGCTTTGGAAAAAGACCACAGAGATTAAGTTCAGCTCATATTCTGCTCTTTCAGAAATTTCATAGGCCTTTTATTTTTCTTTTCTTTAAATTTTCTCTGGTTTGCTTCCCTTTCCCTTTCTTTCCTTTTCTGATCCCCTTTCAATTTTCTTTTCTCTCTTTTCCCTATTTTTCTCCCTTTTACCTTTCTCTTTCCTTACTCTTCATTTCCAAACAAATCAACAACATTTACTAGTAGTAATGTATTTTTCTTGTACGTGAAGATTCCATGATTCTTTATTTACCACATCTAACTAAAAATAATTAACTGTGTGTTTTTGTTGACACGGGAGGCAAATTTATACATTCGTTGAGTTGAATAGGCAGCCGTTGGGTGCTGTTTCTCAGATTTTTTATTTTAGGTTTAAGCAACTAAGGTGCCTAATTTGTACAATNCATCTAACTAAAAATAATTAACTGTGTGTTTTTGTTGACACGGGAGGCAAATTTATACATTCGTTGAGTTGAATAGGCAGCCATTGGGTGCTGTTTCTCAGATTTTTTATTTTAGGTTTAAGCAACTAAGGTGCCTAATTTGTACAATAAATATCACAGACTTTGTAGTTATTGTTGCTCTTGATATTGATTTTAACAGGAAATATGATGCACATCATTTAAAGAATCTATAATTAGGATTTTGCCTTTATTCTAGATTTTAGATCTTTTTGGAGTAGCACAGATCATCAGGTACAAAAGCTCTATTGAATCAAGCAATTTACTTTGATCCCACCTAAATGTAGTAATCTTTTAATATCTTCCTCTGAGAGCAAAGTCACTGACCTAGAAAAGATGAATCCAAGCATTCATATAGTCAGAATGGAAGGTAGCATGTGTACAAATGTTGTGCTAAAAATTAGTCCATTTTATTTCCATATCTTACAGACAAAAACAAGCTCATCATTTTATATCCTGGTACACAAACTTTCTTCGGGTTAATACATGCTTCCCATTAGCCTCTCTACTTAATAATCTTCTTTACTCTGATCATAGTTTTATTATTTCCATATTATAAGTGCAAAAGCTGATAGCAAGTGACTCCATCAGAGAGAAACTGGAAGCAGGGTATAAGAGTGAAATTAACCATTCAAATTCCCAACATTTATATTTGTTTTATAATATCATGCTTCTTTTGAAATGTTTTCTATCATTTTATCTTATCAATGTTAATATGATTCATAGTGTGAGGTCCCACTTCCTGCCTCTGATAGATAAATGATTCTTAGGTCAGAGGACATCTGACCTGCTACTGGGTCTACTTACTGATTAGCTAGTATCTATCTGGGTCGTTGCTTACTGAATGACAGTACTTTGTATCATAATTCCTCAATGCTTCAGACTAGTTTTGTTGGAAGCAGCATCAAAACTAACTTCCACACTCCCTTGCAGCTAACACAGGTCCGACCAATGAGAGAAAAATGAAAGTTTAATGGGTATTTTGTGTAGTTGTTTAACTGGGTGTTTGGAGGAAGTTTGGCTTCCTGGGGATGGAGATGGATGTGGCATAGCCAGCTCAACCCTGAAGTTATGGAATATGCTGATAAGGCTCTGTTGTTGCTGCACTGCCATAAGACTACTAAACTTTTATCAATTTAAAATGAGAGAAAAAAGGCTTAAAAATTTTTGATGACACTGTAATTGGATTCGTGATATACATATATGAATATAATTCTCAANGCTCTGTTGTTGCTGCACTGCCATAAGACTACTAAACTTTTATAAATTTAAAATGAGAGAAAAAAGGCTTAAAAAATTTTTGATGACACTGTAATTGGATTCGTGATATACATATATGAATATAATTCTCAACGTATATATCACTTGGTTACTGTGGCAGTGGCAGGGGCTGTTCATGCCCTGGAGCTTCCAGAGGTACAGCAGGTGATGTGTGGATGAGATGAGCATATTTAAAGGGTCAAGGATGGAGTGGAAACCTCCCCTTATGACCTTTAATATTTTGTGCCTTGACTTTATATGACTAGGGACTCTCTGGTCTTTGTATTTTAGACCTTGATCCACTTTGATCCTTTGGCAACTTGTGAAATTTAACACCCAGATTTCTTCTAAAGATTCTGGTAAATTATCTCTCACTTCTGCCTTTCACTCAGTCATTCCTGTCTCATTTCCTGACCTAATGCGAGAAGGCTTTCCATTTTTACATGTCGAACAGTCAAACAGCCTTTGCAGTTAGTTGTTGATCCTCTCCTTAGACTGTTCTCTCTGCATATATCCATATACCTCACTGGCTTACTTCCTTTAGGTCTCTGCTCAAATTTTGTTCAGAGAGGCCTTCCCTGACTACCCCTTACCTTCTTTACTCTTTTTAATAGCCCTTATATACTTTCTAGTTTCCCTATTGTTTCAGAGGAATATATTCCTATCATTTCAGAGGAATATAATTCACCCCAAATCACGGTCTTTACTTTGTACATTGCTACATCTCCTTACCCCTTCATGGATCACAGCCTTGTCATGGCAAAGGGCCTTGTGTCACCCAGTGAAGCTATGAGCCATGCCGTGCAGGGCCACCCAAGATGGGTGGGTCATAGTGAAGGGTTCTGACAAAATATGATCCACTGGAGGAGGGAATAGCAAACTACTTCTGTATTCTTGCCACCAGAATCCTATGAACATTATGAAAAGGCAAAAATATATGACACCAGAAGATGGGCCCCCCCAGATCACAAGGTGTTCAGTATACTACTGGGGAAGAACAGAAGGTAATTACTAATATTAACAGCTTCAGAAAGAATGAAGCGGCTGGGCCAAGGCAGAAATGATGCTCAGTTGTGGTGTGTTTGGTGGTGAAAGTAAAGTCCAATGCTATAAAGAACAATAGTGCATAGGAACCTGTAATGTTAGGTCTATGTATCAAGGTAAATTAGACATGGTGCAGTCTCAAAAATGACAGAATGATCTCAGTTTGTTTCCAAGGCAAACCATTCACCATCATAGTAATCCAAGTCTGTGCCCCAACCACTGATGCTGAGGAAGCTGAAGAGTCAACTGGTACCTGGAGTAATATGCAAGTATGGCCTTGGAGTACAAATGAAGCAGGGAAAAGGCTAACAAAACTTTGCCAAGAGAAAACACTGGTCACAGCAAACACCCTCTTCCAACAACACAAGAGAAGACTCTACACCTGGACATCACCAGATACTTAACACCCTCTTTGCAGGCAAAGATGGAGAAGCTCTATACAGCCAGCAAAAACAAGACCAGGAGCTGACTGTGGCTCAGATCATGAACTCCTTTTTGGGAAATTCAAGCTTAAATTGAAGAAAGTAGAGAAAACCACTAGCTCATTCAGGTATGACTAAATCAAATCCTTTATGATTATACAATAGACATGATGAGTAGATTCAAGGGATTAGATCTGGTAGACTGCCTAAAGAACTGTGGACAGAAGTCCATAACATTGTATAGGAAGCAGTGACCAGAACCATCCCAAAGGAAAAGAAATGCAAGAAGGCAAAGTGGTTGTCTGAGGAAGCTTAATGAATAGCTGAGAAAGAAGTGAAGAGAAAAGCAAGGGAGAAAGGGAAAGATATACCCAACTGAATGCAGATTTCCAGACAATTGCAAGGAGAGATGAGGCCTTCATAAATGAACAATGTGAAGAAATAAAATAAAACGATAGAATGTAAAAAAACAGAGATCTTTTCAAGAAAATTAGTGGTATCAACGGAACATTTCATGCAAGGATGGGCATGATAAAGGAAAGAAAAGGTAAGGAACTAACCGAAGAATATATTAAGGATCTAACAGAAGAAGAGATTAAAAACAGGTGGCAAGAATACACCAAAAAACTATACAAAAAATATCTCAATTAGTTGGATAACCACAATGGTGTTGACACTCACCTAGAGCTGGACATCATGGAATATGAAGTCAAGTGGGCCTTAGGAAGCATTACTATGAACAAAGCTAGTGGAGGTGGAGGAATTCCAGCTGAGCTATTTCAAATCTTAAAAGATGGTGCTGTTAAAGTGCTGTACTTAACATCTCAGCAGATTTGGAACATTCAGCAGTGTCCAGATGCATGGAAAAAATCAGTTTTCTTTCCAATCCCAAAGAAGGACAATGCCAAAGAATGTTAAAGCTATTGTACAATTTCACTCATTTTATATGCTACCAAGGTTATGCTCAAAATCCTTCAAGCAAGAAATCAAAAGTATGTGAACTGAGAAATTTCAGCTTGCAAGCTGGGTTACGAAAAAGTACAGGATCCAGAAATCAAATAGCCAACATTAGTTGGATCATAAAGAAACAAAGGAATTCTAGAAAAAAATCTACTTCTGCCTCATTGATTATGCTAAAGCCTTTGACTGTGGATCACAATACATTGTGGAACATTCTTAAAGAGATGGGAATACTAGACCACCTTACCTGTCTCCTGAGAAACCTCAGTCAAGAAGCAGCAGTTAGAACTGAACATGGAAAAATGGACTCCTTCAAAATTNCAGGCAAAGATGGAGAAGCTCTATACAGTCAGCAAAAACAAGACCAGGAGCTGACTGTGGCTCAGATCATGAACTCCTTTTTGGGAAATTCAAGCTTAAATTGAAGAAAGTAGAGAAAACCACTAGCTCATTCAGGTATGACTAAATCAAATCCTTTATGATTATACAATAGACATGATGAGTAGATTCAAGGGATTAGATCTGGTAGACTGCCTAAAGAACTGTGGACAGAAGTTCATAACATTGTATAGGAAGCAGTGACCAGAACCATCCCAAAGGAAAAGAAATGCAAGAAGGCAAAGTGGTTGTCTGAGGAGGCTTAATGAATAGCTGAGAAAGAAGTGAAGAGAAAAGCAAGGGAGAAAGGGAAAGATATACCCAACTGAATGCAGATTTCCAGACAATTGCAAGGAGAGATGAGGCCTTCATAAATGAACAATGTGAAGAAATAAAATAAAACGATAGAATGTAAAAAAACAGAGATCTTTTCAAGAAAATTAGTGGTATCAACGGAACATTTCATGCAAGGATGGGCATGATAAAGGAAAGAAAAGGTAAGGAACTAACCGAAGAATATATTAAGGATCTAACAGAAGAAGAGATTAAAAACAGGTGGCAAGAATACACCAAAAAACTATACAAAAAATATCTCAATTAGTTGGATAACCACAATGGTGTTGACACTCACCTAGAGCTGGACATCATGGAATATGAAGTCAAGTGGGCCTTAGGAAGCATTACTATGAACAAAGCTAGTGGAGGTGGAGGAATTCCAGCTGAGCTATTTCAAATCTTAAAAGATGATGCTGTTAAAGTGCTGTACTTAACATCTCAGCAGATTTGGAACATTCAGCAGTGTCCAGATGCATGGAAAAAATCAGTTTTCTTTCCAATCCCAAAGAAGGACAATGCCAAAGAATGTTAAAGCTATTGTACAATTTCACTCATTTTGTATGCTACCAAGGTTATGCTCAAAATCCTTCAAGCAAGAAATCAAAAGTATGTGAACTGAGAAATTTCAGCTTGCAAGCTGGGTTACGAAAAAGTACAGGATCCAGAAATCAAATAGCCAACATTAGTTGGATCATAAAGAAACAAAGGAATTCTAGAAAAAAATCTACTTCTGCCTCATTGATTATGCTAAAGCCTTTGACTGTGGATCACAATACATTGTGGAACATTCTTAAAGAGATGGGAATACTAGACCACCTTACCTGTCTCCTGAGAAACCTCAGTCAAGAAGCAGCAGTTAGAACTGAACATGGAAAAATGGACTCCTTCAAAATTGGGAAAGGAGTACACAAGGGTGTATATTGTCACCCTGCTTATTTAAATTCTATGCCGAGTTTTTTTTTAGTCACTAAGTCGTGCTGAGTCTTTGAGATCCCATGAACTATAGCACACCAGGCTCCTCTGTCCATGGGATTTCCTAGCAAGAATACTGGAGTGGGTTGCCATTTCCTTCTCTAGGAGATCTTTCCAACCCATGGATCAATTCTGCATCTCTAGCATTGGCAGGTGGATTCTTCACCACTGAGCCACCAGGGATGTCCCAGTGCAGAGTACTTCATACAAAATGCTTCACTGGATAAATCACAAGCTGGAATCAAGATTCCTAGGAGAAACATCAACAACCTCAGATATGCAGGTGATATCACGCTAATGGCAGAAAGTGAAGAGCCTCTTGAAGAGGGTGAAATAGCTAAAGAGGGTGAAATAGAGGAATGTGAAAAAGCTGACTTGAAACTCAACATTAATAAAACTAAGATAATGGCTTTTGGTTCTACCACCTAATGGCAAATAGAAGGGGGAAAAGTGGAAACGGTGACAGATTTTATTTGCTTGGGCTCCAAAATCAGTGCAGATGGTGACTGCAGCCATGAAATTAAAAGATGCTTGCTCCTTGAAAGGAAAGCTATGAAAAACCTAGAGAGCATATTAAAAAGCAGAGACATCACTTTGCTGATAAGAGCCCATATAGTCAAATCTATGGTTTTTCCAGTAGTTATGTACAGATTTGAGAGTTGGACCATAAAGAAGACTGAGCACTGAAGTATTGATACTTTTGAATTGTGTGGTGCTGGAGAAGACAGAGTCTCTTGGACTGCAAGGAGATCAAACCAATCAATCCTCAAGGAAATCAGCCCTGAATATTCATTAGAAACACTGATGCTGAAACTGAAGCTCTGATACTTTGGCCACCTGATGCAAAGTGATGACTCCCTGGAAAAAGACCTCGATGCTTAGAGAGATTGAAGGCAAAATGAGAAGTGGGTGGCAGAGGATGAGATGGTTGGGTAGCATCATCGACTCACTGGACATGTATCTGGTCAAACCCTAGGAGATAATTAAAGACAGGGGAGCTGGGCATGCTGAGGTCATGGGATTGCAAACATGACTTTGTGACTGAACAGCATCAACAATAAAAAAGAATTCATTAGATATAGTACACACTCAGTAAATATTTGTTGAATGAGCAAGGTTTTTTATGCATATAGCTGACCTTACTGCTCTTAGAGATGATATTACTGCCAGCCAATCTAATTATGGGCTTCCCAGCTGGCATTAGTGGCAAAGAACCTGGCTGACAATGCAGGAGACATGAGAGATGCAAGTTGGATCCTTGGCAGAAGGCATATCAACCCATTCCAGTATTCTTGCCTGAAGAATGCTCGAGAGAGAGAAGTCTGGCTGGCTATGGTCCATAGTGTTGGGAAGAGTTGAACATGACTGAAGAGGGTTAGCATGCATACAATCTAATTATAGGGTATAGTTAATCAAAGATTAATATGGGACAGAGATTCTTTGCCTCACCAAGCAAACATAAAGATGCATTTATAACAACTGTCTTTTTATCCTTCTTTTATCATTATTTGGGGAGTCTGGCCTTTTGAGACACTTTCTTTTAAATATCCAGTAAACTCAGTCTTCTACTCATAAGAGTAAATCCATTCATTGTGATTTTACACTAAGCAAGCCACTCTAATGTAATTCTTTTCTAGTTATTCTTAAACATGTGGCATTTTCGAGTCATTGATTTGATCCATAAAGTTCCAAGTTCCTTGTACTCTTCCTCTTTATGAAGAACTCTTTTATCTTTCAATCCAGTTTCTGTTTAGAAATCTCATCCAGCTTCACCATATGACAGTTGGCATGTCATTTAATTTAGTTGCATTCAGGTTTTGATTTATAAAGTGGAAAACATAATAATAAAAGGAGAAGGTGATGCATGGAAAGAGTAACATGGAAACTTACCACACCATGTGTAAAGTAGATAGCCAATGGAGATTTGTTGTATGACTCAGGGAACTCAAACAGGGGCTCTATCAATCTAGAGGGGTGGGATGGGGTGGGAGATCAAAGAGTGGCTCTGGAGGGAGGGGACATGGGAGGATCTATGGCTGATTCATGTTGATGTTTGACAGAAAACAATGCAATTCTATAAAGCAATTATCCTTCAATAAAAAATAAATTAATTTAAAAAATACCTATACTGCAATCTTATAGGATTTCTTTAAGGTTAAATGATAAATATTCAAATATATAATATGGAAATTTATTATAAAATGCAAACATAATTTTAAACTCACTGTCATCCATTCTATAAATATTAAATCCATTTAATAAAACAGAATTTTGTTAAATTGTATTATACTTATTGGTTAATCATAACTTTTATGTAGGAGGCTGCAAATTGAGTCAAATTATTTTAATCTTCTTAATTGAGAATTGGATTGTTGCCAGGAAATTATTTTCTTGGGTTTTCTCAGCTGACCTAATTGACTTCCTCAATATAAGAAATAGTCATCTTATTTGACCAAATATACAGTGTATATACTCTATGCTGGAAAATATAAAAATTATTGAAACAATGTTGTGTGGAGACATTTACTTCGGAGCTATGATGAATTAGCTCTGAAGCTGTATTCCATGACTCTTGGTTTGTTTTTTTGGTTTATTGTTAAATAGCTGAGCTATGTTATGTTGTATACAGATATTTACAATATATGTATATATAATATCTGTATTTTATATAATTTATATAACTATTATAACAGGTTGTATAATATATGTATATTATATAATATTATGAGATATTATGATTATTATGTTTATTATAAATTATAATTTACAAATTATTTGTTATAAATAAATATTTATTATAAATTATTATAATATATGTGCATGATTATTATACAATTCTTATTGTATACTCCTTGATGTTGTGCAAAATGTGTAAGAAATTGCTAAATACAGAAATAAAGAGTGTATTTGAGAATCCCCTGAGCAGACAAAACCATATATACCATGTAAGAAAGATTAAATCTAGTTTATTTCATGAAAATAAGTGAAACTTGTCTTAGGTTATTTCTTGTAAATGTCTCTGATAATTATAAAAGAAATCTAAGCCATCTTCCTAAAAATGGTATAAGATAATCATATTTTAACCAATCTGCTGCTCTCTGGAAACCTCCATTGTAACAACTAATCATTGTAAAGATAAAATAGCTTCCCCAAGTTGAATGGCTCTATGAAGACCTACAAGACCTTTTAGAACTAACACCCAAAAAAGACATCCTTTTCATTATAGGGGACTGGAATGGAAAAGTAGGAAGTCAAGAAACACCTGAAGTAACAGGCAAATTTGGCCTTGGAATGTGGAATGAAGCGGGGCAAAGACTAATGGAGTTTTGCCAAGAAAATGCACTGATCATAGCAAACACCCTCTTCCAATGACACAAGAGAAGACTCTACACATGGACATCACCAGATGGTCAACACTGAAATCATATTGATTATATTCTCTGCAGCAAAAGATGGAGAAGCTCTATAAGTCAACAAAAACAAGACCAAGAGCTGACTGTGGCTCAGATCATGAACTCCTTATTACCAAATTCAGACTGAAATTGAAGAAAGTAGGGAAAACCGCTAGACCATTCAGGTATGACCTAAATCAAATCCCTTATAATTATACAGTGGAAGTGAGATATAGATTTAAGGGCCTAGATCTGATAGATAGAGTGGCTGATGAACTATGGAATGAGGTTTGTGACACTGTACAGGAGACAGGGATAAAGACCATCCCCATGAAAAAGAAATGCAAAAAAGCAANCCTGACCTAATGCGAGAAGGCTTTCCATTTTTACATGTCGAACAGTCAAACAGCCTTTGCAGTTAGTTGTTGATCCTCTCCTTAGACTGTTCTCTCTGCATATATCCATATACCTCACTGGCTTACTTCCTTTAGGTCTCTGCTCAAATTTTGTTCAGAGAGGCCTTCCCTGACTACCCCTTACCTTCTTTACTCTTTTTAATAGCCCTTATATACTTTCTAGTTTCCCTATTGTTTCAGAGGAATATATTCCTATCATTTCAGAGGAATATAATTCACCCCAAATCACGGTCTTTACTTTGTACATTGCTACATCTCCTTACCCCTTCATGGATCACAGCCTTGTCATGGCAAAGGGCCTTGTGTCACCCAGTGAAGCTATGAGCCATGCCGTGCAGGGCCACCCAAGATGGGTGGGTCATAGTGAAGGGTTCTGACAAAATATGATCCACTGGAGGAGGGAATAGCAAACTACTTCAGTATTCTTGCCACCAGAATCCTATGAACATTATGAAAAGGCAAAAATATATGACACCAGAAGATGGGCCCCCCCCCAGATCACAAGGTGTTCAGTATACTACTGGGGAAGAACAGAAGGTAATTACTAATATTAACAGCTTCAGAAAGAATGAAGCAGCTGGGCCAAGGCAGAAATGATGCTCAGTTGTGGTGTGTTTGGTGGTGAAAGTAAAGTCCAATGCTATAAAGAACAATAGTGCATAGGAACCTGTAATGTTAGGTCTATGTATCAAGGTAAATTAGACATGGTGCAGTCTCAAAAATGACAGAATGATCTCAGTTTGTTTCCAAGGCAAACCATTCACCATCATAGTAATCCAAGTCTGTGCCCCAACCACTGATGCTGAGGAAGCTGAAGAGTCAACTGGTACCTGGAGTAATATGCAAGTATGGCCTTGGAGTACAAATGAAGCAGGGAAAAGGCTAACAAAACTTTGCCAAGAGAAAACACTGGTCACAGCAAACACCCTCTTCCAACAACACAAGAGAAGACTCTACACCTGGACATCACCAGATACTTAACACCCTCTTTGCAGGCAAAGATGGAGAAGCTCTATACAGCCAGCAAAAACAAGACCAGGAGCTGACTGTGGCTCAGATCATGAACTCCTTTTTGGGAAATTCAAGCTTAAATTGAAGAAAGTAGAGAAAACCACTAGCTCATTCAGGTATGACTAAATCAAATCCTTTATGATTATACAATAGACATGATGAGTAGATTCAAGGGATTAGATCTGGTAGACTGCCTAAAGAACTGTGGACAGAAGTCCATAACATTGTATAGGAAGCAGTGACCAGAACCATCCCAAAGGAAAAGAAATGCAAGAAGGCAAAGTGGTTGTCTGAGGAAGCTTAATGAATAGCTGAGAAAGAAGTGAAGAGAAAAGCAAGGGAGAAAGGGAAAGATATACCCAACTGAATGCAGATTTCCAGACAATTGCAAGGAGAGATGAGGCCTTCATAAATGAACAATGTGAAGAAATAAAATAAAACGATAGAATGTAAAAAAACAGAGATCTTTTCAAGAAAATTAGTGGTATCAACGGAACATTTCATGCAAGGATGGGCATGATAAAGGAAAGAAAAGGTAAGGAACTAACCGAAGAATATATTAAGGATCTAACAGAAGAAGAGATTAAAAACAGGTGGCAAGAATACACCAAAAAACTATACAAAAAATATCTCAATTAGTTGGATAACCACAATGGTGTTGACACTCACCTAGAGCTGGACATCATGGAATATGAAGTCAAGTGGGCCTTAGGAAGCATTACTATGAACAAAGCTAGTGGAGGTGGAGGAATTCCAGCTGAGCTATTTCAAATCTTAAAAGATGGTGCTGTTAAAGTGCTGTACTTAACATCTCAGCAGATTTGGAACATTCAGCAGTGTCCAGATGCATGGAAAAAATCAGTTTTCTTTCCAATCCCAAAGAAGGACAATGCCAAAGAATGTTAAAGCTATTGTACAATTTCACTCATTTTGTATGCTACCAAGGTTATGCTCAAAATCCTTCAAGCAAGAAATCAAAAGTATGTGAACTGAGAAATTTCAGCTTGCAAGCTGGGTTACGAAAAAGTACAGGATCCAGAAATCAAATAGCCAACATTAGTTGGATCATAAAGAAACAAAGGAATTCTAGAAAAAAATCTACTTCTGCCTCATTGATTATGCTAAAGCCTTTGACTGTGGATCACAATACATTGTGGAACATTCTTAAAGAGATGGGAATACTAGACCACCTTACCTGTCTCCTGAGAAACCTCAGTCAAGAAGCAGCAGTTAGAACTGAACATGGAAAAATGGACTCCTTCAAAATTGGGAAAGGAGTACACAAGGGTGTATATTGTCACCCTGCTTATTTAAATTCTATGCCGAGTTTTTTTTTAGTCACTAAGTCGTGCTGAGTCTTTGAGATCCCATGAACTATAGCACACCAGGCTCCTCTGTCCATGGGATTTCCTAGCAAGAATACTGGAGTGGGTTGCCATTTCCTTCTCTAGGAGATCTTTCCAACCCATGGATCAATTCTGCATCTCTAGCATTGGCAGGTGGATTCTTCACCACTGAGCCACCAGGGATGTCCCAGTGCAGAGTACTTCATACAAAATGCTTCACTGGATAAATCACAAGCTGGAATCAAGATTCCTAGGAGAAACATCAACAACCTCAGATATGCAGGTGATATCACCCTAATGGCAGAAAGTGAAGAGCCTCTTGAAGAGGGTGAAATAGCTAAAGAGGGTGAAATAGAGGAATGCGAAAAAGCTGACTTGAAACTCAACATTAATAAAACTAAGATAATGGCTTTTGGTTCTACCACCTAATGGCAAATAGAAGGGGGAAAAGTGGAAACGGTGACAGATTTTATTTGCTTGGGCTCCAAAATCAGTGCAGATGGTGACTGCAGCCATGAAATTAAAAGATGCTTGCTCCTTGAAAGGAAAGCTATGAAAAACCTAGAGAGCATATTAAAAAGCAGAGACATCACTTTGCTGATAAGAGCCCATATAGTCAAATCTATGGTTTTTCCAGTAGTTATGTACAGATTTGAGAGTTGGACCATAAAGAAGACTGAGCACTGAAGTATTGATACTTTTGAATTGTGTGGTGCTGGAGAAGACAGAGTCTCTTGGACTGCAAGGAGATCAAACCAATCAATCCTCAAGGAAATCAGCCCTGAATATTCATTAGAAACACTGATGCTGAAACTGAAGCTCTGATACTTTGGCCACCTGATGCAAAGTGATGACTCCCTGGAAAAAGACCTCGATGCTTAGAGAGATTGAAGGCAAAATGAGAAGTGGGTGGCAGAGGATGAGATGGTTGGGTAGCATCATCGACTCACTGGACATGTATCTGGTCAAACCCTAGGAGATAATTAAAGACAGGGGAGCTGGGCATGCTGAGGTCATGGGATTGCAAACATGACTTTGTGACTGAACAGCATCAACAATAAAAAAGAATTCATTAGATATAGTACACACTCAGTAAATATTTGTTGAATGAGCAAGGTTTTTTATGCATATAGCTGACCTTACTGCTCTTAGAGATGATATTACTGCCAGCCAATCTAATTATGGGCTTCCCAGCTGGCATTAGTGGCAAAGAACCTGGCTGACAATGCAGGAGACATGAGAGATGCAAGTTGGATCCTTGGCAGAAGGCATATCAACCCATTCCAGTATTCTTGCCTGAAGAATGCTTGAGAGAGAGAAGTCTGGCTGGCTATGGTCCATAGTGTTGGGAAGAGTTGAACATGACTGAAGAGGGTTAGCATGCATACAATCTAATTATAGGGTATAGTTAATCAAAGATTAATATGGGACAGAGATTCTTTGCCTCACCAAGCAAACATAAAGATGCATTTATAACAACTGTCTTTTTATCCTTCTTTTATCATTATTTGGGGAGTCTGGCCTTTTGAGACACTTTCTTTTAAATATCCAGTAAACTCAGTCTTCTACTCATAAGAGTAAATCCATTCATTGTGATTTTACACTAAGCAAGCCACTCTAATGTAGTTCTTTTCTAGTTATTCTTAAACATGTGGCATTTTCGAGTCATTGATTTGATCCATAAAGTTCCAAGTTCCTTGTACTCTTCCTCTTTATGAAGAACTCTTTTATCTTTCAATCCAGTTTCTGTTTAGAAATCTCATCCAGCTTCACCATATGACAGTTGGCATGTCATTTAATTTAGTTGCATTCAGGTTTTGATTTATAAAGTGGAAAACATAATAATAAAAGGAGAAGGTGATGCATGGAAAGAGTAACATGGAAACTTACCACACCATGTGTAAAGTAGATAGCCAATGGAGATTTGTTGTATGACTCAGGGAACTCAAACAGGGGCTCTATCAATTGAGAGGGGTGGGATGGGGTGGGAGATCAAAGAGTGGCTCTGGAGGGAGGGGACATGGGAGGATCTATGGCTGATTCATGTTGATGTTTGACAGAAAACAATGCAATTCTATAAAGCAATTATCCTTCAATAAAAAATAAATTAATTTAAAAAATACCTATACTGCAATCTTATAGGATTTCTTTAAGGTTAAATGATAAATATTCAAATATATAATATGGAAATTTATTATAAAATGCAAACATAATTTTAAACTCACTGTCATCCATTCTATAAATATTAAATCCATTTAATAAAACAGAATTTTGTTAAATTGTATTATACTTATTGGTTAATCATAACTTTTATGTAGGAGGCTGCAAATTGAGTCAAATTATTTTAATCTTCTTAATTGAGAATTGGATTGTTGCCAGGAAATTATTTTCTTGGGTTTTCTCAGCTGACCTAATTGACTTCCTCAATATAAGAAATAGTCATCTTATTTGACCAAATATACAGTGTATATACTCTATGCTGGAAAATATAAAAATTATTGAAACAATGTTGTGTGGAGACATTTACTTCGGAGCTATGATGAATTAGCTCTGAAGCTGTATTCCATGACTCTTGGTTTGTTTTTTTGGTTTATTGTTAAATAGCTGAGCTATGTTATGTTGTATACAGATATTTACAATATATGTATATATAATATCTGTATTTTATATAATTTATATAACTATTATAACAGGTTGTATAATATATGTATATTATATAATATTATGAGATATTATGATTATTATGTTTATTATAAATTATAATTTACAAATTATTTGTTATAAATAAATATTTATTATAAATTATTATAATATATGTGCATGATTATTATACAATTCTTATTGTATACTCCTTGATGTTGTGCAAAATGTGTAAGAAATTGCTAAATACAGAAATAAAGAGTGTATTTGAGAATCCCCTGAGCAGACAAAACCATATATACCATGTAAGAAAGATTAAATCTAGTTTATTTCATGAAAATAAGTGAAACTTGTCTTAGGTTATTTCTTGTAAATGTCTCTGATAATTATAAAAGAAATCTAAGCCATCTTCCTAAAAATGGTATAAGATAATCATATTTTAACCAATCTGCTGCTCTCTGGAAACCTCCATTGTAACAACTAATCATTGTAAAGATAAAATAGCTTCCCCAAGTTGAATGGCTCTATGAAGACCTACAAGACCTTTTAGAACTAACACCCAAAAAAGACATCCTTTTCATTATAGGGGACTGGAATGGAAAAGTAGGAAGTCAAGAAACACCTGAAGTAACAGGCAAATTTGGCCTTGGAATGTGGAATGAAGCGGGGCAAAGACTAATGGAGTTTTGCCAAGAAAATGCACTGATCATAGCAAACACCCTCTTCCAATGACACAAGAGAAGACTCTACACATGGACATCACCAGATGGTCAACACTGAAATCATATTGATTATATTCTCTGCAGCAAAAGATGGAGAAGCTCTATAAGTCAACAAAAACAAGACCAAGAGCTGACTGTGGCTCAGATCATGAACTCCTTATTACCAAATTCAGACTGAAATTGAAGAAAGTAGGGAAAACCGCTAGACCATTCAGGTATGACCTAAATCAAATCCCTTATAATTATACAGTGGAAGTGAGATATAGATTTAAGGGCCTAGATCTGATAGATAGAGTGGCTGATGAACTATGGAATGAGGTTTGTGACACTGTACAGGAGACAGGGATAAAGACCATCCCCATGAAAAAGAAATGCAAAAAAGCAANTGGCTGAGAGCGGGCTACGGTACCACTCAAAAACGCACACGCACATGCACACACACGTGCACACGCGCGTGTACATGCACACACGTGCACACGCACACGCACACACACACACACACTTCCAGGCTTTCTTCTGCCCCCTCGCCTTTGCAGGCGCTACTCCACCTACCTGGGCTGCTTTCTCACTACCACCTTCTCACAAAGCCCTAATTCTCCTCAAAGCCTGAGTCCAGTAGGCTGACTCCCTAGCCTTGCCTCTCCGCGCCCCATCCTTTCCCACATTCGTGACCTCTATGCCGAGGGATGCCTGAGGGACGTTCCCCTCCCACCACAAGCACAGCTCCAAGCGCACTGATCAGTCGCAGAACTCAGCATCTGGCATTGTGGTTGTCTGCCCCAACAGTCAGTTTTCCCCAAGAGAGTTTTGAGTTCCTGAGGTCAGGGATTCAGTCTTTCCCCATCTCCAGGCAACTGTCGTAGGGGCTGGTCAGCAGGAATTTGGAGACTGGTAAACATTTTTTTCAAATAAATGAATGAGTGGCAGGTGGTACGGATCACAGACCCAGCCCCCCTCTGCCTGGCCAAGATTTGGGGCAGAGAGTCTGGGATATAGAGTCTCCAGCCCCAAGGGCTTGCCTTCATACTAGTCATCATAATCTCCATCTCTATGTCAGTTAGAGACTCCATGTCAGTCTGCCCTCTGCAAGGACGTGTGTAAAAGCCAATCCATTTTCAGAGATGGCTCCTGACTGAAGCTGGACAATTGCTCTGCAGAGATTGCAGTGAACGAAGCCCAGCAGCTCACAGAAGTTAGTTCAGTAATGGAATGGGAGCAAGGAGGTAAAGCACTGCAAAGGTACCAATTTGGTAGCAATAAAGCTATTGGGCTTGGAAGTGGAAGATCAATTTTAAATAATCAACACAGAAGGTTATCTCTGAATCGACACCAAGTGGCCCAGGAGATGTTTGCTGATTATCCCCCACCTCATCCCTCTCTATTGAGGGAGCACTTGAACCGAAACTTGGATTAAATGAGGGATAAGGTGGGGGAAAGGGCACAGGGTATTGATTCTCACCAGTGATGCCAGCCTCTAAGTGGCTGAAATTGACAACGACAAATGTGGGACACCATCCCAGTCTCATCTTCTTTTGAGCCCACTTGGCATTCTCTTAAAAAAAAGAAAAAATAAAAGAAGGATCTCTGAATGCACTTTTCCAAGTTGGTTTTTTATGACTCAGGCCAGGGGTATCTGAGCCTGACAGTGGTGCCTAAACACCCTACCTCCTAAGGGATACCATCGTCAGAGGAGAAACTCTGAATCCCTCAGAACTCCTGGAGGAATGGAGGCTGTCTATTTCTGAAGTGCAAGTTTCCCTTAAATGATGCCTCTCTGCAGCAGGAAGCAAAAATCAATTCACCTTCTTTAATGCATCAATTGCCACCCTGATCTGAGGTCATGTCTAAAAATACGGAAAAAATTCCTTACCTGGTGCCTATATTTCAACCATCCCAACCTAAATTCATGATGACTGAAATCTAAAAACATTCATTCTAAAATCCTTCCCGCCATTACTTTTTCTTTTTTTTTTCTTCTAAAAATATGTGCTCGAGAGCAAAGGTTCTCAACGCGTCTGTTACTGGCATTGGAGCCAGACAACTCTCAGCTGCAGAGGGCTGTCTCTGCCTTGGAGGGTGTACAGCAGCATCCCTGATCTCTGGCCTCTACGCACCAGACACCAGCAGCAACTCACACAACCGAAGGTGATGACCAAGAATGCCTGCCGACATTTCTGAATGTCCGTTAGGAAGCCAAAGCACCCCTAGGTTGGTGGTTCTCACGTCTGTCCTAGACCAATTCTAAATCCAAGTATCTTGAGAGGGAGCCGGGCGTGGGAATTTTTTAAAAGCTTTGCAGGTGACTATGATGTGGAGCCACTTCTTCGTGTATTAAACCGAGGCTTCACCTTCCTGTGTGACTGTTGGTCTGCCTCTGCTGAAGTTTTCATATCCCTTGCACAGGGTGGAATGCCAACTGCAGGAATAAGAACTAGCAGTGCAGGAATTTAAAAAATGAGAAAGAGGAGGGGAAAATTCGATTTACTTGTGACAGGAAAACTGAAGCTGTTAAATCTTTTTTTTTTTTTTTTAATTATAAACCAGGAAGTAGATGTGGACCAAAGTGTTCAAAGAAAAAGCCCAGCAGGAAGGGTGGCGTCCTCAGGCGGTGCCAGCTCCGTGAGCTGCAGGGCTGTCATTTAAGATGGCTGAGACACAGGCTGCTCTCCAGGGAAACAACACTCAGCTGCCAAAGCCACAGTCAGTGACTCTTCAAGCCTGCTCGCTCGAACTTCAGTCTCTGCGAAAAGGAGGTTGGAGGGCCAGAGGTTTGGTTAAACTCTCTAGGAAAGATCTTGAAAAGCCCTGTGGTCAGGAAGCCTATATAACTTTGTTTGGTTTCCCAAACAAACATATTTATGTCATCTGGGAGGCCACACAGCACGGTTAGGCACACAGGATCTGCAATCTGCTTGCTTCTGATACACTCTCCTCTACCATGAAGAAGCTCTTTCCTTGGACGAGGTATGCAAATGTAAATGCCTGAGCACAGGATTGCTTCGAGGACCAGTCTGCTGCAATGATGTATACACTGTGTGTCCCGGCTAGCTGCAATGATGCATACACTGTGTGTCCTGGCGAGGCACGGGTGCACATGCTCCCAGTGTTGCCTGTGTGCTCACTCCCTGCGACCCCATGGACTCTAGTCCAACAGGCTCCTCTGTCCGTGGGATTTTCCAGGCAAGAACACTGTAGCCCATAGCTGTTTCCTACTCCAGGGGGTCTTTAAGACCCAAGGATCGACCTCACATTTCCTGTGTCTCCTGGATTGGCAGGAGACTTTTTACTACTGTGCCATGTGGGAAGCCCAAAGTTAGCAACTGACTCTTATCGCTGATTTTATTATTATTTATTTGACTATGGATCATTTTTTCCCCAGAAAATGCCTTTAAAAATCACACTGAACTCCACGTGAGAAATGCTGGTTTAGACTAATTCGGAGTCACTCTAATAGAAATAGAACCCTTGGATCACGTGATACCAAGACTATATCTGGAATCCAGAGGTTGGGGGTCTCCTTTCAACCACAAGCATCCTAAGTGGTGCTGTGGTGAACTTCACCCTCACTATCCCATGTCTGTAAGCTCCTCAAAAGGAGAGACCTGTCTGCCTCACATATCATCAGCTCCCCAGGGAATGGTATTTGGCAAACCTTGGTGCACAGTGCATACTCTTGCATGATTTCTGGACAGAGACCACAGCTCATTCATCTCAGCAGAACCATCCACCCAGCCCCAGAGCATTCGCCGAGTGAAGCAGCTCTTCCAGAAAACCTACTAGAGACATTTCCATGAAATACGTGAAGCAACCATTAAGATGGTGGATTAGAGTGACAATTCATCCAACTCTGATAAATGAGCAAGACGGCTGGGCAATCAGACCTGCTTTACAACGACGTGATTTACATTCAACCTTCAGGTACTTACTTAAGGCTCAAAGGAAGGTACACCAAAAGCCACAAGCCACTCGCTCTGAAGCCTGCAGGGAACGCCACTCCTCGTGAGAGCACGTCTTGTGGCAAAGTGGCCACCACTATCAGGGTCCCCCTCCCCTGCCTTGACCCTCCCAGACCAAAGCTTACAAAGGGTACCACAAGTTTCCTTTTAAATCCACCTGTGAAATAACTGCCAAATTTACAGCAACTATTCACAATCTCAAAATCAAGAAAAGATAAACAGAAAAACACAGCGCAAAGAGGCAGCGGAAACACAGGAAACACTCTCTGGACAAAACTGACTTTTAAGTCACCAAGAGGGAAGGCGGAAGGGAGGTTCAAGAGGGAGGGGACATACACGTACCTATGGCTGATTCATGCTGATAGATGGCAGAAACCAATGCAATATTGTAAAGCAATCACACTCCAATTAAAAATTAATTAATTAAAAAATAATTACCACAAGAAGAAGTCATTTCTAGCAATATCATCAGCTGTCTCATGTAGCTCCTGCAATATTCCAAGGTCTTCATGACTGATCCCTAAATTTTTTCCAGCCACAACTACATAAAACATTTAATAATATCTCCATTTTACAGATGAGAAAATTGAGCCTCCCAGAGGTTGCAACTTGTCCATGGTTAAAGGAAGACTCTGGGTATTTGGTCATATGCTAGGTAACTAAGAACTAAGAGAGAGTTATGGCTCCCAACCTGTGGAGTCTCAGAAGCCTGTTTTTGATTCCTAGCTTTGCCACTTCCCTGGTGAGTGACATGGGCAATCTCCTTAACCTCCTGATGACGTGGTGTTCCCATTTGTAATATGCTGCTATTTCCCTCACAGAATGAAGGTGAGTATTTAACAACTAATATATGTACGGGCTTCCCAGAAAGTGAACCTGAATGATTGTCTTACAATGATGATTTCAAACATTAATGAAAAAATTTCCCAGATACAAGAAAATTTAAATTTTACAAAGCATCTCACACCAGGTTCATCTCATTTGACTCCGTAGGTAGGACAGACATCATCATCGCTTTCTACAGAGGAGAATATTGAGTATCTGAGTGGTTACTTATTCATGCCTCTCCATAGAATGGTAATTGCTTGCTTATTCACTCTTTCTTCCTGACAATCTTCCACCCCAAACTCTGAGCTTGGTTGAAGCAGTGAACGTACACTGCAGGTTGTGTGGTGTGTGTGTGTGTGTGTGTGTGTGTGTGTGTGTGTGTATGAGCTTTGCTGTTATGGAATGTGTGTGTATGCGTGTGAGGGATGTGTGTGTTTGCTATTGTGGGATGTGTGTGTGTGTGTGTGTGAGCTTTGCTGTTGTGAGATGTGTGTGTGTGTGTGTGAGCTTTGCTGTTGTGGGATGTGTGTGTGTGTGAGCCTTGCTGTTGTGAGATGTGTGTGTGTGTGTGTGTGTGAGCTTTGTTGTTGCGGGATGTGTGTGTGTATGTGTGTGTGAGTGCGAGCTTTGCTATTGTGGGGTTTGTGTGTGTGTATGTGAGCTTTGTTGTTGCGGGATGTGTGTGTGTGTGTGTGTGTGTGTGTGT
>SJYW01013901.1:3001786-3012027 GCA_006410735.1 Raphicerus campestris | reverse complement strand
TTGTGGGGTGTGTGTGTGTGTGTGTGTGTGTGTGTGTGTATGTGAGCTTTGCTGTTGTGGGATGTGTGTGTGTGTGTGTGTGTGTGTGTGCACGTGCGCGCACGTGCTTTGCTGTTTTCTGTTGGTCATCTCTGTATTCCCAAACCACAGCATGGCTTACAGAATACGACTGATGTGAAAGTCTACAAGACTAGATGGAAGCATGAGTGAATGAGGCATGAATATATGCCCAGAATGAAGACAGCGGGTCCAAAATAAACAAAACTTGAGTCTGCAGGCTCCAAGTTCAGAGTCCTCTCCAACCTTCCATGGTATTTCCAAATGACAACATTTCCTGGAGTCACAGAATTTCAGAGAAGGGAAGGACCTTGGAGATCATCTTAGTGACCACTCCCATTTTACAGATGAGAAAACAGAAACTCAGAGAAGTTCCATTTCTTGGCCAAAATCCTCCCTGGGGAGGTGGGTGGGCTGAGCCAGCACCCAAGTCCTCTGCCTCTAGGATGGAGGGTGCTGCCGCGGTGCACAGCAGATTCAAGAGCAGAAATCTCCGCAGCCTCCGCGTGCCAGCTCAGACTCAGGAGTGACAGAGCGGGGACCCTGTGCGCCCAAACAACCGTGTGTGCACAGATTACAGCTCAGCTTGTGAAGCAGCAGGAGAGAGGACCTCTGCTGGGGTTTAATCTGAAAGGCTCGCATCATTGCCCGTGGCGCGGACTCCCCCACCAGGACGCCATGGGCTGGAGTCACCCTCTGTCTGCACATGCATGAGGATGCAGATGGCCTTAACCCATTTAAGTGAGGAGAGCAGGTTCCTTCTGAAGCTCTCAGGTCACCCTGGGTTCTAGCCTGGATTCTAGGGTTGGGTGGACTGGGCAAAGCTTGAGGTCTAGGACATTTCAGAGAGGCTGGCTCTGTAGCCGCAGACAAGATTACACAAGCTGAAGTAAAGTCTTTCTTTCATGATGCAGACATCAAGTTTCTAATGTGCTGTGTCCATGTCAGCACAAGAGAGACACTCTGGGACTCACCTGCGGACGTACTTTAGGGTCTCAACAAAGCAGTGAAGAGAAAGTGCCAGTTGGCAACAACCCCAGTGAGCACATCTGGGCTGGTCTTTGTTCTGATCTGAACCTGGTCTAGAAGGGCACGCGGACCTCTGGGTGTCTGCTGTACGTGTGTCCAGGTGAAGACTGCACCAGGAGCCTCACCCAATCTTTGAACATAATGGTCTCCCAAATCATTGTTTGCTGCTGCTGCTGCTGCTGCTGCTAAGTCGCTTCAGTCATGTCCGACCCTGTGCGACCCCATAGATGGCAGCTCACCAGGCTCCCCTGTCCCTGGGATTCTCCAGGCAAGAACACTGGAGCGGGTTGCCATTTCCTTCTCCAATGCATAAAAGTGAGAAGTGAAAGTGAAGTCGCTCAGTTGTGTCCCTGAGCCATCCCACTGTTTATCATCCCCCAAATAGGCCTATCCCGCCCCTTTGCCTTTGCAGCACATGTACTGTGTGTGCGTCCATGTGTCTAATTAACGTGCTCTTTTGAGCGCAAGGCCCATGTTTGCTTTACTCACCACTGTGTCTTCGGCCTTAAACAGTTTCTGGGCCTCTAGCTGGTGCTTATTAATTATGTGAGGATTAAATAAAGGAAGAAAGAAATAACTAGATGACCAGGGGCCTGACTTCTGGATTTAAACTCCATCATTTAATTAACCACGTGACCTTGGCTCAATCTTATATACTTAATTTCAGAGCTTTTGGAAAGCATCTCAGAAACCAGCCCATTGGATGACTGCAGACTTTTGTTTGAGCAGTGGAATCCAAACAAAAGCATAGGTGAAATCTGAACGCGGGGGCAGATATAAACTTTCTCTCATTAAGGGCCAACTTCCAAACACAGATTTGAATATTCAGCAGAGTCACGGCCATCTGCAGCTGGTAGCAGAGTCATGAATCACCCATGACACACAAGGCTCAGAGGAGACGTGCCCACGTTCATGTCAGATGCACAGTGGACACAAGGCCTGAATTCACGGCTTCCCAGCTGCAGGTTAGTATCTTTCCTCCACCATGCACGCGTCCTCGCTTCCCTGCTTGAAGTGGCCCAGAAGGGTTAGACCCTGCCTTTCTTCCTTGATCTTAAAGACTCCCGCTCTAGAGAGTTTTCTGCATTCTTCAATTTATTTTAGTCCACAACATTTTTTTGTGTGCTTACGATACAAGGCAGAACATAAAACCTCACTCTGGGGATCCAGAAATGAATTATATGTAAGTCCTGGCCTCATGGAGTTTCCAGCTAGGTGAGAAAGAAACACAAGAATACACTCCAACTCCAAATGGTTGACAACGAAAGGGACCTAAGCGTAGAGAGCGGTGGAAACATCAAAGCGGGACTGATCAATGGGATGCGCAGCGTCTATAAGGTGGTTTCAGAGAAGAACGCTGGGCTAAGTTCTTTGGGAAGATTCCAACAGGCCAAAGACCAGTTCAGACTTGCTCAAGAAAGAGCTGTTCACTGAGTGTTCCTATTCGTTTCCAAATGTATGGATATGTTTGGGTGAGATATCTGGAGTATTACTGGTATCTGTAAAACACCGCAGCCTACACCTGATCTAACTGATGAAAATTACTGTCTGTGACTGTGGAGACACGTAAACGAGGGTCTGAATCCGAGTCCTACCACTCACTGACTGGGTGACTTTGGAAAAGTTATTTCACCTAGTGAAAGCCCAGTTACCCCTTCTATATAAAGTGGAGAAAATAAACGGATGCTATCTCTGATGTTACTGGAAGGTTTAAACAGAGGATGCAGACAGAGCACTAAGCCCTAGGCCCGGCACACATTAAGTACTCAAAAATATATTACTCTTATTCGTCACCAACAATCCCTTGCACATTGTAATAAAAACAGAAAAATGAATGAATAGAAAACTAAGTAAATTAATAAATAATGAGCAAGTATTTAGCAGTCTTGGTCCAGATACTCCTCCACACCACAAGGCCCAGGCCAAAGCATGACTCCCCCAAAGCACTCAATGAATGAAAGGCAAGGGTGAGCTTAGCCCAGCTCTTACCTGTATATTTTATATCTGGTTGTAAATCCTTGACGGTGTCTTTCCACAAAGGATAGGTAGCTCCTGGAGTGGTGGAAAGGCCCCCTGTCTGAAATAAGCCAATCAAATTCCTTGGAGACATGTTGGTCTGTTGCAGCTGGTTCCTGGTGGGAAGGCTGCACCGAGATTCGGCCCCATACAAACAGGAAGTAGAGGAGCTCAGCAAACCTCCAGTTCATGCTTTTCTGCCGGCCTTTCTCCTCTCATTCTTGCTCCATTCTGTGGAGTCCTGTGAAGAAAGGAACAGAAAAGAAACAGGAAGAAAGAGGGAGGGAGAGAGAGGGAGAGGAAAGGTGGAGAGGGGAAGCAAAAATATACAGAAAAGAGAGAGAGAGAGACAAAGAAAAAGATTTTTTAATGCTTTTAACATACTGTCATCATAATACTTCACATCAGAAGACTGGGTCAGGGTTTACAAAGATCAGTGCAGTTTCTGCTGAAGAGTGTGGCGTCTACGGACATCTGGGCTCGCACTCCTGATCTGCTGTTCACACGTGGTATGAACATGTACGAACATGGGCATACTGCTTAGCCTCTTAGATACGCAGTTTCCTCATCTGTAAAAGGAGGACAGGCTCCAGCATCTGTAACTTGGCACGTGGCACACTGAAGGTATTCAAGGCGTAAATTGACAGCAAGAGAGAAATGAATGACGGCAGAAAGTTTCCTCCAGCCAGGAGGGAACTTCAGTATCTGCCCCGCCTGCTATCTTCACAAACAGCCTGAATCTCTTAGCAGGGACTCAGTAAGCGAGAACCCATTTCTCTCCTCCTCTGCCACAGACGTGCACCCGGTGAACACACGTTTTGCTTCCGCATCACCAGCTGACGGCCTGCACAAAGGCTTGGGATGCATCATGACCACGTCTATCCGGGACTGATGCCTTACAGACGGAGAGTTTGTGGAGCTCATCAGAGTCCCTTCTACAGTGCTCAGCTGAATGTCTCCTTCACCCAAGGAAGCACAGCCAGAGAATCCACTTGGCTCAGTGTCTCTGAGCCTCAGGGTTATGTTGTGTTCAGAAGGAGAACAAAAGGCCAAGGAACTAGTGGGGTCTTGCCGCCCCTTTCTTGGGTAGTGGCACAGCACAGGGCCCCCACGTTGGAGAAATGCTTAAGGGAGGACTTAGCAAGGGGCTCCTTGTAGGGAGAAAGGATGAGGAACCACTAGACCGTGCCTGGACTCGGGCACATTTGCAAGTTTTCTTTTTATCGTCACATCATCACTCTACTTGCTAGCTTGCCATTATGCTGTCTGTGTCCTTCACCCCACTTATCCTAGAAGAGCTCATCTTACTCTACACTGAAAGGCAGCTGGGAATGCAGGTTCTACCAGTTATAAACAGTGTCTATTCAGGCAAATGACTTCACGCCTCTGAGCCTCAGTTTCTCGGTCTATAAAATGGAGTCAGCAATAGCACTTGTATCCAGAACTAGCGTGAAAATGAAATGACGCCATTTACGTCAAGTGCCCCATGCGGCGCCTGACTCTTTTTAGAAAGTGCTCAACAAATGGAATCCATGATGACGAAGACACGGGTAATGATGAACACTGATGCTGCTGCCCAGCTATCCCCTGCTGGAGCATCTTGGCTCCTGTGGCCTCCCCAGCCATGCCGAGTCCTATTTATTCTTTGCTAGCCAGCTGAGGCCAGGCTCTCAAGGGTCATTCCTTTTTCTATCCCTCTCAAAAGTTGTTAGCTGTTCCTTTCCTTCAGCTCCTGTTGTTCACTTATATAACTGTATGTTAGTATTTACTATCTTTTATTGTACTGATTTGCCTCTGTGTCCGTCTTGCTCATGGGGTTGCAAGTCTTTAAACAGCAAGAATCTTTAAAAGACCGCTTCTACACAAGGCTGGCCGTGTGACTCTGGACAGTCATAGCCTCTATCTAGATCTCAGATTTGTATGCCATTTAAAAACCTGGCAAGGACAGAACCACTTTATCGAAGGGAAAACCATGTAAAAACATGAAGAAATATGATCCCTGATTGGTCTCCTCTTCCAGCTGAAAATGGGAAGAAAGTCAAGCTAAGAAAGAGAGAAAAGCAAAAGGAGAAAGATGCGAATTTCCGCCCCAACTGGCTACGACCCTCTGTGGTCTGATTGCGCCATTCTATTACGAATAGTACAGAAGTCTTCTTGGCACCACAGGCCCCAGCTGTCAGGGCCAAACGAGAGAGGCCTGTGAGCAGACGAGTGGGCTGGCAGAAGCTGTGGCTGCAAGTTTTGTTCAGATTCTAAAACAAAGCCGTCCACATGCAGTGCAGAACTGTAACAGCTCCAGCTGCCAAAACTGCCTGCTGGAGCCCACCTGAGCGGCAAGCAGGGGGTGGAAGCGATTGTTCAGAGATCCTGGCAGGGAGCTACAACACACTGAAATCGCAGCATGTCACCCATCCAGCCCTTCTGCGTGGCTTCTGTTGTGAATGGGTGCGGGGTGGGCACCTACGAGAAGGCCTGGCTGTTAGACTGTTTGCAAGGAATCAGGATTCAGAACATTGCAGCTTTTAAAAGTGAAACAAGGCTAGACAAGGAAACAGCAGCATGTGTACATGTGTGAGCGTGTGTGTGCAAGTCCTCAGTCCCAAGTCCTAGAATTTACGGAAGTTGGGATGATCTAATCCAATGCTTCCCTTCTGGCAGCCTTTTTGTCCCATAGGGGACACCTTCGATTGTCACAACAGAGGGGACACTACTGGTATCTGGCAGGTAAAAGCCAGGGCCTGCTAGACATCCTACAGTGCACAAGACAGCCCCTCCCTCACAACAAAGACAACCGCACCGAGAACACCAGCAGCGCAAGTGCTGATAAATCCTGCTCCCGCCCAGCTCCTTCTTACAAGATCACCACTGAGTGGCTGACTGGGCCAGACTCCTGTCTTCCAGCTCCTGCTTTTCATGCTGCCATGTTGTCCTGGCAGGATGGTGAGCCGAGACAATTAATTCAGCAGCGGTGTCTGAACCTTCTTTGTAGTTGGGAACTATGGTTCAATCTACATCTGCACAAGCACAGGTGAGTACTTCATGGAAGAAGTCTGTGTATCTTTCTGTTGACTCAGAAAAATCACGACAATTCACAGAACTCTAAAAATGATAACGAAAGTTTCTAGAAGGTGCATTTGCATAGAAATGGACGTTTTATTGGCTAAGGACAAAGATTAGTATGGCAGAAAGTGAAGAGGAGCTAAAAAGCCTCTTGAAAGTGAAAGAGGAGAGTGAAAAACTTGACTTTAAACTCAACATTAAGAAAATGAAGATCATTGCATCCGGTCCCATCACTTCATGGGAACTAGATGGGCAAACAGTGGAAACAGTGTCAGACTTTGTTTTTTTGGGCTCCAAAATCACTGCAGATGGTGATTGCAGCCATGAAATTAAGACACTTACTCCTTGGAAGGAAAGTTATGACCAACCTAGATAGCATATTCCAAAGCAGAGACATTACTTTGCCAACTAAGGTCTGTCTAGTCAAGGCTACGGTTTTTCCTGTGGTCATGTATGGATGTGAGAGTTGGACTGTGAAGAAAGCTGAAGAATTGATGCTTTTGAAGTGTGGTGTTGGAGAAGACTCTTGAGAGTCCCTGGGACTGCAAGGAGATCCAACCAGTCCATTCTGAAGGAGATCAACCTTGGGATTTCTTTGGAAGGAATGATGCTAAAGCTGAATTCCAGTACTTTGGCCACCTCATGCGAAGAGTTGACTCACTGGAAAAGACTCTGATGCTGGGAGGGATTGGGGGCAGGAGGAGAAGGTGACGACTGAGGATGAGATGGCTGGATGGCATCACGGACTCGATGGATGTGAGTCTGAGTGAACTCCGAGAGATGGTNGTGTGTGTGTGTGGTGTGTGTATACGTGAGGGGTGTGTGTGTGTGATGTGTGTAGGTGTGTATGTGGTGTATGTAGTGTATGTGTGTGACGTGCATATGGTGTGCGTGTGTGTGGTATGCAGGCGTGTGGTGTGTAAGTCTGGTTGTGCTCTCTCTGGGTCTCAGCACAGGAAGGTCCCTGCCAGCTCTGAGCACTCACGGTCCTTCCCAGGGACGGAGGACAGATGGCTTTGAATGCCCCCTCAATGGCCAGGAGTCAATGCCTGGAGCTGGAGGCCCAGCCCCTCTATAGAAAGAGCACCTTCCCATCCCAGCTTCACTCGCCCAGACACCATCAGACCCTGACGCATCCTGTACTGACCATGCAAGTGCTCTGGGCCACCCTGTCCTTGACTCTGGTACACTGCAGCGGCCTCCTAACTAATCTCCCAGCCTCTGTCCTACTCGTGAATCCGGTTTCTCACTCATCTTCCTTAAAGCACAGGAACGAATGCTGCCAGAGGTCCGGAAACTGGCCCGGTGGAACAGGCAGAGAGAGTTCTCTTCCCACCAGGCCTGTCACTCAAAGTCCTATTCCTGGTTTCTCCCCAGCTATCAAGCCTTGGCTTCATGATGTCAGGGGCTGGGCGACTTCACTTCCCCGAGAAGGACCAGCTCTGAGCTAGAGCACCGGCGCACAGTCCTGTAGGCACAGAGGTGCTGCCCCAGCAGCAAGGTGGCCGTCCAGGCCCTGCACGCTCACTCCCTCTCTCTTTCCCCCTGCCTCAACTCTCCTGCTCTGTCCCAGCCCCTGCGCCTTGCCTCACCACCCCAGCCGACTCATCATGCTCCCCTGCCTCGCTTTCCATCAGCTTCTACAAAATGCACTCAAGGAGGGGGCAATAGAAGGGAGAGGAGAACGGGGCCACCCTGAGGCCAGAAACTTCCGACTGACTCACCACTTCCACTGGCATTTGAGTCTGGTGCCCAGAGCAGGGTTACAGGGTAGGGCGACAGAGAAAAACCCAAGCCTCTCGAGAATGTGCCAAAGCTAGTCAGGGTGAGGCCTAGGAGGGGTCATCCCTGCCAGCAGGACCACGGCCCTAGGAGACCCTGTTTCCCCATCTCCCCAGTCTCAGTCCAGTCCAGCTGGGAGGCCTGCTATCCAAGACAGTAGTCTTTCAGGGGCGGGGCTGAGGTCTGTAGGAGAAAGCCCTTTGCTTCTCACAGCCCTTCCAAGTCCCAGGCTGGTGGGGTTGGGGCAGTTCTCACTGAGGGCTGGGCCCTCCTCTAACACTTCTCGTCCCCCTTTTCTCACACATCCTCCCCGAGGCAGCAAGAGGGGCAGGGATTGCTGAGACATCCTTGCCTAGCTGCAGTGCTTGGAGGGCCCTTCAAGTGCTGAGAATTCGCCAAAGGCTAGGGTAGGAGAAGGCAGGATAGACAGATAGAGAGACCAGGGGTGCTAGGCACTGGTTCTGGGGATAGGTTGGACCACAGATTCCAAAGGACAGAAGTGATGCTGGAAGCAGGATCAGATTGAGGTCAAGGACCTTCTGAGTTGAGGTTAGTGGAAAGGCATGGGAACCTTAGTTCTTATGGGGCTGGGCCTCTGTGGGGCTCCATCCACGTGAAACTGAGAGGGAGGAAGGGGAATGAGTCCAGTGGCCCCTCCTCAACCCTCCACACACCATGGATGGGCTGCACGTCTTCCTTCCTTTGACCCAGGTGACAGAGGGCAGGGGATGGGTCTGGGGTACTGACGCCGCTGCTCCTGACCACTGTTTACATGACTCGAAGGATGAGCCTGACGGAGGAGAGTCAGAGTGTCGCTCTCCTAATGAAACATTAATGGGTAATTAGGTGCAAAGGTTCCTCCTCCCCTGTGACTCACAGGAGATGGATGCCTAAGTCAGCTGTGCAGTCATGCTTTCTGTGCCTCAATCTGACAGTGCCTCAGCTGGACCTGGCCTCTCTGGAGTCCGTTCATTCTGAAGACATCTAGGGGTGCCTGCTGTGAATCCCTAGGCTGTGGGTAGAACAGCCACCCACTATTCTAGACACTGTGGATGCAGCGACAAGCCAGCCAGACCCAAATCCCTGCCTTCAAGGAACTTGAATTCTGCTGGACGGAAACAAAACAGAAAAACATACAGTATGTCAAAGGATGAGATGTGGGATGGAGAGAAATAAAGGGAGCGACTTGTGGGCATACCTACGTGTGTGTGTGTGTGTGTGTGTGTGTGTGTGTGTGTGTATAAACACACTCAGCATGCAAGACTGTAAACAAAGCAAACACTTGAAGGAGGGGAGATGGGGAGTGGTGAGAAGATCAGAAAGAATCGACAGAGTCAACTATGGGAGCAGGGGCCTGGGGCTGAGAGTGAGCCTGCCATCCTAGGGAGCAGCACGCACGCTTGTGGCTGAAGCAGGAGCAGGAAGCCATGAGGTCAGGAGGCCCTGTGGGCAGTGGGCAGCGATTGCTGGAGGCCAAGTGCAGAAATGCTGCTGCTGCTGCTAAGTTGCTTCAGTCGTGTCCAACTCTGTGTGACCCCATAGACGCCAGCCCACGAGGCTCCTCTGTCCCTGGGATTCTCCAGGCAAGAACACTGGAGTGGGCTGCCATTTCCTTCTCCAGAAGGAATGATCTGACCTCATTTAACAATGAACAGGATCCCTCCCACTGCTGTGGTGCTGGCACAGACTGCACCCACCTCCCGTGGGGCAGCACCCATGGGAGGCCATGTCAAGAATCCAGGTGGGACATGATGGCGACACGGACCAGGGAGTAGCCGTAAAAGTAGCAGCAGATGCTGGTGCTTGGATACCAAGCGAAGAAGAGGCTGCTGGGGGGAGGGCATGAACAACTGTACCAAATGCTGCCGTGGACTAAGAAATGACCACTGGGCTCAGTCACAGGGAGCCCACTGGGGACCCTGATGAGAACATTTAAAGAGGATTCAGGCTTCCCTGGTAGCTCAGCTGGTAAAGAATCCTCCTGCAACACAGGAGACCCTGGTTCGATTCCTGGGTCAGGAAGATCCCCTAGAGAAGGGATAGGCTACCCATTCCAGTATTCATGGGCTTCCCTGGTGTCTCATATGGTAAAGAATCCATCTGCAATGTGGGAGACTGGGGTTCGACCCCTGGGTTGGGAAGATCTCCTGGAGGAGGACAGGGCAACCCACTCCAGTATTCTTGCCTGGAGAATCCCCATGGACAAAGGAGCCTGGCGGGCTACCATCCATGAGGTCGCAAAGAGTCAGACACGACTGAGCGACTAAGCACACACAGGAATGATGGAGTGGAGAGAA